>CALYLW010000097.1:292500-892500 GCA_944989445.1 Ampullaceana balthica
AAGAATTTTACGTTTTGGTGTCACCACTTTTGTGATGGTGTTCCCCGGTGTGGTCTGCATCCCCCGCACCCCACTAGCGACGCCTCTGGTGTTAACACAAGTTTGACCATATTAGAAACATATATAACTTTTTTTTTAAATTACTTTAATTTTGAAGGGTTTGTCCACAAAATCCACACTTATACATTTCAGACTCTCCTTCTATGCAGACGACTATTGCGTCCTTTGCTTATCCATAGTTTATGTCTAGCTTGCATTCCTAGTAAAGCTTTAAATGTTGATAGTGTGTTGGTTTTCATGACTTGATCAGGCAACTCAAACCACGCCCGATAGTCTGACGGAGGAACGAACATTTGTTTTTATTTGTTCTTTCTTCTTCTAATCTTAAGTGTTTCTATGTTTTGTAATTTTACTAACGGCGTTACTCTGTCAGTTGCGAATATGAATTTTTAAAATCGTTAATTAAAATATGAGAAAGCTAATTTTAAAAAATACATATATTATATTGAATAATACAAGATTCTCTTTATAAACTAAAAGATGAAATCTCTTTTCGTCGATTACAAGTGGAATTATATATTGAAAACAAACAATAAATATATTGACAAAATTCATTCTTAAACTAAATTTATCTTGTTAAGTTGAAAACTGATATTACATAGTGTTCATTTCAAAGCATATTGCCAAAGGCATCATTAAACATCTGATTTATTTCCCATTTTCATTTGAATTTCAGAATGTTTAATACGACATACTAAATGCCTCTTCTTGCTTCAAACTATCACCACTACTTGTCTATTCGAAACTATATTATTACTTTAAAAAATTGCCAACAAATTAATTATGAAACTTTGACCCAACCTCATTGTTATGCGTCAGTTTAACTAATGCCATCTGAGATTCTCTGGATCTTTCTGTTGTCATCGTTAGATTAACTAGATGTCATCTGTGATACAGTGGATCTTTCTATTGTTATCGCCAGGTTATCTAATGTCATCTAAGATTCTCTGGATCTTTCTGTTGTCATCGTTAGATTAACTAGATGTCATCTGTGATACAGTGGATCTTTCTATTGTTATCGCCAGGTTATCTAATGTCATCTAAGATTCTCTGGATCTTTCTGTTGTTATCGTTAGATTAACTAGATGTCATCTGTGATACAGTCGATCTTTCTATTGTTATCGCCAGGTTATCTAATGTCATCTGCGAGACACTGGTTCTTTCCTTGCAGGTCTACACCTTGACAGACGGGAAGAAATCATTTAACTTGCAACAGACACTCTACTCGACACGGCGGGGTAAGGCTGAGTTCAAGCTAGCGAACGTCGTTCCAAGAACGGCAACCCTGTACTACGGCGTCACGGACGTGCAAGGGGACACGAGCGCTGACAATGAATTGTTGTTGGACGATGTGACCATAGAGCTAGGCCCATGCCGTAAGTAGGAAAATTAGCCATTATTTTATAGAACACATAATCTCAGCCTTATCACCTCATGCCCACGGCGTTTACTTGAACACATAAACCCTCCGCCTTATCACCTCATGTCCACGGCGTTTACTTGAACACATAAACCCTCCGCCTTATCACCTCATGTCCACGGCGTTTACTTGAACACATAAACCCTCAGCCTTATCACCTCATGTCCACGGCGTTTACTTGAACACATAAACCCTCAGCCTTATCACCTCATGTCCACGGCGTTTACTTGAACACATAAACCCTCAGCCTTATCACCTCATGTCCACGGCGTTTACTTGAACACATAAACCCTCAGCCTTATCACCTCATGTCCACGGCGTTTACTTGAACACATAAACCCTCAGCCTTATCACCTCATGTCCACGGCGTTTACTTGAACACATAAACCCTCAGCCTTATCACCTCATGTCCACGGCGTTTACTCGAACACATAAGCCCTCAGCCTTATCACCTCATGTCCACGGCGTTTACTTGAACATACAAACACATCCATATCCAGCTGGCGTTAACACTTTATTTGTTGAACACTTTTGCCCAGTCCTATTCTATTGCCAAGTATGTTTTTGTTGTGTATTATAATCCGTAGTAATATCATCAGTCTGAGTAACCACTATCCTATTTTGGTTTGTTTATTTGTTTTTTTTTAAATTTTTGTTTGTTATGCATTTATGTCACTTTGTACATCATTATAAAAACAAACCAACAAAATTGTCTACTTTGAACACTATAACACATATATTTTTAACTGTTCTTACGTCAATCTACTAATTAGTGTTAATCTGGTATCAAGTGAAAAACAAATATTCGATTACTCATTGTTTGATTTAGTTTAGAACGTTTTAACAGCGTTTGAACTTATTATGATTATTGAGTATTTATTTCAGCTTTTTGAAACCCTTTAAAAATTAAATTGTTTAATTTTTATAAATTGCCTTTGATTTAAATGTAATTTTAGTTGTTGTTTTGTTGTTGTTTTTTTGTTGTTGTTTTTTATAAATATTTTGAAAACGTCAAAATATGAATATAGATATGTTGTTTACCACTTATGAAATTATTTTTTTAAATGTATTTTCATTAATTTTTTTTTCATTAAGCAACTAAATAGTGTCCTTTAATTTATTATCATCAAATAATAAGCCTTGAGCTACTCTAATATAAACTATAAACTATTTTGTTTTACAAGAATGTCCTCAATATTTCATTCGTTTCCTTACTTAGAGTGTGACAAGGGTCGGCTATTGTGTCGTCACGAAGACAAATGTGTTGAGAATTCTAAAGTCTGTGACAGAAGAGTGGACTGTAGAGCAAGGACTGACGAAAGGAACTGCAGTAAGCCCATACACAATTCTCTGATCGTACACATTACGCCAACGCTTTCGTTACATGACTACGTCTCAAAAATATTTTTGCGTCATTTAAAAATAAAAAATAAAAATAATGAAAGGGAGAAGATATTTCTGAGAAAATAATTGTTTCGTAAAAGCTAAAGAATATGTGTAAAGAAATGTTTTAATATTTCTATGATTGAGAAAAAACAAAGACTCTATTAATATTTAAATGGGGTTAAATCGAATACAAAACAAAGATCAGGGAGATTAGAGGATATTGAAAAATTGCTTTTGATATGGATGACAGTAAAACAGAAATAAAGTTTGTTTAAGTTCTTCTTATTAATATATTTTAGCATGAAGCAGAGTTATGCCAATTTAATACTACCACGTTAATATATTTATAAATATGTAAATTATATTGTTTTTTTTTCATTGAAAGGGATTAATCATTTTCCCTCTATTTCTTATAGTAAAAGTACAATAGGTATACATTCTTTTTGGTATACATCCATCCATGGGCGCAGGAAAGGGGGGGGCATTTGACCCCCCCCCCTACATTTGAGAAAAAAAATTAATTTATTAAATGCATTAATAAATGTTGTATTTTAACTATTACAGCACTAATTTGTAAGTCTTATTAATTTCTAAGGCTTTTTTCAACCCTTATTTTATACTGAACTTGAATTTAATTGAAAATTGTACCTGTATGGCATTGCCAGTTAAAATAAACACAAAAGTGGGATTTTTTTGCTGGAAAAATTCCTAGCGACGCCCATGCATCCATCCAAGGGTCTGGAACCGATTAAGAACGTATACCCAGGTCCTACTTTATCCTTTATAGGGTCACGGGTTCAAAATTTCTGTCAATGTTGGGATTTGTTCCCGGGGCCAAGGGTGTCCCTGAGTCCACCCAGCTCCGAATGGGTACCTGACACAAGTTAAGGAAACAAAGGCGGCTGTGTATTGCGTGGAACCCTCATAGCGGTGGCCCGTGAACGCTGCGTCACTTGCCAACAGACCGGCATGGTCCGTGGACGCAATAATCTTCTGTATATAAGGAGCGTCCGTGTTGATAAGACAAGATAATATAAATCATGGCATGAATAGGATCCCATATAGAAACATAATTCTATTACAAAAATTCTAATGAGATGATGTAATCCCATCTACATCGCATTGGGAATCGTAATGATGACTGGATTCAGTTGTAAACTGGGAATAAATTATTCAAAATTATCCATCGTGCAAAGTTAACACTTTTAAGAATAGCATTCCACTAGGGAATCCCGTACCCAGACTGTTTTAAGGGGGGTTCGCAAACTTGTCGTGAAGGCATTTCATGTTAAGATAAGACAAACCTCTCATAACGAGCACATCTCATAACGAGATTTTCGCATAACGAGCAACATTTTCATGGAAAAGGTTGCTCCCTTAACGAGCGAAGATTCGCATAACGAGTGACGCAGAAAGGGAAACTCCCTTTATCCTGGAAATTCATTAGTGAGCCGGCACTTGATATCCGCCCTGATATATTATTTTGTGTTAAGCACTCGGTCTGTTAGCGTATTTTTTGTGTGTGTGATCAACCGTTTTTACACATTTTGTTATAAGATGATCACTAGGTTTAAAGCATAAATGCTGCAGTGTGTGTATACCACCAAAGGGGCCTCTCGCAGAATATACGATTGAACTCCTGAGACAGCGCCTGGCATAGATGCGGCGCCATCATAACACTGGCCCCTCACATTCTGTAGTGGGATCCCCAAATCTCTCAATAATGTCAAGTTTTAAAAGGGGGCACACATTCGCAAAAGGGGGTTCGTTCGAACGTATGAACTCCCCCCTGCGTACGGCCATGCATTGGGGCACGACAAGCCAGGGAACGGTGGGCTCATGACTCATGTATGTTACAGTTATAGCAGCGAAATCTGAAATTATTACACAAAATATGAGTGAGACTGCAATCAGACTTTTGGAATTTGTGTTTGTTTGTTTGTGTGTTTGTTTGTTTGTTTAAACAGGGCATATATAAGCCAGACAGGACGTCACTAATTAAAGTTGTTTTGCGACGTCCTGTCAGAAATGTATGCACCCTATTAAATTACATATATTAAAAAAAACAAATTTGTATAGCTTTGCCTCATTCAGATTTTAAAAAAGGTAAAGTTTTTAAAAAGGCAATTAATTTATTCGCAATTTGAAAGTGTGCACTTCTTTCCTAAAGGCTTCCCCATGCCACATTTAGGTATATGTTTTATTTGTTAACTAGCTTAAGATGCTTGGAAGGACTCATAGTTGTGTCCTAGGTGTTTTATATGTTTCCTAAATGGATCCAGTTCCCTTGTTATTGCCTGTTCCTCGCAAGTATCCCGTTTTTAAATCCCTTATATTAACTTCGTGGCCGTATCTCTCTCTCTGTCTGTCTGTCATCATCTCTCTTTGTCTAGTGCGGGCGGAAAAACAAAAGTAAAAAATGACACACTTCCCGTATTCAGATTGAGCTGAAATTTGGCACACGGACCCGTCTCACATAACAATGCATCGTATCGAAATTTCAGATCGATCGAACGTACCGTAAATAAATTAATGCATTTTTAGTTTATCCTTCTATAACGTATGTAATTCAAATTCACGGTTTGATATTCTTTTTATTTCACATGAGATCTCAGTTCGCGCGTTGACGCGACCCATCGAAGTACCAGCGTGCTTTTGTTTACATTTTACGTGTCGCGCTGAGCTCGGTCAAGCGAATCGGTGACCAGACTTTTCCCCTCTCCCCCCCAACAGGGTTATGAAGCAAAGTTGAGTTAAGACAGATTCAGTCTGTAAATGTTTGTCGCGTTTGAAAATAATCAATACTGTTAGTTATGTCTCATATATAAGGGATTTATAGCCAAAAACTTTGTTTTTACGGGTTTTGTTTTATTCAGTAAATCCCGTTCACTAACGTTCGCCGTCTGCTAGCTTGACCTAAGTACCTCAAAACGTGCGGTACAGTTAGTTTGTTGTTTTTTTCTTATTTTTTATTTTTTATTTTTTATTTGTTTTTTTTTATGCTTCAGCATCGAATTTTGGTTATGAAATATCAAAATGATTTTAATCTGATGAAAAACTAGAAAATTGAGGAATATATGAATAGAACACGTTGACTAAATTCACAATAAAATATAATCCATGTCCTTTATTTGTTCTTCATTAAAGTTAAAATACGTTGTTCGATTTCATAAGAATATTAAATATGTGATTTGCTACAGACTGTACTTTGGACGAACTTCGATGTAAATCTGGAATGTGTGTACCTGAGATAAAACTTTGCGATGGGAGAAAGGATTGTCGAGAAGGAACGGACGAAACTATCGTCTGTGGTTTGTATTTTAAAAGTGAAAGACTTGGCAAATAATAGCACAAGTCATAACGATTGTAAAATTTGAGATTCTGCAAGAAGACTCTAGACATGTAATTATTTCTACCATGCCCCCCCCCCTGAATTGCTAACGATCACATAAAACACACTTGGATCCTAAAATATAACCCACTCATTAACACACTAGGATCCTAAAATATAACCCACTCATTAACACACTAGGATCCTAAAATATAACCCACTCATTAACACACTTGGATCCTAAAATATAACCCAATCATTAACACACTTGGATCCTAAAATATAACCCACTCATTAACACACTTGGATCCTAAAATACACCCCACTCATTAACACACTTGGATCCTAAAATACACCCCACTCATTAACACACTTGGATCCTAAAATATAACCCACTCATTAACACACTTGGATCCTAAAATACAACCCACTCATTAACACACTTGGATCCTAAAATATAACCCACTCATTAACACACTTGGATCCTAAAATACAACTCACTCATTAACACACTTGGATCCTAAAATATAACCCACTCATTAACACACTTGGATCCTAAAATACAACTCACTCATTAACACACTTGGATCCTAAAATACAACCCACTCATTAACACACTTGGATCCTAAAATACAACTCACTCATTAACACACTTGCATCCTAAAATATAACCCACTTATTAATACACTTGGATCCTAAAATATAACCAACTCATTATCGCACTTGCTTTCACACTTACCTTACACTTAAATTTAAACTAAGCCTTACACTAAGCCTTAGTGTAAGCCTTACACTAAGTGTTATACTAAGCCTTTTACTAAGCCTTACACTAAGCCTTACACTTAGCCTTACACTAAGCCTTACACTTAGCCTTACACTAAGTCTTACACTAATCCTAAATACTAAGTCTTACACTAAGTCTTACACTAATCCTAAACACTAAGTCTTACACTAAGTCTTACACTAATCCTAAACACTAAGTCTTACACTAAGTCTTACACTAAGTCTTACACTAAGCCTTACACTAAACCTTACACTAAGCCTTACACTTAGCCTTACACTAAGCCTTACACTAAGCCTTACACTTAGCCTTACACTAAATCTTACACTAATCCTAAACACTAAGTCTTACACTAAGTTGTTAAGTATTTAACAGCACTGTTTTCAACAGCCCCCACTGTTAAGTATTTTGGCTCTATTGTCTAGGAGTAATATTCATTAATGGCTCTAGCCCCCAGTGTTAAGTATTAATACCTATCTTGAACTGCAATACTTACACACATATAAATGACACTTAACACCTCTGTGTACAACAGAGAGAAATATTTATTTACATAGATAAAACATATATATACAAAATGAATACGGGTATAAAACATGTAGAATGTACACAATAATAATTCAGGTACAAAATATCTAAATAAAGGTATGTTCACAATTGGATACTACATCCCTTGATTCGGCTCAGCTTCGCTATATATCTGCCGACCTCACACACTGTCTCAGGTAACGGGATCTGTCAGTGTTCCGCCTCACTGGTCAGCGATGCTTAACCCACACATCGTCTGATAGGCCGATCAACACCACGCCCCTCAGTTACTCAATGACTGACAGCTGGCTCCAATGTTACTACAGTATCTTCTCGTCCGGCTCAGGGTCGTCTTCCCACTTTTGCCTAGCACGTCTGGTACTCAGCTCTAGGCTAGCTTGCCTAACCGCTAATCTCCGCTATGACCTACTATACTAGCTGAAGACAATAAAAATAGTGCATACCTTAACTAACAATCAATAATCAATATAGTTAAGGATAAAAACATTTAACTATATACAAAAACATTTCAACTGCTATTACTAAGTACTCAACCTGGGAACAAACTTCTCAGCTAGGCTCCTCTAATCAAACAGTCACACCTCAGAACTCAGTCTTATGGTGGTCTGTGACTGTGATCTTCTGAGAGAGAGAGGACGCCTTAGAGTTTTGCTGGGGTATATATTGGGCTGCTCACCGCGTGGGTGGTGACCCGCTGTCCCAGATTACTAACAGTTACAATTGGCTATTCAACTGGGTGGCATGGGTCAGCGTGCAACTCTTAATTTGATTGGTCAGCCCTCATGTACCAATTCCTTTGCACGTGCTCGCATGCATACATTCAGGCGTCATCAGGCACCTGACACGTGATCACATGTGACTTAAGTAGTTGTAGCGTCCTAATAAATTTCCCATGACCCATCAGATTATTCCAAAATCTTTGTCCACTCAAGGTCAGCGTCTGAACCCCTATCCCCCAATGGTTCTAAACTGAATGAGATTCTCAAACCATTATTAAGGTACTTAACATAAGTCTTACACTAATCCTAAACACTAAGTCTTACACTAAGTCTTACACTAATCCTAAACACTAAGTCTTACTGTAGCCGTCTGCTAGAGTTGACCTCAGCAGTCTGCTGTAGTGACCTTCACGGGTCAGTGCAGATTTACTCCAGCCCTCGAGGCGACTGGAGTTCACACAGAGTGACTGACCAACTACCGGTGTTTTAATGCACGGGGGGTCAGTCACGTGATTAGCAGGGACACACCGATGGGCGAGTGACACACTGCCCCTGGTCTGTGTGAGAGGAGAGTGTGCGTAAAATAGTGTTGAGGTGGCGCATGGATGACGGATGTGTTAACTAGTTCATGGCCCATTCTTATTGTAATTCTAGAATAAACTGTTTGATATCCTACCGAGTGAATTGGAGTTCATTGTTTTTAATTTAACTTAGCCACCACTCGGCTACAGTTTGGCGTTGTCGGCAGGGTTCACTTGAGGTAGGAATATCAGTTTTACAACAGTGTTTTCAGTTCCAGCAAGGATGGAGCAAGTTGAAAAAATAGTACAAGTCAACAGATTGCCAAAGCTACCACGGTTTAATGGAGACAGTGGTGCGGAGCAATTTGTAAAAGAGGTCCGACTGCTCTTGCAGTTTGAGCCTATGCCCCCAGCCTCAGCAGTCACCTGGATACTTGGTGCCTTGGAAGGACGGGCCCGCCAAGACATATTGGACAGGGCACCGACCGAGATTAACACCCCTGATAAACTTCTCAACCTAATAATGAAGAACTGGGGAGATCAACGAGATGGCACCACCCTGGCCTCGGCTTTTTACAGACGGCAGCAGGGCTTAGGTGAAAGCGTGGAGGACTATGCGGCTAATTTACACAGCCTCTTTACTCTAGCCAACAATGCACGGCCTGGCACGCTGGCGGATGACATGCTGAAGAGTGCATTTGTGCAAGGCCTACAGCCGGCAGCGCTACGGCGGGACATGAAAGCCTACGCCAGGCTACACCCAGACAGCACATTCGAAGATGTTTGTAGGGAAGCCCAAAGGTGGATGAGAGAGGATTTCGCTGATGTCGCCACCAGTTCACAGCTCTCAGCAGCGCATCTCCCTGACTGGACCCAGATGATGAAACAACTGATGGTCCACATAGAACAGCAGGTAGCAGCTGTGGCAGACAGGATTAAAGAATCGATGCACCGATACCAACGGGACACCGACGCCGGGGTCAACCATGGGCAGCCAACCTTCAGACAACACCAGAAACACTATCGTCGAAAACTGGTTTGTCTATGGTGTAGTCGTAAGGGCCACGCTGAAGAGGTCTGTCGTGCCAAGAAGAGGTATGTTGACCACCACAATGGGACACCTCATTTCCTGTCAACCCCAGGTCCACCTGGTAGCCAGGAAACTGTGGTCAAGACAGGCCGAGGGTCCGAGAGGTGCACTGGAGCCCAAAATATTGTCACTCCACCCATTTACACCGAAAACGTCACTGCAACGTCACGCTCCGTGACAGTGTCCTCGAGGTTACGACACAAGGAAGACAGAGACACAAGCAATGTGTTAAACAATCGTTATTGGCCACACACTACACGGGTGCAACCGTGTGTGATGGAGTGGTCGCCTCGTCCACGGAAAGCCAGTGAAAGCATGAACTGCCGCAGCGAATACACAGCACGGCCCAACCAGTGCCGTAAACATAGGAAGCATTGCAACCCGCAAATTCTGAAGGACAGAGTGGCTACCGGGACTACAGTCATAGACAAAAACAAACGTGACCACCTACTATCAGTGAGACATGGGTACGAGAGTCCAACAGACCTGACCCTTACCCACTCAGACCAGCCTTACAAGCACGCGAGTGAACATCCGCTATCCGTAAGGAACATGGTTTATATGCGTCATCCGGGTAAAGGGACAAATAAATTTAAAGATTACTGGCACCCAGCTTTATACTGTGTCACTGCCCGCCTACCAGACAAAGATATGTACAAATTACTACCACTGGTCGGAGGTGTAGAGAAAACGGCAAACCGAAAAGATCTACTTCTGGCGGAGGCACCTCTGTGGGATCTAGTTCCAGAGGCAGAGATAGTTCCGCCTAGTACCACATCGGAGTGCGAAAGTGGTGATGAGGTGATCGTCATCTCTACAGGGCGACGCAGAGACCAGCAACCAGATGCAGGAGTGGACCTACCACCACCCGGGGTACCTCGCAGGTCAGCTCGCATCGCCCAACGTGCCAAAACGGCAAGTTCTTGAAATACTATTTGTAAATATGTGATGACTGCCACTGGAATTTTCGTCTTTGTTGACACTTTGCTGAGAATGTTTTTCACTTTAATAATGCGTTGCAAGAAAATTTAGTTAAGGTTAATTACCTTTTCATTAGTGGCAGACAGAAGCGCTAGTGTGAGCTATGATGCATTGGTCATATACTAAGTACATGACCTGGTATAATCATTAGATCAGGTAGACCTGGAAGTGACTAAGACAGTTATCACTGACAAACTTTATTTGTTATGTTTATTCAAAGTGTTCTTTTTGAGTCAGGAACAGTCTGTCCATTGATTCGCTTTGTTCCATGCATCATGTACATTTTGCTCCCATTTACACGTGTAAATGTGCACTGTGTAATTTCTGATAGCTTTCAAAAGAAAGCTTGATGGAATGACTAAATACACATCCATCTCATCTGTCAAATCATTCATTACAGACTGCCACCGTATACTTCATTTTCATGATTGTCATTATGGGTGATATGCTTTTCTTTGTTTGCTTCGGCAAAACAATATTTTGACCAGCGAGGGCGCTGGCATTCAGGGGCCTGGGGAAACTGTAGCCGTCTGCTAGAGTTGACCTCAGCAGTCTGCTGTAGTGACCTTCACGGGTCAGTGCAGATTTACTCCAGCCCTCGAGGCGACTGGAGTTCACACAGAGTGACTGACCAACTACCGGTGTTTTAATGCACGGGGGTCAGTCACGTGATTAGCAGGGACACACCGATGGGCGAGTGACACACTGCCCCTGGTCTGTGTGAGAGGAGAGTGTGCGTAAAATAGTGTTGAGGTGGCGCATGGATGACGGATGTGTTAACTAGTTCATGGCCCATTCTTATTGTAATTCTAGAATAAACTGTTTGATATCCTACCGAGTGAATTGAATTTCATTGTTTTTAATTTAACTTAGCCAACACTCGGCTACATTACACTAAGTCTTACACTAAGCCTTACACTAAGTCTTACACTAAGCCTTACATTAATCCTAAACAATAAGCCTTACACTAAACCTTACACTAAGACTTACACTTAGCCTTACACAAAGCCTTACACTAAGCCTTACACTAAGCCTTACACTAAGCCTTACACTTAGCCTTACACTAAGCCTTACACTAAGCCTTACCCTAAGCCTTACACTTAGCCTTACACCTAACCATAAACTCAGCCTTACGCTTAGCCTCCTTCTGAACACTCAATTCACCCGCGCGATTGCCCTCACTTGCCAACGTATCTCCTAACCACCAGATAAGACATGGAGCGTCACCTGTGACTTCCAAAGCAAGTTCTTGTGTGGCTACACGATCGACCGAGAACCCGGGCCTGGCATCTGGGGCTGGCACCGAATTAACAAAAGATTCGACAGGACTCGTGGCTTTATCAATGAATACAAGGCCGAGGGAACCGGATTTATTAATGGTAAAATTACTAATGTCTTCCAGTGCATGCTGTTGGATAGAGATGTGGCTTCAAGATGTTCATGTCAGTATTTTAAGTTTAAAATCCAGTGCCCGTCATGATTAGGACATTGTTTGTAAATATCCGTTACCCATGTTTGTAAATATCCGTTACCCGTGTTTGTAAATATCCGTTAACCATGTTTGTAAATATCCGTATAACCTATGTTTGTAAATATCCGTTAACCATGTTTGTAAATATCCGTATAACCCATGTTTGTAAATATCCGTTACCCATGTTTGTAAATATCCGTTAACCATGTTAGTAAATATCCGTATAACCCATGTTTGTAAATATCCGTATAACCCATGTTTGTAAATATCCGTATAACCCATGTTTGTAAATATCCGTTACCCATGTTTGTAAATATCCGTATAACCCATGTTTGTAAATATCCGTATAACCCAGTGGTTCCTAACCTTTTGGGGTCCATGCACCCCTTCAGATGCCCAAAAAAGTTCATGCACCCCCTCGTGAAACTTGCAGAAAATGCCTAATAAACTATGTTTATTTTAGGAACACAACAGTTTTGACCATAGGCAACAGGGAATTTAGTGCATATTAATCAGCATCAGCATGTTCAGCATGGGAATCAGCATATTAAATCTGGGGACTGTTTTGGACAAAGCAACTCTCATGTCATCCTCCGCATTCAACTTATTCCTTTCCTTGGTTTTAATCGTCAAGGGTGTGGAGAATCCTGCTTCACAGAGATATGTTGTGGCAAATGGAAGGAGAGTCAGTAATGCGTTTTTGGCTAGTTGTGGGTAGGAATCTAGCTGGGTGCACCAAAATTCAATCAAGGTATTGCAATTGAAGGCACTCCTCAGTACTTCTCTGGTTCTCAAATCAATCAGGGATATCTTTAGTAAGGTAACTGTCATCAATGTTTTCCAAGTCACAAAGAAAAAGATTACGAATCCAAAGGTCTTTTCTAGCAATTTTGTGACAGAAATACCCATCAAATGACTTTTGCAATTTTGAAAGGTGCTCTGAAATTTTCCCTTTGATTTTGTCAGGCAGTGATCCCTCAGTGCTTCATTCTGCACCAGATATTACAACTTCATCCAAGAGTGGAAAGTTGGCCAAGTTGGACTTTTCTAGTCGTCGTTGGAATAGTGGCACTTTGTTAAGGAAGGCTTGCAATCTCTCAGTAGCATCCATTACAGTCACAGCATGTCCTTGGAGAGATGTGTTCAACTCATTCACGATGGGGAAGATGTCAGCCAGGTATGCCAAGTAATGAATGAAATTTGGACAGTCAAACTCGTCGGCAAGGTCCCTCTCTTTTTCTCGCAAGAAAATGGCAAGCTGCACTCTCAGTTCTACTAACCGAGAAAGTATCTGTCCCCTGGACAACCAGCGCACCTCAGTGTGGTAGAGCAGAACGTCATGCTCAGAGACCACCTCCTGACAGAACAACTTGAAGAGGCAGTGGTTTAATGCATGTGAGCGGATAAAATGTAAAACTTTAACTGCAGTAGAAGGAACTGACTTCAAGGTTGGAGGTAGAGTTTTGCATGCCAGGGCCTGACGATGAAGAATACAGTGTGTAGTGAAACTTCTTTCTTTACCAGGGCTGAAAATCCTGACTTATTACCGAACATGGAGAGAGCACCACCTGTGCAAATTGAAGAAATTCTTAAAGTCAAGTCAAACAGGTTTTCAGTAAAAGCCCTGACTTGCTGCAGCACATCAGCAGCTTTGGCAGTAGCTAGGAGTGGCTTACAAAAGAGAAATTCCTCCTTCAGCAATTCACTGAGAACATATCTCAGAAATACAAGAATCTGTCTGCATTGTGCTACATCAGTGGATTCATCCAGCTGCATGCTAAATGGAAAAAGACTGCTTCTCATCTCGCACAAGACTTGATCCAGAATGTCTGCAGCCATGTCACTAATCCTGGAATGAATAGTGTCATTGGACAAAGGAACTTTCTCAACCTGCTTCCTCTGCTGGTGACCGCACATCAGTTCCACCATCTCCAGAGCACAAGGCTTCACCAAAATTCTCCAATGGTGTGGGGCTTCTTGTTCTTTGCAATAAGATATGCAACCTTGAATGATGCCTCCAGTGCAAGTTTCTGTGACAAAGAAAATCCAAGCTTGGGAAAGGTACCCGAGGTCAAGAAGCGAGCTCTCTTCTGCTTGAAGACCTTAACACCGTCCTTGCAATTGGATGGATGGACTTTCTCCAAGTGCTCTCTTAGTCAAACAGGCTTCATGTTGTCATTGCACAGGATTTTTCCACAGTGGAAGCACTGAGGCTTTTGTGTTCCATCTCGCTCTCTCTTTTTATTATTTATTAACGATTTTGAGGGGGTGATGACTGATGACAATCGGAAAGTCGTACCAGTGACAGGCAATTTTTTAACTGACGAAGTTGATGTTTTAAATGACCGAATTGGATGCTCAACTCAAGATTGTTGGTTTCAATGACGAATAATGGCTTACAATTAACGTTTTTAAGATCTTTGCAGCGTACCGAGCAATAAAAGTGAAGGAAAAAATCCCAACGTTTACATCCTCTCAAAAAAGTTAGAGGGTCACCGGAAGACATATATCTGACGTATTTGATGACAAAATTAAATTATTTTGAGAAAACTGTGACTTAAAACACGAAATTCCGAGGAGCATGTAGAGAGAACCGTTCATTTTGCGAAAAAGTTTTTGTCAATTTTCGACATGCGCAGATCGATGCGCGAACGAGTGCAAAAGATTATACATGGGCGCCCTTTTACGCGGCATGCATTGCTTATGGTTTACATTTTCAGATTATGATTATCAGTTTTTCTTTCTTTTTTTTCTTCTTTTTTTTACTTCCTCGTTTTTTCTCTGAATGGTTCATGCACCCCCTGGAACCTGCTCATGCACCCCTTGGGGGTGCATGCACCACTGGTTAGGAACCCCTGACCCATGTTTGTAAATATCCGTTACCCATGTTTGTAAATATCAGTTACCCATGTTTGTAAATATCCGTTACCCATGTTTGTAAATATCCGTATAACCCATGTTCGTAAATATCCGTATAACCCATGTTTGTAAATATCCGTTACCCATTTCACAAATAGGCAGGGTATGATGTATTAGGGCAGTCCAATTAAGCTTAAAAAGTTAAAAACAATTATAAAATATAGAAGAAAAGTAAATTTGAGCCTCATCTCTGCAGCAAAGTCACAACCAAAATCCTACGTTCAGCTTTACATTCAAATACACTTACAATGTATTTAAAAATGTGTTGTTCTTTTCCCTCACAGATTTCTACATGGGTGCCAAATTGTTTAGTGTAAAATCGCAGTCAACTTTAATCTCCGTTCCCTTCAGTTCGTCTGGCAATGTCCTGAAATTCTCTGTATTCCTATTTGATCTGGATGGCATCCTCTCTACCAAACAAGAAGACGTCTTTCAGCTGTGGTACCGGGCCACTAACGGGACGGGTCATACAACAACAGAGGTAGGTCGCTAGACGCAGCTCACCCGTATTATCTTATCTGTTACAGAAGCGTCTTCCATACCAGATGTGGCGAATCTTTTTTGGGGCCGCGTGCCCAAAATTCAAACCAAATCCCGCTTATTCATAGCAAAGTGCCTACACACCAATGAAACCCGAAAATAGGGTTTAAGTTTGCTGATTTTTGTAGGAAATAATATTTTAGTCGCGTGTCGGATTATGAGACTTTGCGTGCCAGCTGCGGCACGCTTAACCATAGGTCTGCCATCACTGTTCTATACAGAAGAGTATTACGTTCTATGCTTATTTATGGTGTATGTCTTGTCTGGCATTTTTATTAGAGTCTTAAATGTTGATAAAGTGTAGGTTTTCATGGTTTTCTCAGGAAACAAACCCATTTCATGTCCGGTTTTCCGGACGGGAAGAACAAGAATTTGTATGTGTTTGTTCTTGCTTAAGGAAAAAGATCGCATCAAAATCGATAAAACTCCTTCCGAATCAGGGTGTCACGTGTGAATCACATATATTAGTGACGGAGAGGTCACTTGAGAAAAGAGCGGGAAAAGGAGTTGGGGAGTGTCAGAAAAATTCTGGTGTGTCATGGCGGATGTGGCTCAGGACTTCACGTTGTATAACCTCAACTTAATATTTCTGTACATAGTATACATATTAAAGTTGTTTTATTGAAACCAATTCTTCAGAGGATTATTGGATGCAAGGTTAGGTATTGAGAGAACGCCTACAAGATACATTAATAAGTAAACTATTTACATTGGTGTAAGAAGTGAAGAGTGCTAACTGATTACCATTAATCCTAAGTGAACAAGGTACATGAAGTTAGGTTCGTGGAAGTCACCAGTATTGTGTATTTCAAAAAGGAAAGTATTCATTAAAAGAAAAAATATTGTGAGCCATCATTATTTGTGAATATTCAAGTTCGTAAGCAGCTGTGAATAAACTTTTGTAATTCAATGAAATATTTGATACAATACATTTTCAAGATGGTGGCTTGCCTTACCGCATAACTACACGCACTGAATCTAGGTCAAGGTGGATTCAGCACACGGTGTCCACGTGACACAGGCCGTTACTAATAATTCCAAGAAAGAACTGTAAACAAACCTTCAACTTGGGAAGCTATGGACTATTAACAAGTGTCAGTGTGAATTATAAATCAAGGAACGGAATTTGTATTCATTCATTGTTTGAAAAGGGTGATAATTGCAATTTTGAGAAATGGAGTGAACTAAATTGTCTAAAAACTACTCTAATATTCGAAAAATGGAAAGTTTGACTAAGTGACATATTTTATTCAAAACTTTGGACCATCGGATGTGTTTTGTCAATCTGAGGGAGCGTATATATCAAGTATACTTAAGATCCCGTCTGAGGATGCTTTGTTGCCTTATTTTGTCAAAATCAAATTTAATGGTTTAGATGTGTCACTTATTTGGACTTATCGTATTTTGAATTCAAGATTTTTCATCTGGAGGATTTATACCTTAATAAATAAAGACCTACATTCCTAACCGAATTGCTTGACTCATATTATTCCATATAACAAAACATGGGTTACTACAAAGAATTCAATGCCATATCTAAAGAATTTGGCTTAAGTGGAAAAGAATTGAAAGACTTTGTTGAAGAGAAAGTCAAAATTGCTGAAGAAAAAGAGAGGCAAAAAAAATTGCTGAAGAAAAAGAAAAGCTAAGAATAGCTGAAGAAAAAGAAAGGCAAAAAATTGCTGAAGAAAAAGAGAAGCTAAGAATAGCTGAAGAAAAAGAGATGAGAAAAATAGCCAAAGAAGAAGAAAAGCAAAGAATAGCTGAAGAAAAAGAAAGGCAAAAAATTGCTGATGAAAAAGAGAGACAAAAACAAATAATTGAAAGAGAAGAAAGAGCTGCAAGAAGAGAACTTGAAAAACTTCAAATTGACAAGTTAAAACTACAAATTGATATAGAGTGTACAGGCCACAATCCTGGTAATGACACAAATAGACGGTCAGCACCGAAGGATACTATCACAGTTAGAAAATATGATAGCCAGAAAGAAAAAAATGGATTTTTATCTGGATTATTTTGAATCCATAATGGCCATGAAAGATTATGATGAAGAAGATTGACCAGCACAACTTATGACCCAACTAACTGGAGAGGCATTTGAAGCTTACTACAACAGTATAGCCAAATAAGACAAAAACATATATAAAAATGTCAAAGAGGCACTTCTATGTCATTTCGGAAAGTCAGAAAATGATTATAGAAAAGAATTTCATGAAATGAGAATCACGATGGACAAAGATCTACAGATCATAGTGCATGAATCACAAGTTAAATTTAAAAAATGGCTGGTACTTACAGCCATAGATACAAACAATCCAAAGGCCATACTAGACATGTTGTTAATTGACAAGTTCTTAGAAAATGCAACACCAGCTCTATTCACATATTTAACTTATAAGAAAGTTCGTACTCAAGCAGAGCTAACAAATGCATTACGCACATTCAAAGACTCTCATCCAAATGTGGAAATGGATGAGAGACAAGATATCTTTGCAGCTATACTAATTAAAGGTCAAGAAAAAAGACAAGGTATGAGAAACCAGAGTCTGCCAAACCAAGGCAACCGACAAACTATTTGCTGGTACTGTAACAAGCCAGGACATATGGCGAAGCAGTGTTACCACAATAAAGGACAACCAAATAGGGTGTCACCTAATGGCAGCCCTATAAGATAGAAAACAGAAGAAAAATCAAGACAAGATCACTTTGAAAACAAAGGTAGACAAGCATGGAAAGAAAAATATAATCATAATTCAGGACATAGAGATTATGATCAAGGTAGACAATCATGGAGAGACAGATATAATCATTATTCCATATATAGAGATTATAATCAAAGCAGAAGATCATGGAGAGGCAGATATAGTTTTGATTCCAGAATAAGAAATTTTGATCAACCATGGAGAAAGAATGAAAACCTAGACATGAATGATAGAAATAGAAGAAAGATGAATCGAGATTGAATAAGAACTTGTGACACTGTAGCCACTATTGACAATCACCTATATGATAAAAGGGATGCAGACCATAGTAGCAGAGATAAAGATGGTACTAGTGAGTCTGAAACCATTCGTGTGGAATCATCTGAAGTAGGAATAACAATTGGTTGTGTATTAAGCAGAATCAAAGACATATATAAAGACAATGATTTTCAGATAAAGCTTTCTACTGACAGTGACTCATCTGGTCGAAATTCTATTGAATTATTTGGAAGCAAAAATAACATCTCAAAAGCTAAGCAACTTATTCAAGATGCTGGAATTGATATTGTGAATGGACATAATAGTGGTCGTGGTTGGTGAATTATTGAACATTTAATAGGCTGAAGAAGCATTGAAAGCCCATCGATTTGAATTCATACTCTGAAGAATGACTATTTTTGAACATGGCTATGCTATTAGCCGACTACAAATTTGACATTAAACCTGTTAAAGGAAAAGACAATGTGGTTGCAGACATATTAAGTAGAATGACAATAAATAAAGACATTCTGTTAATTCCTAAATGATAAAACCAGAGACTGTATTAAACAGACATTATGTGAATTCTTAAATGATAAAACCAGAGACTGTATTAGTATTTGTATTTTTATTCAGTGAACCATAGACAAGGAGCAGTGTTTGAATTCCAATGGACAATATATTTAATTTTAATTTTAGGAATATTGATTGCTAAAAATATTTTAGTTACACAAAGTTATATTTGTGTTAAAATTCCATTTTCATTTTTTCAGCACAGGTAGACTGTTGCAGTCCTACAGATTTTTTCTTATTGATTTTCATGTCTAGATATTGTGTGTAAAGCAATGATTGTCCAATGATGATAAATATTTGAGCTTTGAATATAGATATGTATTAATTTGATTTTATTAAGACCAAAAATGTTGTATTTCATAAACATTTTTTTTTGAAGGATGGGGGGTGAATGTCACGTGTGAATCACATGATTAGTGACGGAGAGGTCACATGAGAAAAAGAGCGGGAAAGGAGTTGGGAAGTGTCAGAAAAATTCTGGTGTGTCATGGCGGATGTGGCTCAGGACTCCACGTTGTATAACCTCAACTTAATATTTCTGTACATAGTATACATATTAAAGTTGTTTTATTGAAACCAATTCTTCAGAGGATTATTGGATGCAAGGTTATGTATTGAGAGAACGCCTACAAGATATATTAATAAGTAAACTATTTACACCAGACATACACATAACGTTTATTGATAGAACTTGCCATTCTTGCATATGTTTATAGGTATACTTTTTTTTTAAAAAGGAGATTAATAAAATAATCACAAAATGTGAATAAAAAATATATTTATAGCCATGTCAACATTTACAAATATTAAAAGTCAGCAAAATTATTCAGTTATTCTAAACAAACAATTAAGAAAAAAATATTATAATGTATATATATACCGTTTCAAGACTTACATGTTTTTATGTATATATATACATATATTATCTATATGATATATATATATATATATATATATATATACATACATAAAATATACGTAAGGCCCTATTAAAATATTAAATCAGTTCAATATATCTATGTACCTTATTCATTATGAGGGTATTACATATTTCGTGCGTTTAATGGCGTGTCGAAATAGTTCTAGAATAGTTTTATTTTCTTTTGAAAATATTTTAGAATATTGTCTTTATTTGTTTTAAAAAAATTCTTAATCTTTATGATTTTTTTTTAAAAAAAGATATGTATTTTATTTTGTAAAAGTTTGAAAAATTTCAAAGTTTTTAATTTCTTGTTCTCTATTCTTTTGTAGAATGGCCACTATTTGTTTCAGTGACTTATATCTATATTTGATACCTTATGTAGTTCAACCTAAAACAGTATTTCATAGATGACTTGATACACATAAAAACCGGATCCGCCGGATAACTATTGCAGTTACATGTATTGTACCATCGGGGGGAAAATTTCACTTGAAACGGGAATTCAAGACACAAGATAATTTTTATGTATAAAATCAATAATTGGTTATTTTGGGTCAATCGATCCCATTAGATTTATTGATTTTGTCAATAATTTTGGTGAGATTAATATTAGAATATCTCTTTTAATTTTACTGTTAGGTATTTTAGTGTTAGGTAACACTGTACGTTTTTTTCTTTCTCCTTAAGTCCATTCGGTCTACGCTAGGGTTAATGGCTAGATTAAATACCGATTAAAAAACAGCTCTTGGCAGGTTTTTTTTCCTTTCCAGCATTTACTTTGGACAAAATCTCCAACAAAAGATTTTTCTTGGAGGGTTCAATGTGTCTCTCTCCCCGATTTGAAAATGGGAAGGATACATTTCAAACTGATCACCCAAGAGTTTAGGAATATTATTGCTGGCCTAGGTGACGTGAAGCTGTTGACGTCACAATGTTGGACGAACATTAGCAAGGTACTTTTTTATGATGAATGAAAGCTATAGTAATAAAAATGTATGTGATGTAATGAAATCCATGGCTATGAAAATATGACATATCAAATCTATCGCAACCAAATGGGAAGTACGAAAGTTATGGAAAATAGACATATAAGGTACAAAAACTATGTCATTAGAAATAGAAGGCATGAAAGTTAGGGCAATAAAAATATGAGTTAATTTGATGAAAACAAATTTGAGAGACATGCTATTAATAACTGGAAAAATGCATAACATACAATAATAAAAACAAATACATAGTATAGCTGCATAATGAACTACATCCTCAAACACATAGTGGTATTTTGAAATTAGCTACACCCTACTACCTACATTAGCTACACCCTATAACATAAATTAGCTACACCCTACTACCTAAATTAGCTACACCCTACTACCTAAATTAGCTACACCCTACTACCTAAATTAGCTACACCCTACTACCTAAATTAGCTACACCCTACTACCTAAATTAGCTACATCCTACTACCTACATTAGCTACACCCTATAAAATAAATTAGCTACACCCTAATACCTAAATTAGCTACACCCTACTACCTAAATTAGCTACACCCTACTACCTAAATTAGCTAAATCCTACTACCTAAATTAGCAACATCCTACTAGCTAAATTAGCAACATCCTACTACCTAAATTAGCAACATCCTACTACCTAAATTAGCAACATCCTACTAGCTAAATTAGCAACATCCTACTAGCTAAATTAGCTACACACTACTACATAAATTAGCTAATTCCTACTAGCTAAATTAGCAACATCCTACTACCTAAATTAGCTACACCCTACTACCTAAATTAGCTACATCCTAATACCTAAATTAACTACACCCTACTACCTAAATTAGCTAATTCCTACTAGCTAAATTAGCATTATCCTACTTCCTAAATTAGCTACAGCCTACTACCTAAATTAGCTACATCCTACTACCTAAATTAGCTACATCCTACTAACTAAATTAGCTACATCCTACTACCTAAATTAGCTACATCCTACTACCTAAATAATCTACAACCTACTACCTAAATAATCTACAACCTACTACCTAATGAGAGGTATATTTAACAATTAATCACAACCTACTACCTAAACAGAGGTATATTTAACAATTAATTACATCCTACTACATAAACAGAGGTATATTTAACAATTAATTACATCCTACTACCTAAACAGACGTATATTTAACAATTAATCATAGCCTACATGCATGGCTTAGGAATTAAATATACCCCTACCGCCCTACTGGGCCAAAAAAAGTGCACATCATATTCTCATTTGAGTTCAAACCCCATCCATTTTTCGTTTACAGCCAATCAGGGGCGAATTAAGACTGCACGGGGCCCTTGGCTGCAATTCAAACTTTGGCTCTATCCAGGGGCGAATTAAGACTGCACGGGGCCCCTGGCTGCAATTCAAACCGGGGCCCTATCCAGGGGCGGATTAAGACTGCACTGGTCCCCTGGCTGCAATTCAAACTGGGGCACTATCCAGCGGCGTCCGTTTAAATAAAATGATTGCTAGCAGCTAATATAAGACTGTAACTTGTAACTAAATAGTCCAATTGTTCCTTGCGCATGCTTTGTCATTACTACGGGATCGGCCTTCCCAATGAAAGACATTATTCATTAAAAAAACGAACACGAAGAAATAACTGTTTGCCAGTATCCTAAAATCGATAATATAAAGACAATTTTTTTTAAAAAATCGCCATAGCAGCCAATAATCCTTTACATTGTTTCTTCTCTCTTGACCTCAGTACACACCCAAAGTCGTACGTCTCTCGGGGTGTCTCTCTTCTCTTCCGTACACACCCCAAGTCCTACGTCTCTCGGGGTGTCTCTCTTCTCTTCAGTACACACCCCAAGTCCTGCGTCTCTCGGAGTGTCTCTCTTCTCTTTAGTACACACCCCAAGTCCTACGTCTCTCGGGGTTTCTCTCTTCTCTTCAGTACACACCCCAAGTCCTACGTCTCTCGGGGGTTTCTCTCTTCACTTCAGTACACACCCCAAGTCCTAAGTCTCTCGGGGTGTCTCTCTTCTCTTCAGTACACACCCAAGTCCTACGTCTCTCGGGGTGTCTCTCTTCTCTTCAGTACACACTCCAAGTCCTACGTCTCTCGTTGTTTTGCTCTTCTGCCAAGTATATTTGTCAATTTATATTAACTTATTGACTTTACTTTCTTTTCCCCTCAAATAATTTTTTGTATAATTATATCTTTGTACCTTCTTCTCTAATACTCAATGTTCTGTATTCACTTGAACATCTGCACCTTCTTGGTGATCACTCCTCTAGTCGCACCTGGAGTTTGATCCGTTAAACTGATGTGCACAGGTGTCTCGGGTTTGTGAAAGGCTGTATTTTGTAGCAATAAAAGCATTTTTGAGTACTTGGAAACTTTGGAATTTTCCTGACACGAAAATCGTTGAAAGATTTCGAATCTTCTTCCAAATGTTCATTGTCACCTAAACATTGTCCCCGTTTTTTTTTCGTTTATCTTTTTTTATCGTCTGGGATAAACCGCAGTTTGTTAAAACCAACATGTGTTAGAAATGAAAATAAATCTCGCGGTCGAAAATAAAATTTAAATAACTTTAAAATAATAAGATATTTTTTATTTTATTTTCTTCTAGGACAATTTTTAGAGCAGCTTTGTTCAACAGGACCGAGCCAAGACATGAAGACTTGCAGATGAAAATGAAAATTAAATTCAAAAATTAACAGTTGTCAAAACATACGATATTAAATTTCAATTTAAAACACTTGGCAGGATGTTGCTTTCATTTTTTATTATTATAACTTTTTATATGTGGAATATTTGAAGAAAAGTGTTTATAGTTTCCCTTGAAAACATCTGCATCTTGAAATGATACAAAGCACTGGGCACTAACATATAGTACATATGTATTCAACAAATTGTTTATTAGGAAGTAGATACTGAGTCTTTCCGGAAGTTTAAAGAAATCATTGAGTAGAAGGGCGAGCTTTGAAAACTTAAATCATTAAACCTTGAAACACTAGAGGCTAGAAGAACCAAGAGCAAAGTAGCAATCATACATAAAGCAATTAATTCTAATTTAGAAATACAACACAGAGATAACTTAATACAACCCTCAGATAGACATAAGGATAAAAACACCTTTCTTATTCCGTATGCAAGAACAAACACATACAAGTTTTCATTCTTCCCGTCCGGAATTCGGGCGTGGAATGGGTTGCCTGAAGAATCCAGGAAAACCAACACTTTATCAACATTTAAATCTCTAATAAAAATGCAGGACTAAACACAAACCATAGATAAGCGTAGGACGCAATAATCTTCTGTATAGAAGGAGCGTCTGTAAACAGATAAGATAAGATAAGAAAACGTTCGCACGAGAAATACATAAGGAGTATCTCTTGGGCATAAGAGGCATTACTTCGAGCGGAAACTGACCCAACAAGGAGATCTCGGTCACAGAAACAGGCCCATTCGTGGTTTTGGCGTTTAGAGCGCTTCAAAAGTTTTATGGGGCTACAACTGTTCTGTAAGGTGATAATGCATGATGAAAAGGATAAAATAGAAAAGGACAACGAGACGGAAAAAATTTGCAACATGGAGAAAAGCTTTCGAGGACTGTGTATCGGAGATCAATGTTTGATATATGTGGATTTCTGAAATGCCAGCTAGCCACACAATCCCCTGATCGCTAGTGGTGGCTCAATGAAACTTGTGAACGCTACTTCAGTTGCCCCATAGGCCGTCATGGTCTAAAAAGGGGGTTATTAATAAACAACATAAAACTGATAGCTGTTGACAATAACAAATGACAAATACCCTTACCCCCTGCACTGAAACATCTACTCCTGTAGGAGGTATAGTTTTAAGGCTATGCCATCATTATTCAAAGATGGTGCATACGTCATTAGTTTTAACTGATTTTATACGAATAGCCGGTTACAACTAAACGATATAGAAATAAAAGAGGTTAAATAAATAAAAAAATCAAAGTCAAAGTTTTTTCCCTACAAATTGACGTTAATAATTTAAGTTTCTCTGTAGGGAAATAGATATACATTTTCTGTCTGATATATGCAAAGATTCGACTAATGCGCTCTCTGGCGATGTTGGTCTTCTCGTATGGATGTGAGGCTTGGACGCTCACTGCAGACGTCCAAAGAAGAATCAATGGACTAGAGATGAGACGTTTCTGAAAGATACTGAACATCTCCTACACAATGAACATCACAAACGAAGCGGTCCGCAACAAAATAACTGCTGTCATCGGCCCCTACGAGGACCTTCTCACCTCTATCAAGAAGAAGAAACTACGATGGTAAGGACACGTTGCAAGATCTGGAGGTCTCGCAAAGACTATAATGCAAGGCACCGTCCAGGGAGGAAGAAAAAGAGGCAGACAAAAGAAGAGATGGGAGGATGATATCAAAGAGTGGACCGGCCTGTCATTCGTCGACGCCCAAAAGGCAGCACAGGACTAAGTGACTTATTTCATTCAAAACTTTGGACCATCGGATGTGTTTTGTCAATCTGAGGGAGCGTATATATATATATATATATATATATATATATATATATATATATATATATATATATATATATATATATATATATATATATATATATACTTAAGATCCCGCGTGAGAATGCTTTATTGCCTCATTTTGTCAAAATTAAATTTAAAGGTTTAGATGTGTCGCTTGTTTGGACTTAACAAATTTTTAATGAGTGAACCGCATATGTTAAACCTCATAAGCACCCGCCCCACGTTTTTAGTCATATTAAATGAAAGTACTTGAACTTATAAGTTTTAAATTATTTTCTTCTTTTTAGTCCACTTATAAAAACGTGGTTTTTAAAAATCCTATTTTACCTTCATTTATTTTTTTTTAGATTACATTTTAGCGGAACAATTTTTTCAAGCATAAATACAGTCGAATCAATAAGCTCTCAAAATTCTTAGCATAGTAAAATTACGAAACTGTTTTTTCTTGTTCAAGTCCAGTAAGCTGTCTTAAATTAACGAAGATTTAACACATATCTGATAAGATACTTCCTTTTCAATAAACCTACATTTAAAAATTGAATTGTATCTTATATTAAATTTTTATTAAATTTGTCCTCTAAAAAGACCCGTATATTTATATTAATAGATTTCCGCCATATTATGACAAGGCCTATAGATAAGATGTCCAAGCCGTACCAGGAAGTCTAAAGCTGCACTGCTGTTTCATTGGCTCAGCTGTTATATTTCTTTATTTTCTCATGTCTTATTCGTCCTCTGATGTCATTTCAACATGACACCACGCCATTTCAACACAGACCAAACGCACTTTATGTCTTCCGCTTCCGTATCTCATCTCGCCAATCCCTTTGTCTATAAACTATTTTGTAATGAACAAATGTCTCCAAGTCCTGATTACTCAGCGTGCTTCCTCAGCTTCATAACGACTTCAGATCGTTAAAATATCACTTCACCTATTGCCTCCATACATCTAGATTCCAGATCTATCTTTATTGTTCATTTTTAAATTTCAAATACTCATATTATTTTGTGACCGTTCTCTATTCAAAGTCCAGGCGCACTTCTTATATTTAATTAGACAGAATGACTGTACCTGCAAGATATTTGTCTAGTTTATTTGAAACTTTTGAATATATATATTTTTTGTTGTGGTAATCAAGTATAGTTTATCTTTATTATGGAATATCTTTTCCAAATTATTTTTAATTGAAAGTTTAGTTAGTGAGCGAATAAATGCTAAATCTTAAAACAAGGACAATCAGTGATTAGAACAAGGACAATCAGTGATTAGAACAAGCTTCCTGAATGATCAGTTGAAACGACGACAATTGACGCATGTGGATCTTCTTCCATCTGTTTCGCAACTTCCAGTCACTTATACCACGATGAGCAAAACAACAGAGGGCAAAGTTACAAAAACTCTCCATCCATAGGAGCGGTAACTCTCAGAGAATTGATTTTATGACCCTTAATAAAACGAAGAAGAAGAAGAGCATACAAAATAGCATTTAACAATAAATAGAAAATTTTATAATTGTGCATTTTTTACCATCGTAAAATGTGATAATTAAACCTTTATGAAATAAAAAGTATGGTTTTGGGGTGGGGTTCCGCCCTTTTTCCAGAAGTGATTAAAAGGTGCCCAGAGAAACGACGTTACATTGGTGAAGACATGTGTTGGTCATTGTCTCTCAGGCTACTATCGCACTTTGGAAGTTTATACTGCGTCGACCAACGTTTCAGTACGACCGTTACCTTGAAGAGGAAGAAGGTGACCAGCGTAAAAAGAGGACCTTTTCTTCCACGGTGCAAACGATTGAATGGCAAGTTTGACTTCTGTTTGAGGGTCAGATGTGTCGGCCGGCGTAAAACAAATTGGCGATTTGTGGTCGTTCAATTTAAACTACATATTTTATGCTTTCAAACAAAAAAAATTAATATAAAGAATCGTAAACTCCAAAAGAAATACATTTTTAAAAGCAAAAATTGTATATTAAAAGTGACTGGGGAAGAAATAATTTTTTCTTTAAAGTTTAAATCTTTAAAGTCATTTAGTTTATCTCTTTTGATGATCCCCCGCTTAGCGGCGGTCCTAACCATTGAGACTCGTGTGCTTTGCCGGGGTGGCGCCAAAGTGGTAGCGGGTCGATGTAGGGAATTCCACCCCTCCTTGAGAGGTCAATTTTGTGGGAGGCATGTTCAACTTTCTTTCCTGGATGCCCAGGTGGCCGCCTCAGAAGCGACCGCTTCCGGTGGGGTTTCTCAGCTGTAACGTCCCCTTGGCGGCCAGATAGCTGAGGGGGTCTTCCAGGAAGACCCATAAAGAGCATTACGCTCGGGGCTACTGATTCTCTTCCATATGTAGGTTCATCAGAACAAATATTGTGCTGGAGGAGCATCGTTATAAAAATCATTAATCGCAGCTAATCCCAAACTTTTCCCCGAAGAGATTGGGGTGAAAATATTTTGAATGAGACCAGTGATGATGTGTAGGACTAGTGTAACCGAAAACAAGGGCACTGACTGAACTCATGTAGAACCTGTCTCGTGATTTTGGAGGGTGTGGGGGTGCTCATTATGTCTATGGATTCCAAAGTTCTTCTTTAAATCCAGAAAATAACGTTCATAAACGCTTTCAGTAAAATGCACTAATGACGTAACGTTTCTCGTTTCATTTGCCAAAGTAGAATCCGTAAAGTGAATAAGATGTGGAAATTAAATTAATTAATTGTTGTTGTTTTTTTATATCACCTGCGTTTACCACCCCCACCCCAAAAAAACCGTTTTATTTATGGTTCTTTGCTAAATGAAATTCACTGTCTCTGCAAAATCTCTTTATTTTATTAATTAATATTTTATCTTTTTTTTAATTTATTTTATCTATATATATATTTATATATATATATATATATATATATATACTAGATTGTTCCGGGCGCCGTGGCGCCTTCGGCGCCCACTTCTTTTAGGGCGCCTACGGCGCCCACCTTATTCATAAGCAAAAATTAAACTTGCTGAAATGTTCACAAAGTATTTTTATAGGGGCCGTCCATAAAGTACGCCACTTTTTTTGTCAAAACCCCAAGTAACTTATCCTTGTTTGATAAATACGAAATATTAAACTTCCTGAAATGTACACAAAGTATTTTATAATTATAAATCATCAAATCCTATTTTTACATCGTTCCCTTTTTCCAAAATTAAGATATAAGCTAAAGCAATGACGTCATATAATATATTTTTTACAGCGCGTCTTTAATTTGTAATTAATTTGCACACCTTTTGATGCACACCTTGTGTTAAATATAAGATCAACCAATGACGTCATATTAAATATTTTTACAGCGCTAATCACCACACGATTTTTTAAAACTGCTATAGACTGTTGTACATCATCAGCGTTCCACATCCAATGAGTGAGCCACTTGGGCTTTTATATTATTTATATATATATATATATATTCGATGGATTTGGCCTCTACAATTTCAAAAAACACAAACAAAACAAAACTTGGAATGTTCAATACCGAAGCAAAATTTGGAATGTTCTATACCGAAACAAAACTTGGAATGTTCTATACCGAAACAAAACTTGGAATGTTCAATACCGAAACAAAACTTGGAATGTTCTATACCGAAACAAAACTTGGAATGTTCTATACCGAAACAAAACCTGGAATGTTCTATACCGAAACAAAACCTGGAATGTTCTATACCGAAACAAATCTTGGAATGTTCTATACCTAAACAAAAATTGGAATGTTCAATGTGAATTAAATTCAGGTTATCAATCGGTACCCCTACCCCTCTTTACTGTGGTAAGTCGGCAAAATATGTTTTTATCTGTCTGATCATTTTAAAGCATCAGTCCCATCATAATTTTTTTTCGTTTATATTTTACTAATAATCACATGTTATTACCACGTCATGCACAATATTTATCTATTTTTAGTTACAACTTAATCTAAGATTACAATTTAGTTCTTCAACTGTATTGGGTTTTTTAACCAACATTTGATTTGCTATCAATTACAAGACAACTGATCGGAAAGCAACATAACAGAGGAAATACCAATGTCATTAATAAATTAATAGGTTTTCAAATTAAATTGAGATTTTAAATTTAGAATTAATTTTCCCTGTAGACATAGAGGTGCGCTAAATTTCAAGCGAATGGGAAATTGGAATGTTGGTGAAAATTCATTTCAACAACACAAGTTTATCAAATGTAATAATAATATTATAACCTTTTTTTCCTTATCACGTTTCTAGCTGTGGGTCATAAATGTTTGTCAAAATTAGTAAATCAACATTACATGACTGGCTTAAATCCCCAGGATTGCACTCGCTCGATTCTCACCAAAGTCAAGTTTTTAATTTTAAAAAAAAATTATTTTGGCTTTCTTTTTCCATCTCGGCGTTTTAGGACAATGTGAGCCCTTCTGGCAAACCGAGTGTCTAGCTCTGGGATTCACGGGAACCATCTCCAACAACGCGTGGAGTCCTGGCAGAGAGACGTCACGTGGAAAGTTCCTCCTGGCAATACCCGCCATAGCGTCCGGCTGCTCTCATAACACTCTGCTGTTCGTCTTTCCACCCCCACCCCCCCCCCAGACTCATCTTTAGGTCTTACGCCAAGTATGTAGGTCATCAAACCGATCATTCATAGAGTCCAACAGGTTTCGTCAACAGTTCGGGTTGTTACAATATCACTGCTTCTACATCATTTAAGATTACCAGATAAACTTCGTAGACTTGGCTCACATCTGTGGCATCATTTTATCACATCTTTAGGCGTCTATGTGAGCTTTCTAGTAGTGGCACGTTCTCACCATACACCGAGAAGTGTAACTCACCTCTTCGTCGTTGTTTTATTTTTGAGTAAAAATGTACAAACTCCTTGTCGAGATCCTAGTAAAACAATTGACAAAGTATTATTAAGTGGACGCTATATTGATTCCTGTAACAAGATAGTGACTCGTGCTTATTCCGAGAAATGCTCAACTCCCGTTGTGGGCTAGTGGGGAGGGGGTGGTCAGAATTCCCAGAGGTTGAAGTTTAGATTACTTCTTATTGATAGGAAGCGCAGCAAGTATGTATATGCTGGTGGGGGGGGGCTAGTTTACTGGAGGGACGCAAAGGACACGGACCATGAGAGATTGTTGTTTTTAAACCCAGTGGAAGGACATCGCTTTGTGTGTGAAGTGTTAGATTTCCTGTAGACTTAAAAGAAAAATAAGAAGCCGTTTGAGGCGACGGGACATTGTCTTCAAGGGCTTTAATTTTGAACAGCTAAACACTTGCGCACCGTCATCATTAGTAAACGTATAGATTGCGGCTCTGAAATTTAAAGTTCTCTTCTAGGTTAATTGTTTCCAGGTATGTCAAAAATTTATTTCATTTTTTTTTACATGTTTAGGAAAAAAGATTTTAAAATACTGTTAGAATCAGATTAAATGGCTTTAACACGTCAGAATAATTAAGAAAATAATTATGAAACCTAAATCCAAATCATTCGCGTATACGAAGTCCTGGCAATAAGGGTTCGCGGGAGATTGCCAGAAATCATAAACACATGATTTATTATTATTTTTAAGGTTTTAGTAGCTTTGCTTTGTTTTTCGAATACGTTTTATTACTACGTGATTACTAGCTACAGGGCAGCGATATTCGCCTTTGGATCACGGCTTACTGCCATTCAACAGTTAATATTTTTTTTCTTAAAATTTTGGCAAGTAACTGAACGAGCAGCTACCCAGCATGCCTCGTTATGTTCCATTGTTACCAAGTACACACAGTCTGACTTTGACGTGTCCTAATATTTGTTTCTCTTCTTGAAGTTGATAATGGATGCGTTTTTCGGCTCCTGGAAGGTTCAGAAGGAAAAGAACATAAATGTGGAAGCGCTGGGGAAGTACTTTGGTAAGTTGATGTTGATACTCTCTAAACAAACTGTCGACTGAACAAACAATGATTATATATATATCCAGAATACTCGCTACTAGAGGTAACTTAAATGGAATCTATGATTAAATTTTAGTGGTTAAAATTGACAAATTAGGAATAATACAAAATTATATATTATATATTTACGCTCAATTATCACTGATTCCTAACGCTAAGGGACATCACTCTGCTTTTCTTTAAATGTTGTTTTGTAAGCAGTGCTGATTGACTCAAATAGTTATTTTTTGATGCAGTAATTTGGTGCGCTGCTTTCTAAAATTAGTTTAAAAATCGTGTGGTGATTAGCACTGTACAAAATACAACCTCTATTTTAAATTACTTTGTGTACATTTAAGGTAGTTTAATATTACGTATCTATCATATAAGGACAAGTTTGTTGGGCTTTTGAAAAAAAGTGGGCGCCGCAGCACAACCTATATACTTTGTGTACATTTCAGGAATATTTCGTATTTATCTTACAAGGATAAGTTACTTGGGCTTTTGACATACAAAAAAAATTAAATTTAAAAAAAAAGTTAATAAAATACTTTGTGTACATTTAAGAAATTTTAATATTACGTATTTATCATACAAGGACAAGTTAGTTATGCTTTTGAAAAGGGTGGGCGCCGTAGGCGCCACGGCGCCGCAGCACAAACTAGTATATACAATATAATAGTCCAAGTAACTGGCTGGCTGGCTGGAAGGATGTGGAAGACTATGACGTCATTTTTGAGCTTATATTTTAATACAAGGCGTGCATCGAAAGGCACGCAAAAAGGTGTGCAAAATAATTATAAATTAAAGACGCGCTGTAAAAAAAAATATATATTATATGACATCATTGTTTTAGCTTATATTTTAATTTTTGAAAAGGGAACGATGTAAAAATATAATTTGATGATTTATAATTATAAAATACTTTGTGTACATTTCAGCAAGTTTAATATTTTGTATTTATCAAACAATGATAAGTTACTTGGGCTTTTGACAAAAAAGGGTAGGCGCCGTAGGCGCCCCACAGCTGTAGTGAACGCCGTAGGCGCCCTACAATCCCTATTATAAAATACTTTTTGTACATTTCAGTATGTTCAATATTAAGTATTTATCAAACAAGGATAAGTTAGTTGGGCATTTGAAAAAAGTGGGCGCCGCAGCACAACCTAGTATTATATATTTACGCTCAATTATCGCTGATGCCTAACGCTGAGGGAAATCACTCTGCTTTTTTTAAATTTTGCGTTGTAAGCAGTGCTGATTGACTCAAATAGTTATTTTTTGGTGCAGTAATTTGGTGCGCTGCTTTCTAAAATTAGTTTAAAAATCGTGTGGTGATTAGCACTGTAAAAATTATTATATAAATGCTTTGTTTAATTTTCAGGAATATTTCGTATTTATCATACAAGGATAAGTTACTTGGGCTTTTGACCAAACAAAAAAAACATATGGGCGTAGGCGCCCTACAACCTCAATTTTAAATTACTTTGTGTACATTTAAGGTAGTTTAATATTACGTATCTATCATACAATGACAAGTTTGTTGGGCTTTTGAAAAAAGTGGACGCCGTAGGCGCCCTAAATAAAAGTGGGAGCCACAGCACAAACTATATTATATATATACTTTGTGTACATTTCAGGAATATTTCGTATTTATCATAAAATGATAATTTACTTGGGTTTTTGACATAAAATATTTTTTTTTAATTTAAAAATATTTTTTTTTATAAAATACTTTGTTTACATTTATGAAATTTTAATATTACGTATTTATCATATAAGGACAAGTTAGTGGGCTTTTGAAAAAGGTTGGTGCCGTAGGCGCTCTTTAAAAAAAAGGGGGGGAGGGGGTGCCGCTGGCGCCACAGCGCCGCAGCACAACCTAATACAATAACATAATTTGCAATTCGTCACGCAAGTAGTGTCTGTCAGTCCTGACGTAATGCGAGGTAACTCCCGATAAAAAAAATGAAAATGTTGCTTTCGAGATTTAAAAAAATGTGTTGCTCGCCATAAAATATTGTGACGTGACGTCATTATTTGAGCTTTTATTAATGTGTGAAGGGAACGAAGTAAAAAGAGTAATGTTTTATTTGATGTGATAAATATTATTATTATTTTTTTGTATTAAATTTCCGTTTTTGTGTATGTGTCCATGTAAATATTACCTACTTAATTATAAATTTAATTTTCTATATTAATATATAACATTCGTTTTTCGGTTTATGAAATTTACAGTTGGTTGTCGTTCGGTTGTCAACTTTCGATGCGTTTTGAACTACAAAGCCATTATTTATTACTGCAAATGAAATTTGTCAACTTATGCTTCAGTTTAGCGTTTGTTTTTCTTTTATACACTTTGAGATTGCATGTTTGTATGTTTAAAAAAATAACATATTTAAAAATCGGACTCCTCCCCACAATAGTTTTTTTAATTGTTATTTACATGTAATATTTTAATGCGTCTTAGACTAATTTTGAATAAAAAATCTTTGCTTTTAATATAGAACTGGAAGGGGTGCTGACTTGACAATAATGAAAACGTTTATTAGAATTCATAAAACGTGTATATTAAAGTTCATACGTAATATTTTCTTTTATCCAGTGCTTAACTTTACTTCAAGGGTTTCATGCAAAATAAATAGTTCGTTGTTATTCATATTTGTAAATAGTTACAATTTTTTATTTACATGTTTTTGATAATGTAAAGGTAATAATGTATGGACCAATGGGCGCATAAACTGACAAGTCATAATAGATCTTGAAAAGGTGCTGACTTGACAACAATAAAAACGTTTATGTGAATTACTAACACGTGTATATTAAATTGTAAATATGATTAACAGTTGATAAGTTAATCTTTTCTGTTATCCTGTGACAAACTTTGCTTACTACGTTTCATGCAAAATAAATAGTTATTAACATGTGTAAAATTACAGTTTATTTTTTACATGTTTTGATAATGTTGTGGTAATAATGTATGGACAAATGGGCGAATAAACTGACAAGTCATAATCATCGATGAAGCTTAAACGGCTTCAAATCACAGATATGCGTGATGTGGATCACATTACAGTCACATAATTTATTTTTAACGCACTGTGCTGTATTATTGGTGCACTCATAATTGGTGCGCACTATTCAATGCCGCAAGTTAACGTCCGGCTGACTCCTCAGCAATATTTGTTAATACGTCGAACTTCAAACTTCTTTGCTGCAGTATCACTTTATGCTGTGTGTAATTCACTATGCATTTACTATTATCATGATTATATCATTATTATTCATGCAAACTTATATAACGCGAAGCCTAAGCTTGGAGGTTTTCTCATAACACATATATTCGTATATATAATCAAAATATATACTCTGCTATGTCCGTTCGTAACGCTAGATTTTAGAAAGCCCACCGCTAAAAAAAATAACCTTGAAAAATATATTGCAAAACCGCACTATTTTCAAACGTCCACATAAAATTGTTCAATATGGAAAAGAGATTTAATTTTTCTCTCTTGGTCTCTACATTTTCTGATTATTTACTATGCGGCTTTCAGACAAAAGGGACAATTTCAAAAACTGAAATATATCCATTTTGAAAACTCCCGTTATTTTTGACGGGTAATACACTAGTATTTAATATTTTAAGAAAGTATTTTACATCACAATTGTTTAGCACAACGTAATCGGCTCTAGCTATGTTTTAAACCTTATAAATTATTTTAAGATACGTAGTATAAACTAAACATCGTTATCCTATAACTTTGCTGTTATATATCCAATTTCAGTTTTAAAAAAATTAACAATGGAACTAGATATTTTAAAACCTCGAAAATCCGGATGCTAGTGTTTCAACCACACACACAAATATGTGACAGGGTTTGTCATATCTCAGACCAGAGAAATCCATACTCTATGTTAAAATTTTTGAGCTTTTAGTCACACAATGTTTTCAGTATCAATATAGATATAACTAAACTTTTAACAAATTTTGGAAAATAAAAATACAACGTAAAGGAAATCTAATACAACTCTCAGATAGGCATAAACACTTTTCTTATTCCGTATTAACGAGAAAACACATACTATTGTTCGTCCTTCTCGTCTGGAATTTGGGCGTGGGGTGGGTTGCCTGATCAAACAAGGAAAACCAACATATAAAACTCTACCCCCCCCCCTAAAAAAGGATAAATAAATAAAAAATTAATAATAATTTAAAAAGAACCACATTGATAAGCGTAAGGTTCAATAATCTTATGTATAGAAGGAACGTGTGTAACAGATAAGACAACAGGACTACAGTTTTCTTTAACGTAGTTGTACATAGTATCTGTCGTGATAGGCACTTACACGTTTAATCAATATTTTAATGAGTCTGAGCCAATTGAATACCCACATATTTCCATTAATATATTTAACACATGTAATAAGATGTCAACTATACAAGACATCGTTTTAGACCTGGGATCGACATAATTTTATAGTTGTGTTTTTTCCCCTACATAGTAACTGGAAAATTAAAAAAACACAACTTAAATAAAATTGTGTATTTGTTTGTGTATGTTTATGCACGGTGGTGGATATCTTTTTATATATAAATACAATAAAATAAGCATGTCCCCCTGTTCCATAATTACTTAAGGTGACGTTACAATAAATATGGCCGATGCCATCAATACCAGAGCGTTCCTTAAAACTGATGAAAAGGACGAGTGCTCCAAGCTCTAACATGGTTTTTTGCGTCTTCCGCTCTACTGAAACCATTAATAAAAATATGGAGGGGAAAAAGGGGAAAAAGGGGAAAATAGTAATATTAAAGACACGCACAAAAACATTTGGCGAAAGGTCGTTCTCTTTTTGTGCAGCCAAACAATGGAATTCTCTACCATTACACATCCGTAGTATTCAAACAACCAAGTCCATCAAGACTGCACTTAAGACACATCTTTTCGAAATGTATTTTCCAAATCAATGAAACAACAATTCTTTTAATGATTAACGTTGCTTTTGTGTGTTATGTACTGTAATTAATGTGGTTGTTATGGTATGAAAGGTAATTTATTACTTACATGTATGTTAATACCTTCATGTAAAGCGCTGTGAGCCCAGTTCCTTACTGTGATACAGCGCTATATAAATTATCAATTTATTATTATTTATTAATACATTAATAACTCAATAGCTGCATAAAAGCGTCAGAGGTATGGTGGAGATGTCAGGGATTTATTATTATTATTATTATTATTATTGTTATTATTATTATTATTACTATTATTTTTATTATTATGGTTATTATTATTATTATTATTATTATTATTATTATTATTATTATTATTATTATTATTACTTTGTGTGTGTGACCTTACTATGATTGATCTAGATTAAAAATACATTAATTGATTCCGGTGCTGGGTATTTCTTACAGGCTGGACCTTGGAGAGATTGAAGATGTTCGCTGATTCTGAATATATTATATCTGTAGAGTCTACATCAAATGGATTCAGGTAGGTCATGTGCGGGCGGGGGGAGGGGGAGTGGACGAAGGGCTGCGCATTGTTAACTTTACAAATGCAATAAGAATATAAAATGCTAACTTACATTAGTCAGACCTATACTAGAATATGCCTCCTCTGTATAGGGCCCATCTACCAAAGAAAACATAGATAAATTAGAAGGAAAAAAAATCGAAAAAGAGCTGCGCGATTTATTACAGAAGAATATTCAAAACTGACAAGAATATCTCTATTAGTTAAAATTACTAAACCTGGAAACACTAGAGGGTAAAAGAAAAAGAACAAAATTAATAATAATCGTAAAGGCATCCTATATAATAAAAGGCTATGTTCCGTGCGGTCATCGATAGCGATTGGTCCCTCAAACACATATTGCTCCTACAGCCAATCATATTGAACACGTTTACGCGGACGTTCAAAACGAGTTATTTTTGGTGTAGAATTTCTTCCAAGACTTTATTTTGAGTTATGCGCGTAGGGATTTATAGTCAAAAGCTCTGTTTTTACGAGTTATTTATTTTAACTATAATGAATAGTATTTTTGACGTGATGCACATGTATGCCGGTCGAGACGGCTGTTGGAGTCGAGTTACAACATGCCACCGAACGGTGGCGGAACGTCATTGGACTGGCTTTGTTGCTAGTTAAATTATAATTTGGAAATGCGACACGAAGATAATTTAATACAAAACTCAGGTGGACATAAGGATTTTTTAAAAAAAACTATTCTTATTCAGTATGCAAGAACTAAAGCACACAAATCCCGTTTCATCTTGTTTGGAATTCGGGCGTGGAATGGTTTGCCTAAAAAAACACAAAAAAACAAGACAACCAACATACTATCAAAATGTAAGAAAGCTATTAACCATGAAAGATTAAACCATATACAAATGAAGGACGCAATACTTTGATGTATAGACGGAGATTCTATCATATGTAAGATGAGAAGAATTGTGGACGATGTTGTGGGCATGTTCTTTGTATGGATGTATACGGTTATTGCAGTGACTTGTTGATGTAGTGGGCGTGGTTTACTTAGTTATTGACAGCATCTAGGGAATGAAGTTATTGTGCTTGTTGAATGAATTTTTTTTCTTTCGTTAAATAACAAAACATTTTGTCGCCTTCAGCAGATTATGTATTTTAATCGACTGTAGTAATTTGCTAGGTCACCAAATCGTCTTTGAAATAGCAACAGTAACAGTTAGGGGCCGTCCATAAAGTATGTCACGCTATTTTTGACCATTTTTGACCCCCTCCCCCCTGTCACAAACTGTAACAAATCTCGGGACCCCCCCCTAAATTACGTCACACTTTTGAACAATGTTTTTAATTAGCACCTAATTAAAATACTTAATTTAATACTTAAAATACACGTCACTATTAAACTGTATTAAAATATAAAATTTCCACTTAAAAGCAGGGATGTAATAGGTTCAAAATTTTGAAATCCGCCCGGAGCTGAATTTGGACGGATTTATGAAGTGAAATCCGGCTGTAGCCGGAATCACATTTGTTAAAACGGCCGGATTCCGGATTTGCGGAGCCATTAAGAATATTTACATAAATTATTGATCTACCAGCCAGCCGTATTTATAAAGTGAAATCCTACCGGAGCCGAAGCGGGAGCCGGATTTTTAAAAATAGCCGGATTCTGGACTTGCTGGAGCTGGAGCCGAAATCCCGTACACCCCCACTTAAAAGAAACATCAAGTTATTAAAATGACTTTAATAGTAGAATAGTTAATTTTCAACAGTTGTCACAATTATTCAATGAAACAGTAACTCAATCTAGATCGAATTTGAAAACAAAAATTGCAAAAATTAGACTTGCTAATTATATAATACACATCATTTATCTGCTACCTTTTCATTTATAATGGGTGAGGTCAAGTTTTAGATAATCTTCCTATTATGTATTCTATTGACATAGGATAAGAAGTAGATTAGCGAAACTTGACCTAAACCAGTGATTAAATAATAAAAAGGAAACAAAACAATTTTACTAAAAAAAAGACTAGATAACCAAATTATGTGACCAACTTTTGTGCTATATTGATCTATTTATAATGGTCCTATGAATTATGTTTCATTCAAAAATATTCACTGGACATCATCTTACAACAGTGAAGTGAAGTGTTCATCCATAGCTACGATTGACATCAATCTTTCACAATCATCGTTTCATGGAAGGATAATTGCAGACAGATCAACTTGACCTCATCTAGCCACTCAACAGCCTCTATTTGTGCATTTTCTTTTCTTTACTATAACTGCCATGGGTTCTCTTTGCCTTCTAGAAGTGATTCTCAAAGAACGGATGCGTTTTATCTGATTTGATTCTTGTTTGTGAGGCAAAGTATAAGTGACATACTTTGCAAAGTCGATCAAATAAGATGATAATCATATGGTTGTACTTTGAAAACTCATGTTGATCTTGGGATAATGTCATTAAATTTGAGAGTTTTTGCTATTAACAAGGAAGGAAATTTATGAGAATCTGCATCGGCTCTTTCTGAAGCTTTGTGTCCATCAGTTGTTTGGTTGAAGTGGATTGGAGGAGGGAAGAATCTTGAAGGTAAAACGTTGAAATATGAACTTCGTGCTTTGTCGCAACATTTCATGTCCTGATATTTAACAATTTGAGTGAAATATTGGCGGGTGCGAACATGATTGTCAAACCATTCCTGATCCTTCGATATGAGTTCTGCTGCATCACAATCAGATTATGAACAAAACATTCAGGAGATACACATTTCATGCTATTTTGACATAAAACTAATTCTAATGTTTCACAAAATTTTTGAAAATTATTTTTAAAGGTATTTAAATTCTACTAAAAAATATAAATAAATTAGACCAAAAAAAAGTTTTTTTAATAAATGTGTTACATCACACATGGCCGGACCCCCCTCCCCTCCCCCTGTCACAAAGTGTCACACTTTCTTACACCCCTCCTCGAAGTGTGACGTACTTTATGGACGGCCCCTTATCTAACTGTTTGATGGCACGGTGCAGGTGAAGTTCATGCGGTTTACGCTGTTTTGTGTTGTGCGTTAATGTAAATTGTTATTTCGTCAAACTATTCAATTTAATGATTGGTTTCCCTTTAATTGTAGATGTTAAGATAACTTAATAAAAACCAGATACAATATTTCTTTTTCTTTTTTTCCAGATGTGAAGTTGATTACGGAGAGACTCAAACGGAATTCAATTTCCAGCTGGGCAAATCGTTTGAATACATTCGATTCGATGGGCGTACAACAAAAGTAACCGAATTGTTGCTCTGAAATAAAATATGTTTTATTATGTCGTTATTTGTCTATAAGCATTAAATGGCGAACAATTATTTTTAAATGCATACCGGAAATTTATCTAGCATTTTTACCCCAAATGGCACCCAGTCCATATAAGAATGTACTTTAAAATAGCAAAAACTATTGATAAACATTGATAATGCGCAACATACACCAAATAATCTTACTCTCGCTTACATAGAGTAAAATATGACTACGTTTTCCCAGAAACGCCTTCATAATGCCACATGTATGTTGATACTGCCGCATACGTCTGCACAATCAAAACCTGATGTGACTTTACAGGGTTACATAAAATAGTGCGCCTATGTATTGCCACTTACCGCTGTATCACTTCGCGCTTAAGTCTAAATAAGTTATCAGTGAACTAGAATATCTGTACAATCGATCTAACATCAGTTTAATATAAAAAAATTTTTTTACGAAAATGCTGATTTTTGGATAGTTCTGTCTTCCAGTGAATTACTGCCTGTAGCTGTCTACTTTCTCATCACGATAGGGCACTATCGTCCTGGAGGGAGGCAAACTCATAGAGAGGTACACGTCAGATGACGCCCTGGTGTGGACCAATGCCCGAGAAATCAATGAGTCCACGATGAAAGTGGTGAGAGAATGAGTTTAGACCAGAGTGTGCAATACACACCAACATTCATACACAAACACACAGACACACACACACTCATACATACTGACGTGCATAAATAAATACATACGTACATACATACATGCATACGTACATTCATTTATTTATTTATTTTAATATTTTTTAAAATTTATATTTAAATTATTTTTTTACATTTTTTAACGAAACTTCGTGTCAATAAGTTATTATATGGACAGCAATTTTTACTACGAGTTAATTCATTCATAAACTTAAAAATACGTTTTGAGGAGAACCACCAATCAAACTTTTGGGCGCGGCTTGCCAAAAAATAAATAAGATTTATACAAATAGTTTTAAAAATAAAACAAACCCGTAAAAACAAAGTTTTTGACTATAAATCCCTTATATATGAGACGCAACTAACAGTATTGATTATTTTCAAACATTTACAGACTGAATCTGTCTTAACTCAACTTTGCATCATAACCCTAGTGGGGGGGGGAGGGGTGGGTGGGGGGAAGGGGTGGGTGGGGGAGGGGTGGGGGAGGGGAGAGGGGAAAAGTCTGGTCACCGATTCGCTTGACCGAGCTCAGAGTGACACGTAAAATGTAAACAAAAGCGCCCGTCGCTTCGTTGGGTCGCCTCAATGCGTCAGCTCAAAATTTCACGTGGCAAAAAAACAATAACAAATGTGAATTTAAATTACATACCTCATATAAGGATAAACTAAAAATGCATTAATTTAATTACGGTACGTTCGATCGATCTGAAATTTTGATACGATGCATTGTTAGGTCAGACGGGTCCGTGTGCCAAATTTCAGTTCGATCGGATTATGGGAAGTGGGTCATTTTTTACTTCTGTTTTTCCGCCCGCCGAGCCCAAGACAGACAGACAGACAGACAGAGAGAGAGAGAGAGAGAAAGAGAGACAGAGAGACAGAGACGGCGGTGAAGTTAATATAAGGGATTTAATTATCGGGAATTTCAATACTAGGAAGGTGCCTTGGTGGGGTTTTCAAAAAAAATGTTAGTCGTGTGTTAATTTTAGCAGAAAATTTATTTTTTTTAAATTAAAAATAATAAATCAATTCGTTATTTTATTTTTTAACAATTACAATTTCAAATATTTATGTTGTATTTATTTTGTTTGTCGGTTGTTGCTCTTTTTTTAATTTTTATTTTTACGTCTTTCATTCCCGTAATAGGCCTTGTCATAATATGACGGGAATCTATTAATAGAAATATTGGGGATATATTTATATTTTCGGAGGGACGAATTTCATTTAAATAATTTAAAAGATACGAGTCAATATATAAGTGTAGGCATATTGAGAAGGAAGTATCTTATTGGCTATTTTTTAATTCTTCGTTAATCTAAGACAGCTTGTTGGACTTGAACAAGAAAAAAACAGTTTCGTAATTTTACTATGATTACAATTTTGAGAGCTTACTGATTCAACTGTATTTATGCTTCAAAACATTGTAACAAATGTAATCTAAAAATAGAACATTACTCAATGAGTTATGATTTTTTTACGATTTTAGAAATGACAAGGCCTATTTAATGAGTGCAAACTAATCACGCAAAATTTGTGTTTTATCTCTAGACCACAACGTCGGCAATGAATGACGGACTCAAGGTCATTCAAGAGTTGAACAAACTGTAACGTTACAAACTTTTAGCTAGATCAAATGAGAACATTGGAATGTACAAGGCCTGAGGGATGGATAACATTCAAATGAGAGCATTGGAATGTACAAGGGCTGAGAGATGGATAACATTCAAATGAGAGCATTGGAATGTACAAGGGCTGAGAGATTAATAAAAAAAAATTGAACAAATACGAACATTTCTTTTCGTAAGTGACATGAAATAAAGAGAGATAAAGAAAGAAAGAGGTAGAGAGAGTAAGAAAAGAAAGAGTTCGAAGAATGAAAAATACCAAAAGACGAGAGAGAGATTCTGGTTTAAATATATATAAAATATATAAGAGTCATGTTGGAGAAGAAAAAGATAATTCTATATAGAAACTTGAAAAATTATCTTATCTTATCTTATCAATACAGACGCTCCTTCTATGCAGAAGATAGTTGCGTCCACAGACCATGACAGATGATCTGTTGGCAAGTGATGCAGCATTCACAGGCCACGGCTTTGTGGGTTCCACGCATTACCCAGCCGCCTAACTACATGTAGTGTTAGGTACCCATTCGGAGCGGGGTGACTCAGACAGAGAGAAAGAGAGAGAATGAATGAGAAAGAGAGATCATTGATGTGTCACGGATAAAGAAAAAGATTGTTATTCATCAGTTGCTATCTGAGGAGTTAGTCGTTATAATAAATGGTTTGTTTAAATGTCCAGCCATCACCAAGTGACTGGTGAGACAAAATGTCCAGCCATCACCAAGTGACTGGTGAGACAAAGTCCAGCCATCACCAAGTGACTGGTGAGACAAAGTCCAGCCATCACCAAGTGACTGGTGAGACAAAATGTCCAGCCATCACCAAGTGACTGGTGAGACAAAGTCCAGCCATCACCAAGTGACTGGTGAGACAAAGTCCAGCCATCACCAAGTGACTGGTGAGACAAAATGTCCAGCCATCACCAAGTGACTGGTGAGACAAAGTCCAGCCGTCACCAAGTGACTGGTGAGACAAAATGTCCAGCCATCACCAAGTGACTGGTGAGACAAAGTCCAGCCGTCACCAAGTGACTGGTGAGACAAAATGTCCAGCCATCACCAAGTGACTGGTGAGACAAAGTCCAGCCGTCACCAAGTGACTGGTGAGACAAAGTCCAGCCGTCACCAAGTGACTGGTGAGACAAAGTCCAGCCGTCACCACGTGACTGGTGAGACAAAATGTCCAGCCATCACCAAGTGACTGGTGAGACAAAGTCCAGCCGTCACCAAGTGACTGGTGAGACAAAATGTCCAGCCATCACCAAGTGACTGGTGAGACAAAGTCCAGCCGTCACCAAGTGACTGGTGAGACAAAGTCCAGCCGTCACCACGTGACTGGTGAGACAAAGTCCAGCCGTCACCAAGTGACTGGTGAGACAAAGTCCAGCCGTCACCACGTGACTGGTGAGACAAAATGTCCAGCCATCACCAAGTGACTGGTGAGACAAAGTCCAGCCGTCACCAAGTGACTGGTGAGACAAAATGTCCAGCCATCACCAAGTGACTGGTGAGACAAAGTCCAGCCGTCACCAAGTGACTGGTGAGACAAAGTCCAGCCGTCACCACGTGACTGGTGAGACAAAGTCCAGCCGTCACCAAGTGACTGGTGAGACAAAGTCCAGCCGTCACCACGTGACTGGTGAGACAAAATGTCCAGCCATCACCAAGTGACTGGTGAGACAAAGTCCAGCCGTCACCAAGTGACTGGTGAGACAAAATGTCCAGCCATCACCAAGTGACTGGTGAGACAAAGTCCAGCCGTCACCAAGTGACTGGTGAGACAAAGTCCAGCCGTCACCACGTGACTGGTGAGACAAAATGTCCAGCCGTCACCACGTGACTGGTGAGACAAAGTTGATCTACAATGAATACAAGAGGTCCAACATTATGTGTGATCATCTGTAGTTTACCTACTAGATGCATATCCGTGCTTTGCTTCTTTTTATATCCACACTTTTTTTATTACCACGTTTTTATTAACTTGCTTTCGTGTCCTTAATTTTTTCTATTAGAACTTTCTCAGGGCTTGGTAGACCATGGCGGCGCCCATCCCTCTCCAGGTCAGCGGAGGACTTTTGAGCGATAGTCATTCATCAACATTTTTATTGTGGCTTTAACGTGGGCTAGGTCCCACGCCCCTCAGCTTGTGAGGCGAGCGCACTATTGACTTTGCTATCCAGCCGCCATATCAACACTAAAAGTCTAAAATACCAAAAACGATGAGACCTATAATGATAATGAGACCAAAGCTACCATTCTTAACACACATTTTCAGCGTCATGTGACAAGTAAGTTTTAATAAATTTAAATGAAATAGAAGAAATATATTTTTAAAAATAATTTTAGACTAAAGAGGTATAAATAAAATTCTTTAAGAACTTGTAAACAATAAACAAAGCTACTGGTCTAGAACTGTTTCACTTACAAGCACTCCTTGTAAATTACTAGAACACATAAGATATAGTTATATACTTCATCACCAAAATCACCTATGCCCAAATCACAACATCTTCCAGAAAAACTGATAATGTGAAACACAATTAATTGTTGAAATAGAGAATTTGTCAAAGGTTTTAGAAAATAATTTTAAAATAGATACAATACTTCTAGACTTCTCAAAACCATTTGATTAAGTTAAACACTTTAGTTTACTATTATATTAAAACAAAACAAAAATTTCATGTTAAAAAATAAAAAATAAAAATTTAAAAACTACTTTAGAATCTCGTGTTCCATTCATTATGGGATCCAAGACTTCCTTTCGTGTAATGGATTAAATAAGCACCAATAGCGGTTAATTCAGGGGTTCCACAAGGAACTGCCCTAGGCCAACTCCTCTTCCTAATTTATATAAAATTTATCCAACATCATCTCATCTGGAACTTAAGTTAGGTTATTCGCTGATAAATTTATAATCTTTAGAATAGAACAATTAAACCATAACACGATATCAAAAATCTTACAAAAAGACCCCGACGAATGAATGAAATGGGAAACTAATTGGAGCATATCTTTCCATCTAGAAAAGTGTCAAATTATGTTAAAAGTAACAAAGAAAAGGATACAACAGCAGACTATTTCATTCAATGACTAACAGATAATCAAAGTATAAGATGAAAGGTACATAGGAGTAATATTAAATGAGAAATTATCATGGAATTCCCAAGTCGATGAAGTTTTTGTTTTTTTTAAAACACATTTAGTTCTCATTATTGGATAATATTCTAAATTTAAAAAGAGTGCAACATTATTTAAGGCATTAAACCGAGAAAAAACTTGAGTATAGGCCTTGTCATTTCTAAAACCGGAAAACGTCATAGCTCAATGAGTATTCTTCTATTTTTAGATTACATTTTAACGGAACTATGTTTTGAAGCATAAATACAGTTGAATCACTATGTTCTCAAAATTGTTAGCATAGTTAAATTTCAAAATCGTTTTCCTTTTTTCAAGACCAATATACTGTCTTAAATTAACGAAGAATCAACAAATAGCTGATAAGATACATCTTGTTCAATATACCTACATTTACATAATTCACTCGTATCTTTTATTAAATTTTTATGAAATTTATCCTTAAAAAAGAGATATATAGCCTAATATTTCTATTAATAGATTTCCGCCATATTATGACACGGCCTATAGGAGAACAAAGAGTAAAGTCATAATATTTTATAAGGAATCTAAATCTTAATTTAATACCGAACAACAAACAAGAACAAACGGGAGAGCAAAAATATTAATTTTTTTTTCAAAACTCTTATAAATATGCAAAACAAGACATAAACCATGGGTAAGCTAAGGATGCAAAAATCTTCTGTAAAGAAGAGGCGTCTGTGGATTATAAGATAATATAACACTTAATCTGTCTTGCACCAGGAATAAAGTAAAAATTTCTTATCATGATTAATAAATAGTTATAACTGTTTTGTACTGGAATAGGTATAAACACAGGGTCTCTTATGAAAAAACGAAAAAAAAACGTGTGAAAATTTAGTTCAAAACACAATTAATAATAATCTTAAAAACCAAATGCTTAATGTCTTCTTGGACTAAACACTGCAGACAAATTTTATTTTATAACTCCCATTTTTTAACTCGTAGCGTCTGTCCGTCGCAAAAACTTTGGATCGATTTTTAACCCTTTACCCGTGATCAAATCGAGCTGAAATTTTGCAGACAGACTCGTGGTAACGATAAAATATATCAATTTTTTGTTTGAAAAAACAAATAAATGTTAGTATAATTTTGGAATTTTCGGAGCTTTGACAGTCAAAGCAACGTCAATCTACCAAAAACCCTTAGTAGTGCGGACCCACCGGGGTTGCCAGATGTCCGTTTTTTAACCGGATTGTCGGTATTATCGTTATTTGTCCAGTTAAAAAATTGAAGCAATACCGGGCATGCATGTGTCCGGGATTTTCAATTTTCTTAGTATTTTCTTTAATTCAATACACTAGTAGGCTTTTTTAAGCAATCTTAAAATCTTCTGATTATAGAATCGACCGTTTGACCTAATTACTTTACGCATCGAAATTTGCAATTCGGATTGTAATTTTTTAAAAAAACACCCAATGTCTTTTAATATACAAATTAAGCACGTAAAGAATTAAAGGTTAATCCATTCAGGCATAACGAAACAATTTTAAACGCCTCAAAGACTGAAGAGTTATTTTGTAACCAAAAATTTGAGAATTGTGATTGAGGAGAGTTGATTAAATCAATTCTTTAGTTGATAAAATAAATACAATTGGTTTTATTGTGACTTTGGGTATGTATGACTTAATATTTTCTTAAATTTAATTAAATATTCAAAACAGGGATTTTTGTATACATTTAAATTGCTTTAAATGTCTTTAAATGCTAAGCAGACTGGTGCGTCAATTTCTATGGTTATTTACATTTTACTCCTTGATACGGCCTTCCCGTTTCTTGTCGGTAATCCCGATACGTAAGGTTACCAGACGTCCCGATTTCAGACTTCAGACTTCATTTTCCTCTAAAGCAGGGGTCGGGAAACCATGGCTCGCGAGCCAGATGTTGCTCTTTTTATGGCTGCATCTGGCTCTCAGAGAAATGTTCGTTGATTTTTTTTTAAACGTTTATTCAGACTCATTTGATCTACATATTAATTGCATATAAAAACAGCATAACAATTTATATTAAAAAGAATTCAGAGATATAATTATAATACTTTTAGTATTTACACAGTGTGCACACATTAACATGAATTTTTAGTTTTAAACATAATTTATAGCTCTCACAGAGTTAATTTTCTAAATATGTGGTGTTTATGGCTCTCTCAGACAAAAAGTTTCCCGACCCCTTCGCTAATGTGACCAGACGTCCCGATTTCAGACTTCATGTCCCGCTAAAGTGACCAGACGTCCTGATTTCAGACTTCAGACTTCATGCCCCGCTAAAGTGACCAGACGTCCTGAATTTTTGCTCCAGAAACCTGGGGAACAACCCCCCCCCAACCTCCTGGGTCCGACCCACACACTATTTTGGCTCTCACCGAGACGCACGAGAATAAGATGCAGGACGTGACGGAAGAGAGTAACATTGACTCGTGGCGAACTTACTTTACAAAGAGAGTATAATAAAAACTTGATTGTTATGTGTAGTTATTTTTGTTGTTTTTTTAATGTTTTTGTTTTGTGGTTGTTTGTTTTTTTTTCTGACAAAAGCTTTTTTCTAATACATGTACATTGTTTTGTGGCGTCATTTCTGGCTCATTCATGACCTATTTAATAAACGTTTCTAGCAAAAATGTAAGGTTTTTATGTTAAATTTTGGTTAATTTGATAATTGAAAAATACAATTTGGTCATTATTTCTGCAAAACATGTTTATTGGATTAATTTTTTTTAAAAGATGTACAATAATAAAACAAATTTAAAGATGAAAATTTTCAATCACTTAATGTTTCCAAACAAAAAATGATGGCGTCGGTGATATGCGCGTGGTGACTCCTCGTTCCTTCGATGCTCTCTCTTATTTCTCTTCCTCCTTCTTACTGCTTACTATTCACTATCTGTCCAGCACATATTTTAACTCCTCCCCCCCCCCTCTCTCTCTCTCTCTCTCTCTCTCCTCTCTCTCTCTCTCCTCTCTCTCTCTCTCTCTCTCTCTCTCTCTCTCTATCTCTCTATCTCTCGCTCTCTCTCTCTCTGCTACATTTTTTGTCGAAGTAAAAAAAATGTTTGTTTTTTGTTTTCAAATTTTTAATTCATCCCTCACCCCATGTGTATCCCAATGTTCTCATTTGATCTAACTAAAAGTTTGTCCTGTTACAATTTTTTCAACTCTTGAATGACCTTGAGTCCGTCATTCATTCCCAACGTTGTGGTCTAAAGATAAAACAAAAGTTTTGTGTAATTAGCTGCACCCATTCAGTTACAAAAATGGAAGACGTAAAACGGAAATCAGGGACGCGCTAAAGAGACATCAGGGTTAAAAACACATACAAAGAAACAATACATTAGTATTTGACATCGTAATAGTTTTAATATAATAAAAACTAGATTTTTTAATATAAACTTTTTTTTTAAATTTACACACCGCTAAAATGTTTTTAAAGACCCTTCGACCCTGCTAGTGTTGAAATTCAAAATTATTGAAAGCTATTTGTTTAAATCCTATTGTTAAGCAAGCCATGCGTAAAATTTAGATTTGTGGATCTTCCCCAAAAAAAAACTTATCTATACGTTTTTGAATGAAGTATCCCGTACTGAAAAATTTGCTGTTCATATTTAACTTATTGACATGAAGTTTCGTTTAAATTTTCAAATATATGTGTATGTATGGATGTATGTGTGTATGTATGTCTGTGTTTGTGTGTGTATGTGTTTATGTATGTATGTCCGGGTGTGCGTGTGTATTGCCTACTCTGGTCTAAACTCATTCTCTTACCACTATCATTGTTGACTGATTGACCTCTCGGACGTTGGTCCACACTAGAGCGTCATCTGACGTGTACGTCTCTATCAGTTTGCCTCCCTCCAGGACGATAGTGCCCTATCGTGATTATAAAGTAGAAAGCTAAAACAACAGATTCAGCATTTTCACAATATTTTATAAACTGATGTTAGACCATTCTCGGTGCTGGTATGTCCCCCGGGGCATTGTGCTGGTCACGCAATCCCTTGCTCGTTGGTGGTGGCTAAATAAAACTTGTGAACGCTACTTCACTTGCCCCATAGTCCGTCATGGACTGGAAAGGGGGTTATTATTATTAGATTGATTGTACAGGCTAATATTATAGTCCATTGATAACTTATTTAGACTTAATTGAAGTGATACAGAGGTAAGTGCCATTACAAAGGCACAATATATTATGTGACTATGTAAGGGCACATCAGTACAGGCGTGTGAGGCAGTATAAATATGCATGTGGCATTAGGAAGGCACATTTATTTATTCCTGGGAATACGTAGTAAAAACATGACATTTTCTGAACATATGTGGCGTTATGCAGTCATATGTGGCATTATGTAGTCATATGTGGCATTATGTAGTCATATGTGGCATTCAGCGTGGGTATTTTGCATTATGCAGGCGAGAGTACGATTACTTGGCTTATGTGGCACTTGAATTGTGATAAAATTTCTATGATTTTGAGATTCTTAGATAGAGATGAACCAACAAAACCAACTATTGCATCGGAGTACGCATTTGCAAAGCCCAAAGACATTAAAGAAAAGGTTAATTTTTGCTTTTTTAAAGTAAATCTTTATATTTACGGGTTTCTCTTTTAAGGAAAAGTTGATAAATTTCCATTGTGCATTTGAAAATAATTGTTCGCCGCTAAACGCTTTTAAACAAAGAATTACATTAGCAACAATTTGGTTACTTGTGTTTTGCACCCGTCGAATCTAATGTATTCAAACGATTTGCCCAGCTGGAAATTGAATTCAGTTTGCATCTCTAGGTAATCAACTTTACATCTGGAAAAAGAAAAGAAAGAAATATTGCGTGACATTTATTTCTGGTTTTTACCGAGTTATCTTAACATTAAGATAAAGGGGAAAATCATTATTGTATAATTCGACGAAATAACCACTTACACACACACACACAGACACACACACACAAATACAACACACACACTCACACTCACACACATACAACACTCACACTCACACACATACACACACACTCATAACACACACACACACACATACAACACACAACACAACACAAAAACAGTCTAAACTGTGAGAACTTCATCTGCATCGAGCCATTTACACATTTAAATAACTCCAGTCTCAAAAACGATTTGGAGACCGGGCAAATGACAAAAGTCGATTTTAAAAAAAACTTATCTTCTAAAGGCGACAAAATTTTTTTGTTTATTAAACGAAACAAAAAATAATAATTCAACAGACACAATAATTTCATTCCCTAGATGCTGTCAATAACTACGTTAACCACGCCTACTCCGTCAACACGTCACTGCAATAACCGTATACATCCATACTAAGAACATGCCCACAACATAATCAACACAACTCTTCTCATCTTATATATAATGTAATCTCCTTCTATAAACAAATCATTCCGTCCTTCATTTGTTCATGGTTTAGTATTTTATGTTTAATAGAGTTTTAAATGCTTGCTAGTGTGTTGTTTTCCCAGGGTTTTTTAGGAACCCATACCATGCCGAAGTTCCAGACGGAAAGAAAGGGGGTTTGTACGTGCTAGTTCTTGCATACTGAATAAGAAATGTTTTTAAATTCCTATGTTCATCTTAGTTTTGTATTTGATTATTATTGTGTTGCATTTCCAAAGTTAGAATTTAATGCATTGTGTGTTATTACTTCTTTGCTCCTTTTTCTTCTATCCTCAAATGTTTCTAGGTTTAGTCATTTTACCACGTTTTTATTAACTTGCTTTCGTTCCTGTTTGTCCACAATTTTCAAATCTGCCAACGTAAAATTAAACCACTTCTGATGGTCTTAGAGATCTCAAAATTTTACCACAGATAGATCTTGGAAGACAATGCATTGTATTAAAATTTCAGATCTATCGAATGTACCGTTATTAAATTATTGAACTTTTTAATTTATCTATATATAAGCATATGTATTATCCGTCTGCTCTTGTTTACATTACATTCACGTGCAGAATTCACACCAACCCCGACCACGTCAACCATGTTTAACATCATTGTGAGATCAGTCATTTCAAGTCTGTAAATTTTTGTCGGGCAATGCGTATTATATTTGAACGTAATCAATACTTCAAAACTCACCATAGCATACACTTAGACTAAAAAGAATAAAATAAATAGAAGTAAATAAAAGATTTTTAAAAACCACGTTTTTATAAGCGGACTAGAAGAAGAAAATAAAATAAAAATTCATAGAATTGTGAAGTAAAATCTTTTTCTGGATTGATAAAAGTTTCAAACTTATATGCTCAAGTACTATGATGTAATATGACTAAAAAAACGTGAGCGGGCGCTTTTTAGGCGTTTTGCTAAAATGATTAGGGTTTACAAATGACGAGTAAGAAAATGGAGTGAATTGAATTAGTTAAGCCTGAGAAGCGCCCGCCCTACGTTTTTAGTCATACTACATCATAGTACTTGAGCATATAAGTTTGAAATTTGTATCAATCCAGAAAAGTTTTTTTCTTTCACAATTCTGTGGAAAAAAAAATATTTTCTTCTTTTTAGTCAGCTTATAAAAACGAAGTTTTTACAAAATCTTTTTTTACTTCTATTTATTAACTAATGGTGTTATTATGGTCAGTTGTGAATATTCTCTTGTAATATATCGTCCAGCTCTTTTTTTAAAATTGGACTAGTTTAACAATGTTTTTTTTGGTTTGTTTTTTAAATGGGTGTCATACAGGGGATATTCTAGCACAGATCTGACCAATGTAAGTTAGCGTATTAGTTTTATGCTCTTAATTACATCCTTAAAGTTGACGACATGCCAACCCCCTCCACCCCCCCCCCACACACACCTTGCCTACCTGAATTCATTTGGTGTAGACTCTACACATATAACATATTCTGTATCTATAAACTTCTTCATCCTATCATACTCCACTCCCCCCCTCCCACACCTTGCCTACCTGAATCCATTTGGTGTAGACTCTACACATATAACATATTCTGTATCTATAAACTTCTTCATCCTATCATACTCCACTCCCCCCCCCACACCTTGCCTACCTGAATCCATTTGGTGTAGACTCTACACATATAACATATTCTGTATCTATAAACTTCTTCATCCTATCATACTCCACTCCCCCCCCCACACCTTGCCTACCTGAATCCATTTGGTGTAGACTCTACACATATAACATATTCTGTATCTATAAACTTCTTCATTCTATCCAAGCACCAGCCTGAAATAAATATCCATCTTTAGATCCAAATAACGTCATTTACTTTAGAATCAAATAAAGTAAGATCTAACAACCACACAAAATTAATAATAATAATGAATCCCTGAAATCTGATACCATCTCCAGCATACGTGATTGAGCGCATGTGCCATTTTGATGGAGTATTTGAGATATATATGCTGTATTGCATCTTCAAAATTGTTATTGTTCCCGTTTATTTTTTTTATTATTTTTTTATATATTTTTTTTAATTATTGGTTTCGGTACAGCGGAAGACGTCAAAACAATGTAAGAGCTTAAAGCAGCTTTGAGGGATGCTCTGCTGGGGGTGGCACCACACAAACTATTTTTAACGTTACTTAAAATAATTACAAAGGGTGCGTTGTTCGAGCGGCCCCGCGCTCGGCTGTCGTACCGAGAGTCGCGGGGTACGAGTCTCGGTGAAGGGCAGGGCATAGTTCTCGAGGCTAAGGGCGTCCCTGAGTCCACACAACTCCGAACGGGCGGACACCCGGCATCAGTTAGGGAAGTAAAGGCGGATGGGCATTGTGCTAGAGTTGTAGCAGAATATCTTTGTGTTTTGTTTCCAAAAATGTTTAAACAAATTATGCTTAAAAAAAAATTAAACTTTTATTAAATCCCTTATTATTAACTTCAACGTCTTGTCGTGGGCTCGCGGTCGGTCGGTCGGGTGAAAAAACAAAGGTTAATAAAACAAACCCATAAAAACAAAGTTTTTGACTATAAATCCCTTATATATGAGACATAACTAACAGTATTGATTATTTTCAAACGCGACAAACATTTCCGGACTGAATCTGTCTTAACTCAACTTTGCTTCATAACCCTGGGGGGGGGGAGTCTGGTCACCAATCGCTGGACCGAGCTCAGCGTGACACGTAAAATGTAAACAAAAGCACGCCGGTACTTCGATGGGTCGCGTCAACGCGTGACTGAACAATCACGTGAAAAAAAACAATAACAAACAGTGAAATTGAATTACATACCTCGTATAGAGATAAAGTAAAAATGCATTAATTTAATTACGGTACGTTCCATCGCTCTGAAATTTTGATAAGATGCATTGTTAGGTGACACGAATCCGTGTGCCAAATTTCAGCTCGATGGCTTTACGGGAAGTGGGTCATTTTTTACTTTTATTTTTCCACCCGCCCAAGACAGAGAGAGATCACGACAGACAGAGAGAGACGGCGGTGAAGTTAATATAAGTATAAGTATAAGGGATTTAATAAAACAAACCCGTAAAAACAAAGTTTTTGACTATAAATCCCTTATAAATGAGACATAACTAAAAGTATTGATTATGTTCAAACGCGACAAATATTTACAGAATGAATCTGTCTTAACTCCCCTTTGCTTTTAACCCCGGGGGGTGGGAAAGGTGAAAGGTCTGGTCACCGATCGCTGGACCGAGCTCAGCGTGACACGTAAAATGTAAACAAAAGCACCCCGGTACGTCGCGTCAACGCGCGAACTGAGCTGTCACGAGAAGAAAAAAAACAATAACAAATTGTGAAATTGAATTACATACCTCGTATAGAGATAAAGTAAAAATGCATTAATTTAATTACGGTACGTTCCATCGCTCTGAAATTTTGATACGATGCACTGTTTAGTAACACGGGTCCGAGTGCCAAATGTCAGCTCGATGGCTTCACGGGAAGTGGGTAATTTTTTTACTTTTGTTTTTCCGCCCGCCAAAGACAGAGAGACAGAGAGAGATGACGACAGACAGAGACGGCGGTGAAGTTAATATAAGGGATTTAAAAATGACCCATTTCCCGTGACGTTATCGAGCTGAAATTTTGCACATAGACTTGTGTCACCTAAAAATGCATTGTTTCAAAATTTCAGATCGATCGAATGTACCGTAATTGAATTAATGTATTTTTAGTTTATCTCTAAGTATCTCTATGAAGCCGTCTGCTATATTTGACCCCCACTGGTCACTAGAGTTCACTCCAGCTATCGATGACCACATCCCCGTGTTCTACAGAAAGGAGAATTCAGTCACGTTCAGTCTGTAAATGTTTGTCGTACGGTGCATATTATATTGAGTATAATCAATACTTTTATATATGTCTCATATACAAGGGATTTATAGTAAAAAAAACTTTGTTTTTACGGGTTATTTAATTTATATATATATATATATATATATATATATATAATATATATATATATATATATATATATATATATATATATATATATATATATATGCTGAAACACATTGTTAAACTTAAGGCTAAAAAAACATACGTAAGGAGATACGAGGTTTTATGGTCTGAGAAATTAGAAACCCTGTTGCGAACGTCATTACACATTTGAGTATTAGTAAAAAGCTTAAATGACCTATTCAGAACAAAAAAAACTAATTTGGTTAGTTTAAAATGCATCTCAACTGTATAATTCAACTGATGAATAACAATGAGGCCAGCAGTGATGATGAAACCAAATCTAATATCATCAACACATATTTTGCATCAACATTTTCCACCCAAAATGAGAAGCACGTCTCAATAAACTGAAATAAAATAGAAGAAATAGGTAACATAACTGTACAAGAAAAAGACATGCGTAAACTGCTAACAAAATTTAAAAAGAAACCAAGATTGTGTTCTAGTTGAATTACCAGCTAGATTAGTCAGAGATATTTTAAAAAATATGAACTATAACAAAAAAAATTTTTTTAAACTGCTAGATTCATTATCGGAGATTTAGCAGTTGACAAAGAGTAGCACCATTAATCAAATCACTAAATCTAGAAAGACTAGTGACTAGAGTGTGGTAAAACTTGGAGTAAATTAGTATTATTACATTTAATTCTAAATTAAAAACACAACACCTGTTAGACATCAGGATTGAAACACTTCTTGCTAGAACAAACACATAGAAATTCTTCCCGTCTTGCATTCGGGGCGTGGAATGGGTTGCCTGAACAAATCAGGAAATCCAACACACCATAACTATTCTAAATTCTAATTAAAAAGCAAGACTTGCCAAAAGACGCAATAATCTTCTGTGTAGAAGGAGCGTCTGTGAGATAAGATGATCATACTATATACCACAAACCAATCTAAAAGGCAAAACACTGGGCATTATCTTATCTATTTCAGACGCTCCTTCTATACAGAAGATTATAGCGTCCTACGTTCTGATAGAACGTATTGGCCAGAGACGCGGCGTTCAAAGGTCACGGCCATGATGGACCACGTTATTCCCAGCCGCATGTGTTTCCCTAACTAGTGTCAGGGAAACCATTCGAAGCTGGGTGAACTCAGGGACACCCTTGGTCTCGGGAACAAATTCTTGCCTTCACTGAGATTCGAACAGGTGACCCTCAATACGCCAGCTGAGCGCGCATGCCACTCGACCACCATGTCCCTCTATAGATTTTTTAAAGATTTAAAGTGTGTTCACGTCTCTTTATTTGTATTAATATAGGAAAATGGTTCTTATTATTACTTTTATTAGCTACATTTATTAGTCTAACAATCACTAGTATAATAACAACAAATAAACTACTACTAATACTAATACTAATACTACTACTACTACTAATACTAATACTAATACTACTACTTCTACTAATACTAATACTACGACTACTACATCTACTAATACTACGACTACTACTTCTACTAAAACTAATACTACTACTTCTAGTAATACTAATACTACTACTACTTCTACTAATAATAATACTAATACTACTACTACTACTACAACTACTCTTCCTGCTGCTCCTGGTACTATTAATAGGCTACTTATGCTGCTCCTACTACTACTAATTTTACTTTAAAATATAATTCAAATTATTATTATTATTATTATTATTATGATTATTATTATTATTAGTAGTATTCCCTTTTCGACACGTTGAATCCCTACAACTTAATCATAATTTGCATTTAAGTTGCCCTCAATAGCATTTACTCTTGTTCTAACAAAAATCTCTGTTTGTTCATTCGGCATTTTGTTTAGAGGGTATAAACATCAACTTACCAAAGTACTTTCCCAGCGCTTCTACATTTATGTTCTTTTCCTTTTCAACTTTCCAGGAGCCAAAAAACGCCTCCATTATCAACTTCAAGAAGAGAAACAATTTAGACACAACAAAGTCATAATTTTTTTTTACCATTGAATATAACGAGACATACTTGGTAGTTGTTCCTTCACTTACTTGCTAGAATATTTATAATTCTTAAACAGTTAAATGGCACTGAGCCGAAGGGGAAAATTGCTGCTTTGTAGCTGATTATTTTAGTATTGTAGATTATTGTAGCTAATCTTGTAGTAAAAAAAAACTACTTAACCCTTAAAAATACTCATAAATAATGTGTTTATGGTATCTTCAAATCTCCCGCAAACCTTTATTGCCAGGTATTTGTAAATGTGAATGATCAAATGTAAGGTTTCATAATTACTTTTTATTCTTCATACATATTACACCCATGTTATCTGATTCTAAAAGTATTTGTAATCTTTGCCTAAAGATTTTTTAAAAACATGGAATAAATGTTTGACATACCTTGAAACAAATAATCTAGAACAAAATTGATAAGTCTACTAACGATGACGCTCCGCAAGTGTTTAACTATTAAACATTGCAGCTTTTGAAGACAATCTCCCGTCGCCTCAAGTGTCTCCTTATTTTTTTTAAAAAACCTACAGGAAATCTCACACTTCACACTCTAAGCAATGTCCTTCAACTGGGGTTTTTTTGTGTCCAACAATCTCTCACGGGCCGTGCCCTCCGCGTCCTTCAGTTAAACGACCCCCCCCCCAATCCCCGCACATGCAAATTTGCAGTGTTTCCTATCAATGAGAAGAAACCTCACTTCCGGCCTCTGAGTATTATGGCCAACCCCCTCCCCACTCGCTCACAATTGAAAGGAGCATTTCTCCGAACTAGCAGTGGTGGCGTATTTTATGCATGCGTCACTATCTTGTTACGGGAATCACAACAGCGTTTACTTAATAATCATTTGCCAAATGTCTCACTAGGATCTCGACCCGCAGTTTGTATATATTCAACACACAAAAAAATTAACCACAACGAAGAGTTGAAAGGTGTCAAATGCTTTACTGCAGTATTTTAGATTATTTTTCAATTCTTCTAGGCAACTCTTCGTGTATAATTAATGTACCACTGCTAGAAAGCTCATATAGACGCCAGAAGTTGTGATAAAATGTTGCTACAGACGCGAGCGCAGTCCACGGTGTTTGTATGGTAATTTTAAATGATATTGAAGCAGTTACATTATAACAACCTGAAGTGTTGTAGAAACCTGGTCACATCTACGAATAATCGGTTTGATGATCTACATAGTTGACGTCAATTTTGAGGATGAGTCAATGGGGCGAAAAGACGTGATAACGGACTTTTGTGGTGTGAATAACATCCTTGAGTGTGTTTTCACTTTTTGGGTGCGGATGAGACATTTGAGATTTTGGACTTTTGGGGTGTGGATAAGAGCTTTGAGATTTTGGACTTTTTGGGTGTGGATAAGACCTTTGAGATTTTGGACTTTTGGGTCGTGGATGAGACCTTTGAGATTTTGGAGTGTGGATGAGACCTTTGAGATTTTGGAGTTTTGGGGTGTGGATGAGACCTTTGAGAATTTGGACTTTGGGGTGTGGATGAGACCTTTGAGATGTTGGACTTTCGGGTGTGGATGAGACCTTTGAGATTGTGGAGTGTGGATGAGACCTTTGAGATTTTGGAGTTTTGGGGTGTGGATGAGACTTTTGAGAATTTGGACTTTGGGGGGTGGATGAGACCTTTGAGATGTTGGACTTTCGGGTGTGGATGAGACATTTGAGATTTTGGACTTTTGGGGTGTGGATAAGACCTTTGAGATTTTGGACTTTTGGGGTGTGGATGAGACCTTTGAGATTTTGGACTTTTGGGGTGTGGAAAAGACCTTCAAATTTTTTTACTTTTGGAGTGCATAAGACCTTTGAGAGTGTGGGACACTATAGGTCTTTTAAAGGAGTGCTTAATTGCCAAACCTTTGGCGTGAGGGGCGTCACGGTATGTTTTGTGTCAGCAGGAGATCCTTGGAGAAGAAGTGTTGTTTTTTTTTACTACGTTTTTATTAACTCGCTTTCGTTGGGCATTGTTTGTCCAAGATTTTTTCAAATCTGCCAACGTAAAATTGAACCATTTCTGTTGATCCTAGAGATCTGAAATTTTTACCACAGATAGATCTTGGATGACAATGCATTGTATCAAAATTTCAGATCGATCAAATGTACCGTTATTAAATTATTGAACTTTTAAGTTTATCTAAAGTCTATATAAAAGCATCTGTACCGTCGGCTTTTGTTGACATCCGTGAGTTCGCCCCGTGACCACATCACAATGTTTTTAAAACGTTGGGCGGGCGCTTGTGAGGTGTTTGGTAAAATAAATAGAGGTAAAAAAATATTTTAAAAAACCAGGTTGTTATAAGTGGACTAAAAAGAATAAAATATTTAAAAAATCTTTTTTTAAAAGGACACGCTTTTATTTACATATAGAAAGTGCACTAAAAAGAAGAAAATAAAAATTTTCAATCCGTGAACCTATCGACTGCACATAAAAGCGTGGGGCCCTCATCACAACTGCAGATATTTATCTATGTAGATTTTTTTAGTGTTGTTTTTAAAACGTTTTTAACATACATTTAAAGTTGTTCTGTTAATTTTCTGTTAATTTAATAATTTAAAGAACACAATTTGTTGAAATTTTTTAAAAATATGTTTATTGGATTAAAAGTTTTTTAAAATACAAAACATTTACAATAATAAAAAGTTTTTTTAAAAATGAACAAAACTTGCGATCAATTAACGTTTTGAGCGATGGAAGAAAAATTATTGTTATTATTTATTTGTTTTTTAATTGAAAACTTTTTTTTTACATCTTTTCATTTAGCTTAACACTTTAGTATTCAAATCTTGAAGGTAGGGGAAAATATGCTTTCAATTTGGACAATGTACTTTTAGTTGAGATAAATTTTAGAATTGACCTCAATGATAAATGGACAGTTTATAATTAATTGTTACAGTTCCAGAAATTAATTTTGTGTATGCTCTTGTCATGTTTTAAAAAGCAAAACAAATCGTTCGTCTTGAGACGCTATCGAATCCTACTATTTAAAGGTAATATATTGCACATTGAACGACTGTTGTGGTAATGGGGTGAAATGCTGATCTTAGATTTAGTGTAAATGTTTGATATAAAATTTGCCATTTAAAAACAATTTTTTTTTCGTTTAGTTATGGTATCACATGATATTCAGCTTCGATCTAAGCTATGAAAAACATTTTCTGTTGCTTTTTCCTTTCAATGCGTAATTAATTGTAGAACTCCTAACTCAGATTGACTCATGTTTAATATGAATGAAATGTGTTCCCAAATTTATAATGCCATGAAAACAACACGATGTGCATTGGAAGCTCGTTTAGACTTAGTGGTCAAAACACAAACCAATGAATGTGAAACATTGGAAGCAGGTTTAGACTTAGTGGTCAAAACACAAACCAATGAATGTGAAACATTGGAAGCTGGTTTAGACTTAGTGGTCAAAACACAAACCAATGAATGTGAAACATTGGAAGCTGGTTTAGACTTAATGGTCAAAACACAAACCAATGAATGTGAAACATTGGAAGCTGGTTGAGACTTAATGGTCAAAACACAAACCAATGAATGTGAAACATTGCAAGCTGGTTGAGACTTAGTCGTCAAAACACAAACCAATGAATGTGAAACATTGCAAGCTGGTTTAGACTTAATGGTCAAAACACTAACCAATGAATGTGAAACATTTTTACCTCACAAAAAAAACTGAAATAACTGAGACATATATTCTGCAAAAAAATATTTTACCATTTTACTATATAACAATTTCAATACTACTATTTTTTGGTCTTATCTTAAAATACTCTAAATCAATTTCATTATTATGCTATTTTAGTTTACAAGCTAAATCAGCCAATAATATTGAATTTTATTATATAACCACTCTGTTTTCATATTTTCTTCCACGTGATGTGATAGTTCACAACCCAATAAGACACACTTAATATATTGTTAAAAAAAATTATATATATATATATATATATATATATATATATATATATATATATATATATATATATATATATAATATATATATATATATATATATATATATATATTGTTCTATGTTAAAAGTCCTTTAAATGTTCAATTCTTTCTATTCTAATTTTTTTTCACTTCCATATCATCAGTCAGTATTATAGACGCAACACAATACTTAAAACATTGTACTTGAATTGTTTGGTCATTAATTTTGTTGTCATTTTTTTAAAGGAAAAAATCTTAAAATGAAGTATTTTATTTGTGGTGATGCAAAAACTAAATTCTTTATGCATATATCTTTTTTTTAAAATACACAAATGTACAGAGATATTGAGCGACAACTAAAAAAATGTGATAGTGGCATAAATTGAATGGTAAATTAAAAAACAGAAGAAAAAATGGTGGCATACTTTCAGCGAATGAAAATGACGTCAATAAAACAAGTACTCTGCCGACCCCACCCCCAACTCCATTTTTTTTATTTTCAAAAGTGGCTCATTTGGACACCAGGGCTTGAATCCCGTCATGCACTTCGTGTTTTGGCGACAGGACACAATTATATCAAGTAGTCAGCGAGCGGGTGAAGTGATGCGATGAGAACCAAACATTAAACTTTGACGAACTCTTGAATGCACTTGACGTCTTCGCGGTCTCCAAACGTGGTGATCTGTCGATAGAGGACCAAGTTAGCACCAGATGAATCAGTCTAGTGTGTTCTTGTGGCGTGCAGCTATGGTGTGCAGCTGTGATGTTCAACTATGGTGTGCAGCTACGATGTGCAGCTGTGATGTGTAGCTGTGATGTGTAGCTGTGATGAGCAGCTGTGGCAGCTGTGATGGGCAGCTATGATGTGCAGCTGTGATGAGCAGCTGTGATGTGCAGCTATAATATGCAGCTATGATGTGCAGCTGTGATATGCAGCTGTGGTGTTCAGCCGTGATGTGCTGATGTTTTGAGTGCACGCTGAGTTTTTAATGACATTTATCATGGGTATTGAACAACATATGGCTGTTTTAAAAGTGTTGATCTGTCGATAGAGGACCAAGTTAGCACCAGATGAATCATTCTAGTGTGTTCTTGTGGCGTGCAGCTATGGTGTGCAGCTATAATATGCAGTTATGATGTGCAGCTGTGATATGCAGCTGTGGTGTTCAGCCGTGATATGCTGATGTTTTGAGTGCACGCTGAGTTTTTAATGACATTTATCATGGGTATTGAACAACATATGGCTGTTTTAAAAGTGCACAAATACGTGTACAATTTTAAGAGATTAGTATAAAAATGAATGACGACTTTTTGCTAAATGAAAGGGTTTATAGGATAGACATATACAGGTTACAATGTAAACAGTGGAAAGAGTCCTCTCTGATTTGACGTCGCATCTTTGATAAAAGGGAGTGCAGACTGAAACAACACAATATCTTTGGTGCTCGGGAGGTCTGACATATTAAAGCTGCGTCTATGTGTTAGGGTGTTAGTGTTAGGGAAGCGGAGAGGGGTTACCTTTTTTAATGTTTTGTTAGGTATGGGGCATGATATGATTGGAAGCTTTGATACTGATCTGAAATGATATGCCTTACCGCCTTCATGTTAGATCCACTTATCTCTCGGACAGTCTTCCACGTAACGCCTTCCGCTGTTTGGAAGTTTTCCAAAAGTTTACCACTGTCAACCACAACAGTGCACTGGGAGGGAAAAATGTGACGTGGTAAATACTGACCAGTTATTTTTTTTCTGGTTATTTTTATCAGCTGGTTACTAAAAATTGCAATTTTTTTTTACATTGGCCGTATGTTAATAGAGGCTCACTATACATATGAGCTGATTATTATTATTATTATTATTATTATTATTATTATTATTATTATTATTATTAATTATTCAGTAGCTTGTTTAAAATATTGGCTTTTTTTTTAGCGTTTAAAACATCAGTCCTGGCTTATATTTAAATGAGACATTTGATCATAAGCAAAAGATTAATCAGAGCTAGAAAAAAGGTAGCATTTGGTTTTAGCGTTTAATTTCGGGATTTATAACGACAACTCTGAAAATGCCGAAGAGATCAAATTATAACAGAAAACAAGTTAATTTAAACTTCATTTTGATTTTTTTTTAAAGGCGCAACAATACATTCCTTTGTGTTGAATCTCGCGGCCTCCCGCAATAATGATATAGTTCTTGGTATATCTATGACTATACCCATGAAAACAAGCACTGCTTGAAAAACGAAACATGGTTAAATACATCTTTCTTTAACTCATGTATTCGTTTTAGATTATATGAAGTTTTTAAAAAAACAAGTTTATAGAAAATAACACGCATACTCGCATACCTAACGTTTTAACGGCGGACAATTCTTCCCAAGTGTATGTGGGTATTTATGTGTCTGCCAGGAATCTATTAAACACACTTTATGATTATCTAGAGAGTAAAACGTGTGCAACTTAACATACTAATGGTTTATGTTAACGCTAAATACAGTGATTACAAAATATTACTAAGTTCTTATAAAATAATTTCCCCAGGGTTTGAATCACACACTTATTGTTTAATTAAACAACAGAAAAAATGTGAAACAAGTGATCACTATGCGAGCGATTTCTAGAATTATGTTCAGATTAATAGGCAAATGTTGCAGTGTGTTCATTCTTGGGTTGAGAGAACATTTTGTTTTTTTTTAAATTGTTATAAAATATTTTCAATTTGATAGTCTTCATCTAAAAGGTAATTTCTAGATAATCTGGCAGAAATAGCCAACATACAAACTACAATAAAGTTGGGCTTTAATTTTGTTTACCACAGATCAACTCTGCTTCATTTGATTCTGATTCGCCAGCAGTTCTTTTATTATTATTATTTTTAACTTATTTTAGGCGGTGATTTTTTTTCTAACCGAAAATAGATATGCGCACAAAATCTTTAATTCATTCTCAAAACAAGACCCCCCCCCTTTTTTTTTCTTCAGCACACACACACACACACAAACACGCGCGCGCGCGCACAAACACCAAATAAAAACAAATTTAAAAATCGTCGTTAATGGAATATTTTTCGGGAATGGTTGCCATGACGACTGTTTGTTCAACTCCATCAACGCACACGTTTTTTTTTCCCTCTGAATGCCTCTTCGGGACTGAACATGTTCTTTTTTTAAACATTTTTTTAAAAAGTTTACCTTCGCATTGGTTCCGTCCACTCCCGTGTAATCAAAGGGTTCGCCGAGTTTAAATGAAAACTCCTTTTTGACCACTGTGTAATCAACAAGACATCTGTAAGAAAAAAAATCGTTTTAGTTTGAGTCAAAAATAGAATTAAAAAATAAAACCTAATTCACCACCAACGCACCACCATGTTGTCTAACCTTTTTTAAAAACTTATTTGTTTCTTTGCTTTTTCATCGAACATTTCAAAAATCTTTTTATGTAAACATGACGTAGTATCTGGAGAAGCAAAGTCTATCAATAATAATAATAATAATAATAATAATAATAATAATAATAATAATAATAATAATAATAATAATATCCCCCTTTCCAGTCCATGACGGACTATGGGGCATGTGAAGTAGCGTTCACAAGTTTTTAGCCACCACTAACGAGCAAGAGATTGTGTGGCTAGCACAATGCCCCGGGGTCCTTGCCAGCACCGAGAACAGAACCCTTGACTCTCTTATACTTCGGTTCGGCAGTCCAGCGCGCTACCGCTAGACCACCGCGGCCCGACGCAAATTCTAAATTTTTGGTAAGTGAATATTATAGAAAAAAAAGCCGCGGCTGGGTTCTCCCCCCTTCGGGGCCGTCCATAGATGACGTCACGCGATGTTTGCCGATTTTTTACCCCCTCCCCCCCCCTCGTCACGCGACGTCACAAAAACTTAGACCCCCCTCTAAAAATACGTCACAAATCTTTGACACCCCCCCCCCAAAAAAAAATAAAAAATAAACAACTTTATTTTCTATTTGAAAATAAGTATGTTTCGAATCACTTTTATTGTCATTTAAGTATTTATTATTTATTTAGTGAAGATCTACATTGTAATATCGTAACCCGCATGAAGCATTTTTAAAAAAAAACGTTTAACCGGCCTTCAGAAAACGAACTGTGTTAACATCCTTAGATTATATTTTATTTTAATGCATACAAATTAAATATTGACTATTAATCATCACGGTTAACGTCTTTGTTTAGAAAAATAATTATTTAAAAATAACATTTTTAAAATGTATTTTTTAAAAATCCCTCAATTGACTGACGGGCATCCCGAAAGAAAGAGGTCGGCGAAAAGAGGTAAATAACCTGAACTGGGGTCAAAAAGGGAATTCTTGGGGTTAATGCAGACTCATTTGGGACATATAACATCCACTACAATCCACTAGATATATTAAAATACGTCATATGTACGTGTACGCTTGGAACATATGCCCATTATTAAACCGGTTCCTTCCAGAAAATGCATTTTGTTTAAAATTTACTATGTAGATTTATTACCTACGCACTATATGAAGACACCTAAATCTATCCTACTTTCATTTATATTGACACGAGTGACAATAATCTTAATCCACATAATTTGTCTTTATCATGCATCATTTCTGTGATATTTAAAATTAATGCCTTAAAAACTGAGCTAAGAAGAAAAGTTTTTTTGTGCTCCTCTCGAATTGCGATGTCAAGAATTTGATGCATTCAATAAAGTTAATGAATACTTGACTAATTTTAAATGGGCTTATTAACCATTATATCTAGAACAGTGCTTCTAAAACATTTTAGTATTGCGGACTAGGAGGAATTTTTTCCATTGCACCAGGGACCGGTGCACTATTCTCCCAGCACTGACTATTTTTTCTGTCCTTTTTTTAAGAACATCTGCGGACCGGCAGCGGATGGCCCACGGACCGGCACCAGTCCGCGGATCACCACTTTGAGAAGCACTGACCTAGAAGACTAGAATGGCCAGTGGCGTTTGATAAAAAACCAATCGAACAATTATATCAAACTTAAAAACGTTTTTAATTCTATCAAATAGATCCCCCCCTCCCCTTTTTAAGAAAAATGATATTCCGTGTTGTTTTGACTTAAAATATTTACACATAATCCTATTCAGATCATTTTTAGACACTTGTCATGCTTGTAAAACTCACCAGTAGCATTTTCGGGTGGGGGGGGGGCTAAGGACGCTCCCCAAATCCCCGAGTCATGTGAGCAGGACCTAGAGTCGAAAGTAACGCATACATAAAATTGTCTATTTTGGGGTAACGGGCAAAAAATTTTTACGACTCCTGCCATGAGAGAACAAGTCATTACATAAATTGTAAGAGACCAAATTTTTCAGTGGAAGTTTTATTTAAAGTTACCCTTTTGATGTGACGTCACATTTCTTCAACCCCCCTCCCTCCCCCTCGTCACGCATCGACAAAAAAGTGTGACCCCCCCTCCCCCCCCCCTAGGTGCGTGACGTCATTTATGGACGGCCCCTTCCCCCTTTTTTACATTCTTCGGGTAATTAAAGCAAAGAGAGTATTCTGAAAGGGTAAGGGATCATCAGTGTCTTCCTTTGCCTAGAGCGCAACTTAACAGCGAACAGGTGATGCGGGATCTACCAGTGACATACGCCCTCTCTGAAGGTTTACATTTAAACACGTACATACCGGTGATGAGCTGGTAAGTATCTCAAAAGTGAATAATATGAAAATATCACCGTGGGATGCCCGGATGTTTGTGTTAATAAATCGGGGTAGGGGCGGGAGTGGAAAGGTGGGGCTGTATTTATTCCCGGAGCAACTTGTTAGTTAACGGCGAAAATGAGGGGGTGTTAAGACAATCTGACTTGGCATCCATGACGCAATTCTAAACATGTGTCCCATATTCAGAGACCGTACCTCTCATTAGGCGAGCAAACAAACGATTCTTCTTAACTGCAATTTTTTTTAATGTCATTTTGCTGAATGTCCTTTATAACGGCATTGCGCGAATGTGGTGCAAAGCGCGATAGCACAATGCACATATCAGCATTCCAGGTCTCAGGCTCCGCGAGAGATGCAAGGGTGGAGGGACACACTGACCTCTGGCCTCGTTTATCGGCTGCTTGTCTCACGTCGGTGAGTCACCTCCGAGCAGACTGGGGTCTAGGTCACATCAAACATCTTATCTTAAGGATTACCCGCCTCAAAGAGCGCGTAACCGAGTTTTTTTTTATACTCTGTAGCTAAACCGAGTAACAATGATTTCACACCAGTAAGACGAACCCGGATGTAAAAGAAGGTACCAAATTCTTGAAGGATGGTTGCTAAGGACAATACATCGCTCAAAATTCGTTAACTCTTATCGTAAAAACAAAAACAGTTCTCACAATAAGTCGCTGAACATTGTTTAACTCATTTCACAAATAGTTCTTACAATACATCGCTGAAAAAGGGTTATTTAACACTTATAATTAATTCACGCGCGTGTATAACACTGCGTCACGTGGTTACCCTTCGTGTTGATATCATTTTACACGAATTTAGATATAGAGTAAAAAAATCATTAATGAATAACACGCAGCAGCCGCTGTCATCAGCAGAACTTGTTTTCAGCCATTAGAACTGACATGAACTTTGAACTTTCTAGCTTTTATGATATTCTGTAGGATTTTTTTTAAATTTAATTTTTTTTAATAGTTTTTGTGTTTGTGGCGTGGGAGGGGGGGGTCTTTGTGGGGGGGGGATACATTTTTAATTTTTTTACGGCGGCAGTGGCGTGGCTAGTGTTGAGGCCACCTCAAGGCCAAGATCATCATCAACAACAACAAAATAAATAAAGAAAAATAAAAGGGGAAGAGAGAAAAGAAAAGTAAGCTGATTTGACTAAAAATAATGTTCTTATATTGTCAATAACAATATCAGTTTCAATTTATATATTTAGCATTCTAGCACCATTCTCTCTTCATCTCCCCCACCCCCCACCAAATTCTTTATGAGCAATATTTAAAAGCAGTGACCACCAAGAGTCTCACATGTCAAGGTACCCCCCCCCCTCAGCAGCAGTGATCCCCCAAGAGTCTCACATGTCAAGGTACCCCCCACAGCAGCAGTGATCCCCCAAGAGTCTCACATGTCAAGGTACCCCCCACAGCAGCAGTGATCCCCCAAGAGTCTCACATGTCAAGGTACCCCCCCACAGCAGCAGTGATCCCCCAAGAGTCTCACATGTCAAGGTACCCCCCCCCACAGCAGCAGTGATCCCCAAGAGTCTCACATGTCAAGGTACCCCCCACAGCAGCAGTAACCCCCAAGAGTCTCACATGTCAAGGTACCCCCCCACAGCAGCAGTGATCCCCCAAGAGTCTCACATGTCAAGGTAGCCCCCACAGCAGCAGTGATCTCCCAAGAGTCTCACATGTCAAGGTACCCCCCCCACAGCAGCAGTGATCCCCCAAGAGTCTTACATGTCAAGGTACCCCCCCACAGCAGCAGTGATCCCCCAAGAGTCTCACATGTCAAGGTACCCCCCACAACAGCAGTGATCCCACAAGAGTCTCACATGTCAAGGTACCCCCCCACAGCAGCAGTGATCCCCCAAGAGTCTCACATGTCAAGGTACCCCCCCCACACAGCAGCAGTGATCCCCCAAGAGTCTCACATGTCAAGGTATCCCCCCACAGCAGTATTAACCCCCAAGAGTCTCACATGTCAAGGTACCCCCCCCACAGCAGCAGTGATCCCCCAAGAGTCTCACATGTCAAGGTACCCCCCACAGCAGCAGTGATCCCCCAAGAGTCTCACATGTCAAGGTACCCCCCCACAGCAGCAGTGATCCCCCAAGAGTCTTACATGTCAAGGTACCCCCCCACAGCAGCAGTGATCCCCCAAGAGTCTCACATGTCAAGGTACCCCCCACAGCAGCAGTGATCCCCCAAGAGTCTCACATGTCAAGGTACCCCCCCACAGCAGTATTAACCCCCAAGAGTCTCACATGTCAAGGTACCCCCCCCCACAGCAGCAGTGATCCCCCAAGAGTCTCACATGTCAAGGTACCCCCACAGCAGCAGTGATCCCCCAAGAGTCTCACATGTCAAGGTACCCCCCACAGCAGCAGTGATCCCCCAAGAGTCTCACATGTCAAGGTACCCCCCCCCCACAGCAGCAGTGATCCCCCAAGAGTCTCACATGTCAAGGTACCCCCCCACAGCAGCAGTGATCCCCCAAGAGTCTCACATGTCAAGGTACCCCCCCACAGCAGCAGTGATCCCCCAAGAGTCTCACATGTCAAGGTACCCCCCCCACAGCAGCAGTGATCCCCCAAGAGTCTCACATGTCAAGGTATCCCCCCCCCCACAGCAGCAGTGATCCCCCAAGAGTCTCACATGTCAAGGTACCCCCCCCACAGCAGCAGTGATCCCCCAAGAGTCTCACATGTCAAGGTACCCCCCCACAGCAGCAGTGATCCCCCAAGAGTCTCACATGTCAAGGTACCCCCCCACAGCAGCAGTAACCCCCAAGAGTCTCACATGTCAAGGTACCCCCACCCACAGCAGCAGTGATCCCCCAAGAGTCTCACATGTCAAGGTACTCCCCCCCCACAGCAGCAGTGATCCCCCAAGAGTCTCACATGTCAAGGTACCCCCCACAACAGCAGTGATCCCACAAGAGTCTCACATGTCAAGGTACCCCCCCACAGCAGCAGTGATCCCCCAAGAGTCTCACATGTCAAGGTACCCCCCCCACACAGCAGCAGTGATCCCCCAAGAGTCTCACATGTCAAGGTACCCCCCACAGCAGCAGTGATCCCCCAAGAGTCTTACATGTCAAGGTACCCCCCCCACAGCAGCAGTGATCCCCCAAGAGTCTCACATGTCAAGGTACCCCCCACAGCAGCAGTGATCCCCCAAGAGTCTCACATGTCAAGGTACCCCCCACAGCAGTATTAACCCCCAAGAGTCTCACATGTCAAGGTACCCCCCCCCACAGCAGCAGTGATCCCCCAAGAGTCTCACATGTCAAGGTACCCCCACAGCAGCAGTGATCCCCCAAGAGTCTCACATGTCAAGGTACCCCCCACAGCAGCAGTGATCCCCCAAGAGTCTCACATGTCAAGGTACCCCCCCCCCACAGCAGCAGTGATCCCCCAAGAGTCTCACATGTCAAGGTACCCCCCACAGCAGCAGTGATCCCCCAAGAGTCTCACATGTCAAGGTACCCCCCACAGCAGCAGTGATCCCCCAAGAGTCTCACATGTCAAGGTACCCCCCCCCACAGCAGCAGTGATCCCCCAAGAGTCTCACATGTCAAGGTATCCCCCCCCACAGCAGCAGTGATCCCCCAAGAGTCTCACATGTCAAGGTACCCCCCCCACAGCAGCAGTGATCCCCCAAGAGTCTCACATGTCAAGGTACCCCCCCCACAGCAGCAGTGATCCCCCAAGAGTCTCACATGTCAAGGTACCCCCCCCACAGCAGCAGTAACCCCCAAGAGTCTCACATGTCAAGGTACCCCCACCCACAGCAGCAGTGATCCCCCAAGAGTCTCACATGTCAAGGTACTCCCCCCCCACAGCAGCAGTGATCCCCCAAGAGTCTCACATGTCAGGGTACCCCCACCCACAGCAGCAGTGATCCCCCAAGAGTCTCACATGTCAATGTACTCCCCCCCCCCAGCAGCAGTGACCACCAAGAGTCTCACATGTCAGGGTCCCCCCCCCACAGCAGCAGTGATCCCCCAAGAGTCTCACATGTCAAGGTACTCCCCCCCCCAGCAGCAGTGACCACCAAGAGTCTCACATGTCAAGGTACCCCCCCACAGCAGCAGTGATCCCCCAAGAGTCTCACATGTCAGGGTACCCCCCCCCAGCAGCAGTGACCACCAAGAGTCTCACATGTCAAGGTACCCCCCCCCACAGCAGCAGTGATCCCCCAAGAGTCTCACATGTCAGGGTACTCCCCCCCCCACAGCAGCAGTGATCCCCCAAGAGTCTCACATGTCAGGGTACCCCCACCCACAGCAGCAGTGATCCCCCAAGAGTCTCACATGTCAAGGTACTCAGCAGCAGTGGCCACCAAGAGTCCAACATGTCCCATAATCCCAGAACAAACACTATTCCAGGGCCCACCTGTTGCCGTCTGCTGTCTTCTCTATCAGTAGCGTGTACTCCATGGTTGACACCGCCGCCATTCTCTCTTCGTTCCATCCTACGGGACAAGAAGAGAAGAAATAAAAATTAGATTCCTTCACAAATTAACAAAAAATACAAATTGTCATTGCATTATATCTATCTCAAGAACAAATACAAATTATCATTGCATTACATCTATCTCAAGAACAAATACAAATTATCATTGCATTACATCTATCTCAAGAACAAATACAAATTATCATTGCATTACATCTATCTCAAGAACAAATACAAATTATCATTGCATTACATCTATCTCAAGAACAAATACAAATTATCATTGCATTACATCTATCTCAAGAACAAATACAAATTATCATTGCATTACATCTATCTCAAGAACAAATACAAATTATCACTGCATTACATCTATCTCAAGAACAAATACAAATTATCATTGCATTATATCCCTTCTCATTGTATTTCATCGATTCCCATTGCATCATATCCCTTCTCATTGTATTTCATCGATTCTCATTGCATTATATAAATTCTCAAAAACACTAAAAAAATTATCATTGCATTATATCAATTTTCAAGAACAAATACAAATTCTCCTTGCGCTACATCAAGCTCAAGAAAAAATACAAATTCGCATTACATAAATTCAATAACAAATACAAATTCTCGTTTCATTATATCAATTCTCATTGTATTTCATCAATCGTCTTTGATTATATCAATTTTCAAGAACACATAGAAATTCTCCTACTTCTGGCCTTGACTTTGGCGGGAAACAAACCCGGAAACCCAACACACTATTAACATTCAAAACTCTCACCAAAAAAAAAGATTTAATATATCAAGAATTGACATAATCATGAATAATCTTAAAATGCAATAATCTTCTGTATAGAATAAGGTTCTTTTATACATAAGATGGGTTAAGTATATCTGGCAAAAAAATCTCATTACATTATATATACCAATAACAATTATCATTGCACCATGGTTCTAACATGTACACACCATATCATGGTTCTAACGTGTACACACCATATCATGGTTCTAACATGTACACACCATATCATGGTTCTAACATGTACACACCATATCATGGTTCTAACATGTACACACCATATTATGGTTCTAGCATGTACACACCATATCATGGTTCTAACATGTACACACCATATCATGGTTCTAACATGTACACACCATATCATGGTTCTAACCTGTACACACCATATCATGGTTCTAGCATGTACACACCATATCATGGTTCTAGCATGTACACACCATATCATGGTTCTAACATGTACACACCATATCATGGTTCTAACATGTACACACCATATCATGGTTCTAACGTGTACACACCATATCATGGTTCTAACATGTACACACCATATCATGGTTCTAAAATGTACACACCATATCATGGTTCTAACGTGTGCACGCCATATCATGGTTCTAACATGTACACACCATATCATGGTTCTAACGTGTACACACCATATCATGGTTCTAAAATGTACACACCATATCATGGTTCTAACATGTACACACCATATCATGGTTCTAACATGTACACACCATATCATGGTTCTAACAGGTACACACCATATCATGGTTCTAACATGTACACACCATATCATGGTTCTAACCTGTACACACCATATCATGGTTCTAACATGTACACACCATATCATGGTTCTAACATGTACACACCATATCATGGTTCTAAAATGTACACACCATATCATGGTTCTAACATGTACACACCATATCATGGTTCTAACGTGTACACACCATATCATGGTTCTAACATGTACACACCATATCATGGTTCTAAAATGTACACACCATATCATGGTTCTAACGTGTGCACGCCATATCATGGTTCTAACATGTACACACCATATCATGGTTCTAGCATGTACACACCATATCATGGTTCTAACCTGTACACACCATATCATGGTTCTAACATGTACACACCATATCATGGTTCTAACATGTACACATCATATCATTGTTCTAGCCTGTACACACCATATCATGGTTCTAACATGTACACACCATATCATGGTTCTAAAATGTACACACCATATCATGGTTCTAACATGTACACGCCATATCATGGTTCTAACATGTACACACCATATCATGGTTCTAGCATGTACACACCATATCATGGTTCTAACCTGTACACACCATATCATGGTTCTAACATGTACACACCATATCACGGTTATAACATGTGTACGCCATATCATAGTTCTAACACGTACACACCATATCATGGTTCTAACATGTACACACCATATAATGGTTCTAACATGTACACACAATATCATGGTTCTAACATGTACACACCATATCAGGGTTCTAACATGTACACACCATATCATGGTTCTAACGTGTACACACCATATCATGGTTCTAACATGTACACACCATATCATGGTTCTAACATGTACACACCATATCATGGTTCTAACATGTAAACTCCATATCATGGTGCTAACGTGTACACACCATATCATGGTTCTAACACGTAAACACCATATCATGGTTCTAACATGTACACACCATATCATGGTTCTAACATGTACACACCATATCATGGTTCTAACATGTACACAACATATCATGGTTGTAACCTGTACATACCATATCATGGTTCTAACATGTACACAACATATCTTGGTTCTAACCTGTACACACCATATCATTGTTCTAACTTGTACACACCATATCATGGTTCTAACATGTACACAACATATCATGGTTCTAACCTGTACACACCATATCATGGTTCTAAAATGTACACACCATATCATGGTTCTAACGTGTGCACGCTATATCATGGTTCTAACTTGTACACACAATATCATGGTTCTAACGTGTACACACCATATCATGTTTCTAGCGTGTACACATCATATCATTGTTCTAGCCTGTACACACCATATCATGGTTCTAACATGTACACACCATATCATGGTTCTAAAATGTACACAACATATCATGGTTCTAACATGTACACGCCATATCATGGTTCTAACATGTACACACCATATTATGGTTCTAGCATGTACACACCATATCATGGTTCTAACATGTACACACCATATTATGGTTCTAGCATGTACACACCATATCATGGTTCTAACCTGTACACACCATATCATGGTTCTAACATGTACACACCATATCACGGTTCTAACGTGTGCACGTCATATCATGGTTCTAACACGTACACACCATATCATGGTTCTAACATGTACACACCATATCATGGTTCTAACATGTACACACCACATCATGGTTCTAACATGTACACACCATATCATGGTTCTAACATGTACACACCATATCATGGTTCTAACATGTACAAACCATATCATGTTTCTAACGTGTACACACCATATCATGGTTCTAACACGTAAACACCATATCATGGTTCTAACATGTACACACAATAATATTATCTAACATCTACACAACATGGTTAAAATTTATTACACATATAACAAGACGATAAACGGGCGCCCATGTATGCCCTTTACTTTCCGAAAAGCAAGGTGTATTGGGTTTTGAATTATTTACTTCATTGAGCCATGCGTCCGAATCGTTTTACTACGTCGGCAAATACATTTCATGTTGGTTGTTTATTTCTTTTTGCCATTGCGACGTGTTTGTTTTATCAGCAAAAATGTGTTACTTGTATGCAATGTTAAAAACCTCACTTCCTGTAACGGTGGTGACTTCCCACGGCCAGTTCTAATTAGCATTCAGCCAGTTGCGAAACTTGATGATAAAGTTCATAGCAGCGGTTGCCTTGAAAAAAAAACAGACTACGGAATTTTCGGACATAAGAATTTTGAAGGACTTTGCGCTGAAAACATGATCATTCTTCACACGCCTGTTAGAGAGATAATGCATGGAGCTTTGTACCTTCATTGGTTATGACTACAGTATATTTTTAAAAAGTTCTGGGAAATGTTTTAAATCCTGGTTCCTGGTACCATTTCTCACAAATACACCAGAACCATTGTCCTCCAGCTCAGAAAGGCCAAAACTGTCATCATTAGGGGCGAAATCAATAAATACGGCGGACAGATATGGTCATAAAGATGTATGCTGATAGGGGGAGGGGGGGCACGGACCGGACCCCATGGATGTCAGAAGCCAGATGGTGGCCAATTCAAGCGATGGGCTTTATCAGGTTAGGACTCATACACTAGCTATTGGCTTCCAGCCAGAGCTTTGGCAACCTTGGGAATATCCGATGATGGTGTAGAATGTTTCAATGAGCACTTCTTCTTATTATTATTACATTGTATTATAGATTTCAGAGGACCACGATTAGGTACCATTAGATGTACCATGACTAGACAAGTGCACCAATCAAAGAAGTTCCATGAAAACTACAATAACCATTTTACACTGTGTAAAATTAGAACAATGGCTGCAAAATAAGGCACAAGCTACATTAAAACTAACTTAAATAAATCAACACTGTTTGTTTCGCTCTCATTCGTGTACAGAAAACACGCACATTTTTTTTAAAAACTTCTCAAAGAATAAAATGACGCTTTTTAACTCGCATACAATGTTTATGGGGAGGTCTTTAATTATAACACCTATAAAGAATAAGTGTGTGCAAAGCCAAATCACAGATCATGCCGTCCTTAGAAGAGCGGACCCCGCAATGATAAATATATTTGGCTATTAAAGTATACACTGAAAAAAACGTTCATTGTGTTAGCATCTCCGTGAGGAGGGCTATGAGTCAACGCCTTGCCCCAAATACCAGGAGTAAATAGGTCGTCATTTGATACCACATGCTCGGCACGACCAGTGCTGCTGAAAAAGCCAGTGTTTCTGACACGGACAGTAATGCTGAAAAGGCCACTGCTGACGAGAACAGTACTGCTGAAAAGGTCAGCGCTGATGACACGGCCAGCGCTGCTGACATGGCCAGCGCTGCTGATGACACGGCCAGTGCTGCTGACACGGAAAGTGCTGCCAATGACACGACCAGTGCTGCTGACACGGAAAGTGCTGCTGACACGGAAAGTGCTGCCAATGACACGGCCAGTGCTGCTGATACGGAAAGTGCTGCCGATGACACGGCTAGTGCTAGTGCTGCTGACACGGACAGTGCTGCTGACGCATAAAGTGCTGGCCGCTGGCACTGCTGGAAAAAACCACTCAACTAACCTGAAGACGTAACAAAGTTTCATCAAATGTTATGCAATAGTGGTAGCCGAGCCATCGCCTTCCGCCGAGTTCAATAAACAAAAGGCCAGTCTGTGCCCGGATCTAAGTCCATGCCCAAGTTCTAGAAGTTTCCTTCGTTAATAAGGTCCAGGGCATCCAATACGTTTAGCGGGGCCGTGATTAATGCCTCATAATTTACATTTCGACCTTTTCCCGAAAGTCGACTTAGCTTGTAGGTCAAAGGTCACCAAAGTCTCGGCATCATATAAATGTTTGGCCAATCTAACTCGGGCAAGAGTGGTTTCAAGTTTTTGAGGGATATGGGGTTTTTAAAACAATAAATGGTTTACAGGTTCTACATATTCATACATTGTCATGACACAAAGTCCCAGCACTTGTTTATTCTTTTTGTCATTGCTCCTTCTTGTGATTATGTAGGTTGAATGGTAACATTGAAAAAAGTATTTAACCAACACGCTTGCAAAGCGGCCGTCCATAAAGTACGTCACGCTATTTTTTACCATGTTTACCCCCTCCCCTCCCCCCTGTCACACTCTATCACAAATTTCGGAGCCCCCCCCCCTTCCCTAAAGTACGTCAAACTTTCGAACATGTTTTTTTAATTAACAAATAATTCACATTTTATCTAAAATACTCGTGACGTCACACATGGCCTGACCCACGCCCTTCACAAACTGTCACACTTTCTTACACCCCCTCCCCCCTCCGGAGCGTGACGTACTTTATGGACGGCCCCAAATGGACATCTGCATTTGTATCCCGCCACGTTATAAGGGTTTGCCATTTCTTAGGCGGAAAAACGTAATTTCTCATTTCGTAGCGTTACTATTTTTAGACAAGTTTTTTTTTGTCAAAAATTTTTTTTCCAGCGTAGATAAAGAAGTAAAATGCCTTAAAACATATTTTAGTATAATCAAGTTGTAAAAAATATGTTTGTCAAGTCCACGTAGAATTTCCTAGTATCTTTCTAGATGAGTCCTAACAGAACACCCGAATCTTTGATGAATATCTAAATGAAATTTGTCCCACTGAATAACCCGGATGTTTCTATTAATAAATGCCCGCCATGCTTTTGTTCTATTCAGTGGCTGGGAAACAAAAGTTCGAATATATTTTAGTTCAGGATTTTCTTAACTAACCAAGGGCGGATGTGGGGACACACGTCATTCAGTCAGGCTGAGAGATGTACACTTAATCAACTTTGTACACTTCGTGTCTCATCTTGTCATAAGCGTAGGGGCAGTGGCGCAGCTAGGGATTTGGGGGCCCGTGGGGCTTGGCCTCTTTGAGTGATCCTGCATTTTGACATTCGACATCATGACATGAGATAATGTACTTAATAAGGACACTCCTTTGGGGGTCCCCCTCAAGTGGGGGCCAGAGGGGTTTTCAAATTAGGACCCCCTCTCCTATCCTAGCTACGCCACTGCACAGGAATGGGGTACGGAATGGTAGCTGAACGTAACTTTTTAAAAAATTTCTTTATATTAAAGGGGTACCATTTTCAGCCAACTGATGTGCTTTTACCCATATACGCCACTGCATGAAGCCCTTGTTGTTGTTGTTTTTTTTTGTATTGCTACGGACTACTGGTAACTTCGTGATTTCTATTTCGGATATAGTTGGTGAAAGCGGAAACAAATTAATAATAGGCTTTAAGTTTCATAACTAATCTAACACGAAAAAATTGTATGCGCTTATGAAACTACAATGAACGGACATTTATAGCATGTTGGGTTATTGACAATGTGTAGCTGTGGTGTTGGCGTGATTGGCTTGCCGTTAAGGGTCGTGAACTTATTAAGGACTAGAAATCTACCTACCGAAGAGTTTCCCGATTTCCGCCACTCCTGATGTCTTTTCGAGCTGAACTTTCCAGGTCCCATAAAAAGCGTCCATGGTTAACCTGATAAAATAAAAGTGATATATTCAGTCTGTTTCCTCCAGAGGTATAAAAAAAATATTTTTTTAATAAAGAAAAAAAAAGGAAAAAAAAGCCACCATGGGAGGACCTGTCTCCCCTCCTCTCCACGTGCTTTCCTACGCCACTGGTTAGATGTCCTTTACGGATGTGAGACCTGGACACTAATGGCAACCACTGAAAGCAAGCTGCAGGCATTTGAAAACAAATGCATGAGGAAAATTCTCCAGATCTCCTATTGTCTTATCTTATCAATACAGACGCTCCTTCTATGCAGAAGATAATTGCGTCCACAGACAATGACAGATGATCTGTTGGCAAGTGATGCAGCGTTCACATGCCACGGCTTTGTGGGTTCCACGCATTACCCAGCCGCCTAACTAGTGTTAGGTACCCATTCGGAGCTGGTTGACTCAGGGACGTCCTAGGCCCCGGGAACAAATCCTTGCCTTGACATGGATTCGAACCCGTCACCATCGGTACGCCCGTCGAGCGCGCTCACACTCGACCACCGCGTCCTTTTAGAACATAAGACCAATGAAAATGTCTGGGATAGAATAAACTCTATTGCAGGCCATCAAGAAACCATCATAACAACAATTAAGAGACGCAAGATGGCATGGTTTGATCATGTACTGCGACATGATACCCTTACAAAAATTATCCTTTAAGGCACTGTAGAAGGAGGCCGGCGAAGAGGTCGACAACGGAAAAGCTGGCTGGATAACATAAAGGAATGGACAGGGATGAAATTGCATGAATTATTGGCCGCCGCTCAAAATAGGCATATGCGCTCCCCCCAACGACCGCAACGGTCACGGGACTGATGATGATGATGAATAATTCTGCATAAAAATCTGTATAGAATGAAACAGTTTAATTTTGTACAAGTGCCTGTAATTTTTCTCTAGGTTTAAAGCTTAACAAGTAGCACTATATTCAATATAACACATCTGCGATATTCTAATTATCTACTTTTCTCACATAAAACATACACTATCTTCATATACACAATTTACTTGATTTCAATGTTTATTACACGTATATAAATCAACCTCATATATGACACACCATATAAGCAGAATTTTCAAGTACTTTATATCTCTATTAAAAGTGTGTTTTATCTCATTAGTTTATCATAAATACTCTTAATGTAAACATTAGTTTTAATACTCATGCTGATGTTCCCGATTCAAACATTTCAAAACACTTAAAATATAACGTCATTTTGTTTTCACGTTTACGGTAAAGCCATTTCAAGCTGCTATTTCTATATCAACACTCATAATATAGAGCTTATTTTTAACAACAAGTTTGTAAAGTTTTTATTACTTACTGTGTGATGTTCAAATTTTACTTTCAGAATACGAAAACAAATCTTAGAGTTGACATGTGTATATATGTTTAGCTCTAACATTATCTCGCTATAGAGGAGTTATGTAAAGAGCCCGTAATGTTATAAGAGTTATAGGACTGAGCTATGCACAAATTATGTAATGTTATAGCATAATACTGAGCTATGCACAAAGTATGTAATGTTATAAGAGTTATAAGACTGAGCTATGCACAAAGTATGTAATGTTATAGCATAAGACTGAGCTATGCACAAATTATGTAATGTTATAGCATAAGACTGAGCTATGCACAAAGTATGTAATGTTATAACATAAGACTGAGCTATGCACAAAGTATGGGGCCATCCATAAATGACGTCACGCTACTTTGGCCGATTTTTCACCCCCTCCCCCCCCCCTGGTCACGCGTCGTCACAAAAAGTTAGACCCCCCCCTCCAAAAATACGTCACAAAGCTTTGACCCCCCCCTCAAAAAAAACACCTTAATTTCTATTTGAAAATAAGTAAGTTTCAAATCACCTTTTTTGTCATTTAAGTATTTATTTAGTGTAGGTCTGCATTGTAATATCGTAACACACGTGAAGCTATGTAAAAGGTCATTTTAATACATTGTAAGCCAGTGCTTCTCAAACTTTTTCGTATTAGACGATGGCAGGAATTTTGCCATTTACCAGGTATCGGAACAGGGGTAAATTACCCCATCTGGGGTCAAAGGGAATTCTATGGGGGTAATGCAGATTCATTTTGGACATAAAACATCCACTACAATCCACTAGATATATTAAAATGCATCATGTGTACCGTAATTTGTACGTTTACGCTTCGAACATATGCCCATTATTGAACCGGTTCCTTCTAGAAAATGCTTTTTTTTTAAATTTGACAACTATGTAGATTTCTTACCTATGTACTGTACGAAGACACCTAAATCCACCCTACTTTCATTTATATTGACACGATTGACAATAATCTTAATCCACATGACTTGACTGTATCAAGTATCCTTTCTGTGATATTACATTAATGCCTTTAAAACTGAGCTAAGAAGAAAAGTTATTTTGTGCTACTCTCGAATTGCGATGTCAAGAATTTGATGCATTCAATAAATTTAATAAATACTATTATATCTAGAATGGCGAGGGGCGTTAGACCAAAAACCAATCGAACAATTATATCAAGCTTAAAACGTTTATAATTGTATCAAATAGATCCCCCCACCCCCACCCCCCACAAAAATGGATATTCCGCGTCGTTTTGACAAATTATCTACACATAATCCTATTCATATCATGTTTAGACACTTGTCATGCTTGTAAAACTCATCAGTTGCATTTTAGGGGGGGGGCCGCTAACGACGCTCCCCCTAATCCCCGCCCGAGTCATGTGGGCAGGACCTCGAGTCTGGGGGAGGGGGTAACGCACACATAAACTTGTATATTTTGGGGTAAGGGGCAAAAAGACTGATGCCATGAAAGAGAACCAGCGGAGCTTCGGTTCATCACAAATGCTTTGATGTCAACATCAAACGACGCAGTGTAACAATTTCATATGTTATCTTGTGGATTCTCAAACTTAAGGAATATAATTAGATTTAATTTTCGTGTCTTTATAGCTTACGCCAACCAGCGTCTGATGGCCTACCCACCGGCACATTGAGAAGCACTGATTTCAAAGAAAAAAAAAGTCATTAAATAAATTGTAAGCGACCAAATCTTACAGTGGAAGTTTTATTTAATGTTACCCTTTTGATGTGACGTCACATTTCTTCAACCCCCCTCCCTCCCCCTCGTCACGCATCGTCACAAAAGTGTGACCCCCTCCCCCCTCTAGGTGCGTGACGTCATTTATGGACGGCCCCTATGTAATGTTATAACATAAGACTGAGCTATGCACAAAGTGTGTAATATTATAACATAAGACTGAGCTATCTATAACGTATATAATGGTATAACATGGCATATGACTATTCTACTTACGAGGTTCAAATTTTCCAAACGTGTCAATTCAAGAGAAGATATTAAAATCAACTTTCTATACAAACTTCGTTGACCCGAAATGTTTATATATTTCGTTCTAGCAGTTCTAGCAAATAATTGCCTTAGAACTTAAAATGTAAAATTCCTTATAAGACAAGTTAATGAGAAAATTGTGAGACATAAAAATATACTCAGACAAATCTGTACCTGCTTCTAAATTTTAACATGATGAAATAGTTCAAATAACATACAGTATAAATTAATTTTTTTAAATCGAAATACCGTAACTTTAACTTCCTCGAAAAACGTAAATTCACTGCTCGTACCGTAGAATGAATTCAATCAGTTAGTTCCTTTTCAATAGGTCTGGATAAATGCCAGTTGACTCTAAAACAAAACACATATCCAAAAAGCCTTGGCTCAAAAAATGCTTAATACATAATTATTTTATATAGGACGAATATTAAACAATCATTTTGGGACTCACCTAAGTAGCTGAAGTGGAATGCGTCGGTGCAGTAAGTGCAGGACTGAGAACGACTAGGGATAGATGATCAGCCAACGAATGCGTCAGTGCAGTTACTCCAGGTCTGAGCGCGAGCAGGGCAGGGGATAGACTATCAACAAACAGATCTCTTGTTTCTACTGGGGGCGATCCTCTGACTGCGTGGCCGCTGTTCTGTAGTGGGCTAGACACGGGGCAAGGTCTTGTTATACAGCTGTGGAATGTGACCGGTCTCAGTATTATATCCGTACTACCCCCTCCCCCCCCCCACACACACACCCACGCAGCCCTCAAACATGCACGCACACATAAATACACGCATACGTCACCAGCACTTAACACCAACACGTAGATCACACACTCACACACTCACACACTCACACACTCACACACTCACACACTCACACACTCACACACTCACACACTCACACACTCACACACTCACACACACACACTCACACACTCACACACTCACACACTCACACACTCACACACTCACACACTCACTCACTCACTCACACACTCACACACTCACACACTCACACACTCACACACTCACACACTCACACTTACTAAACGTCTCTGAACCCATTAACTGAAGCACTCGATTTCCTGGAATCATGCTGCACCTCTCACTCGTCTCTTTCCTTTTGTCACTCATTGAAAACACATTCTCCCATCTTTCTAAATATACATCCTCAAATCCTTACTAACTCCTGTTCCTGAGTCATTTATGAAAATGCTGACTCTTGTCAAATTATATGTGACTCCTAGAGTCATATTTTCTTATTCATGTCCATCCCTCCCTCCTGATCATTCCCCCCCCCCTCCTTTTGAATCCCTAAAACTCATTTTGTCTCCTCCCATTTCGTCTGCTCTAACTCCTAAATATAACCTCTCATATCTTCTCTTTGCTCATAAATGTTACCTTTTTTTCAACATTATCAAATAAAATCTCTCTCTCTCTTCCCCCTACCCCCACGCCCCATACACACTTTTAAAAAAGTATTGTCTTTCCTCTCAACATAAAATCTGTTTTCTTTTCTACAAAGTAATGGCTTCTGATAATCTTCCTTTACTCATGCCAGATGGCGACTCCACCCACCCCTACTCCAAACTCAAAGTTCTCTTCTCCAAAAGTATAGTTATCTTCACGCTAAGCTTGTATCTAGTCCAAGCTCCCGAAATCCCGATGGTCTTACCTTTATAGAACCCCTGTCTATCCATTAGTCCCTCTGTCAGTCCCTCCTTCGGTCCAAGAGCCCGGAGTCCCCTCCCCTAACCAAGATTACCGTGCGCCGCCCTTCTCTAAACACAAAATTAACAACATTCCTCTATCTTGACAACCTGCCAGCGATGCCTCTCAGCTGGCACACAACATTCCGTTTCTCTGTGCCAATGACTCTCAACTTTTCATACATCCTGTAGTAATTAAGTTTTTGCGTTTACAACGGCATCACAGACCATCTCACCTCAGCTATTTCTTTTGATTTTTTTTTAAGCTTTCGTTTTGGGTGAGGTGTAAAAAAGGAGGAGGGTGTTTTCGGTTGTGTAGAGGGTGTCGCATTCAAAGCAGTGGCGTCACTAGGGGGGGTGCAAAGGGTGCTGGCCGCACCGGCTGACACCATCACAAGGGGTGACACCAAAATGTATAATTCTGTTTGCTCCCATTATTTGTCTCTGGCAGAATGGAGGAGTTCTATGTTTTAAGTCGTAAGGGCGTGACACCATGAACTACCGCACAGGGTGACACCAACACGAGTGACGCCTCTGATTCAAATAGTGAATCGAATGTGCACATCGAAAAATTAAATGCCAATTTACTAAGATCATGGCAGCGGCGTAGCTAAGGGCACGGGGCACGCATCACACTACCACCTTAGGTTGATACACACAATTAATAATGTATTTGGTATTTTGAAACTGTATTTCAGTGAGCCGAGAATATTTCATGTTTTCAGTTATTTATTATATGTTGTTGTTTTTTTATTCTCAAAATTTGAGAAAAAATATATATATAAAAATTAACACATTTAAGTCAAATGTGTTAATTTTCTTTAATCTAATCCGGGCTGTGGTTTTATTCCTCTCGATAAAGAGAAAGACACTGAAAATAACAAAATTTCTCATCCACCAGTGAGCGAGTTTCGAATCAGATCATTCTTTCTAGGAAAGACAAATGTCCTGATTACTTTTGGTGTCAAACTATCAAAATAGCGGAAGGGATATGGAGAAAAGTGACAAAGTAGGAAACAATATAAACGAGATGTGTATAGAATAGGCGTGCGACGAAGCTTTTAAATAGAATACAAGGGACACAATTTATTTTTTTTTATCATACGATTCGTTTGCGTAGCTTGTATTTAAAATAAGATTTGCTTCGGATAACAAGGCAATTGTTCTACAAGATGGTGCTAAATGGCTTTTAAAAAGCCGAAGCCTTGGTTTATTCACTGTTCAGTCATATATAGTACAGCTTTGGTGCAGCCTATTGGCTGTAAATAATGTTTATAGGGTAAACTTAAACATACCGATTATTTGCTACCGTGCTTGTCAATGATTCTAAAAGGTATTTGATAATGAAAAATTCGGTTACATGTCCAAAAGGCGAAAACAAAAAGGGCGAAAACAAAAAGAGCGACGTCAAAAGGGCGAAAACAAAAATAGCGAAAGTAAAAAAAGGGCGAAATCCAAAATGGGCGAAAACAAAAAAGGCGAAAATAAAAAGGTGAAAACAAAAAAGGCGCATTAAAAAGGCTATTAAAAAGGGCGAAAGTAAAACTAAGTGAACTAATTGCGACTGAGATTAAATTCAAATTTATTTTAAAAAATTCAATCAATTGTTCACATAATAATAATAATGTAGTGACAATATTTAAATATGATAATGTAGTGTAATATCTATGACTATACTAAACTTGAAGTTTAAAGTTATGATCGATGCCGCTCAGGAAATTCTAACCCTAACCCCTAACTGGCCCTAACCCTAACCCTGACATGATTCCGCATTTTTATCTTTCGCCTTTTTTGTTTTCGCCGTTTGTTTCTTTCGCCTTTTGTGGCTTTCGCCTTTTTCATTTTCGCTCATATTGTTTCGCCCTTTTGACGTGATACCGAAAAATTCGAAGACCATCTCAGTTTCCTACAAATTGGAAAAATGTTTGCTACACAAACAGTAGATAAGGGGCCGTCCATAAAGTACGTCACGCTCCAGATGGGGGGATGGGTGTAAGAAAGTGTGACAGTTTATGATGACAGGGGGGAGGGGGTAGTCCGGCCATGTGTGACGTAACAGTGTTTTATATTAAATTTTAATTATTTTGTTAATAAAAAAACTAAATTTTTGTTCGAAAGTGTGACGTTTTTTAAAGGGGGGAGGGTGGGGGGACTAGATTTGTGAAAGTTGGTGATAGGGGGAGGAGGGTGGGGTAAAAATTGTCAAAATTAGCGTGACGTACTTTATGGACGGCCCCTAATGATTTGTAAAACTCACTTAAAATCGTGATTAGGATTTTTTAAACCTGTCTTATAGACGTAATAAGGTTTTGTGAACCTGTCTCAAAATAGTGATAAGGAGCTGTAAACCTGTCTCAAAGACGTGATTAGGATTTGTAAACCTGTCTTAAAGACGTGATTAGGAGCTGTAAACCTGTCATAAAGTTTGTGAATTACTGTAATCATGCCAAAACGTACAGATGTTTAAAAAAACAAGCGCAAATTTTAAGGTGAAAAAAAACAAACAATAAAACTCGTTTGACATTTACAACAACTTATAGATGTAGGACGCAATAATCTTCTGTATGGAAGGAGCGTCTGTAAACAGATAAGATGTTACTGAGGATTATATTAAAACTAACGTCATAGGCTTCACATGTATTTTACGAAACGCATGCATTTTTTTCCCCAATGTAGACCTATATGCTGCAAAAGTTCCACACCGAAATCGAACAGAACGTTCTCCTCATCCTGCATCTGGCATTGTGACCTTTCCTCCAACAAGTTTTATTACGTTTCTTGTGGTTTTATATGTTTGTAAAACACTCGTGGCACGCCTCGCCCCCCTTCTCCGCAACAACACGAGTGCGCCATAAAATCCTGGTGGCGCGCGCACAGCAGCTGACTACAAGGAGCGGCGGGATGAGGGGATGGGGGGAGAACTAAATGGAAGATTTAGTTTTTGTTTTCCTGGAACTTTTTCATCCCTCCACAAAATACTCTCGACGCCCCAGACCATGGGTGTGCCATCGTTGAAAAAAAAACATAAGCGGGAGTCGCCTCTTTACGTCCGCATTCTTGGCAGGGCAAATCCAGGATTCAGTGTATTCCCCAGAGCCAATTATGCTCCCTAGTAATTGCTGAACTAAGTTTCTATTTCCCTTTTAATTTGTATTCCCACTTTCACTTTTGTTGAGCTGCTGGTGACTTTGTGATGACTAACTTTAGGTTTAGAATTACACGGGATTTTAAAAAATGAGCTACAGAACAAATGTGTCTTTACTCAACTATACTCAGAATGAACAAATTAATATAAAGTGATTACGTGCGAAACTTGGACAGCATTCGATTGTGCTTCTAAAAGGCTCCACCTTGAAAAAATACACACATAATCTCGACAACAAATCTATACAAAAGATGGCGCAATTAAAAAAGGCTCATTGTATAGAAATATAATATGTAACGTACATATAACACAGGGAAGACATCAACCAGAATGAGAAGGTCAAGAGTGAGACAGTGGTTTACAAAGACGAGGGGAAGGTAACTCAGGTTTCAACAAGTCAGCTATAACGATCAATCTTAATCTCTTCTTTTTTAAATCCCTTATATTAACTTCACGGCCGTCTCTGTCGTCATCTCTCTCTCTCTCTCTCTCTCTCTCTCTCTCTCTCTCTCTCTCTCTCTCTCTCTCTCTCTCTCTCTCTCTCTCTCTCTCTCTCTCTCTCTCTCTCTCTCTCTGTCGTTCTGTCGTGATCTTGGGCCGGCGGAAAAACAAAAGTCAAAAATGACCCACTTCCCGTCATGATATCGAGCTGAAATTTGGCACAAAGATCTGTGTCACCTAAGAATGCATCGTATCAAAATTTCAGATCGATCGAACGTACCGTAATTAAATTAATGCATTTTTAGTTTATCCTTATATAACGTATGAAATTCAAATTCACTGTTTGTTATTGTTTTTTTCCCACGTGAGAGTTTGAGTTGATGCATTGACGCGACCCATCGAAGTACCGGCGTGCTTTTGTTTACATTTTACGTGTCATGCTGAGCTCGGTCCCCCCCCCCTAGGGTTATGAAGCAAAGTTGAGTTAAGACAGATTCAGTCTGTAAATGTTTGTAGCGTTTGAAAATAATCAATACTGTTAGTTATGTCTCATATATAAGGGATTTATAGTCAAAAACTTTGTTTTTACGGGTTTGTTTTTTTAAACTGCTAGGGGAGCTGTTGTGCATGAGAGAATAACTGTGACCGACCGGTCATTCACACACTCAGTTGCGTCACTAGGGGGGAGGGGGGCGGGCCGCCCCGGGTGACACCCCTCAGGGGGTGACACCCAAACCTAACAATTTACTGTATATGCTTTTATGTAAAAAAAAATAAGAAGGAAAAAAAGACACGTTTTTTCCCCTATAAAGATATTACGAAATACAATGAAATGCGCTAAACGCATAAACTTGTTAATAAAAAAATATCAGTTAAAAAGCAATGATAAAACAGTCACAACAAAATACAATAAAACAAAGTAGGAAAAATATAAAAGAAACAGCCGTACCAGAGGTAGCTACGTCAGCGCTGGAAATATGAGAGGCGGTGTCTTTTATTTTAAATGATATAAGCCAGGGTCCAAAGTCCGGCACGCGAAGCAATTTCAACTGGCCCGCGGCATTATCTGAAGTAATTGATTGACTGACGTATTATTTCTTTAAAAACATCATAATTATAAGAAAAGTCGAAATTTTGTACTATTTTGAGTACGTCAAATGATGGCGAACATCGATAACATTTTGTTGATTACCAATTACTAGACTTTCAGTCTTAAAAACCAAACAAGGGGAACAACTTTAGTTGCTTCTGTTTGTTCTGCTGTCAATGACGTTAAATTACCAAGTAAACAATCTCTGTTTTTATTACTGATGGTGCCATGGGGGGGGGGCGCCATGAGCAAAATATTGGGTGGGCCAAGTTGGTAACACAAATTTGTTTAACTCGATACCCTTTCCTTAAATAGGGCATTGAACGATATAGATGTACCCTTTCCTTTTTAATTTTTCCAGACCAATGTCTAACTTCCAAATGGGCGACAGTGTAGTGCGTACATTTCAATACATTTGTACAGAATGGTAGTGAAAAAGCATATAATATGATTCATATTTTATAAAATTTAAAGCAGTCAAACATTAACTCAAAATAAAATAATCAAAAGACACGAAAAAGTCAGAAGTAGTTTTTCGATTAGCTACTATACGCTCAAGAGTCTCCATAAGGTGCTCGCTCATTGTTGCAGACTACGGTATTGAATGCTGACGCTCGTACGGTCCACCTAGTAGGGCACAGTGGTCGAAGGTTAGTCATTGGTGTCGTGACGTGACGCTCCTCATTCTCTTTGTATTCAAACTGAGTTTGCACATCTTTCAATATGTCTGTGCGTTTACCCGAATTGTGGATGAATGTCAAACCATGCTGAACAAACTCTAGTGTGCCGCTCAAAAATGGTAATGACTTTCCAGATTCTGCTACTGCCAAATTGAGACAGTGAGCCAGACAGTGAATGAAATTAGCATTTGGTGACCGCTCCTTCATCCGCTGAGCTACTCCAGAAATCGCTCCGGACATTGCACTCGCTCCGTCGTAACCTTGACCGTGCAGTTCACTAAAGGACAGCTGGCATCGTGTCATTACGTCAGTCAGGCATGAAGACAGTATTTCCGCTCTCTGGCCGAGACCCTTTAGACTGTACAGTCCTAAAAAATCTTCTTGGGCTGCTAACCCCTTGTTGGTCAATCTAATACAGACTGACAATTGTTCCGCCCCTGAAACATATCCCTTGTCTCGTCTGCCAACTAGCAAATTGGCTAATGGCCCTTGTTGGCATTAAACCGCTCAATGACCATCCGTAACAGTGTTTTCCCGATGATATTGCATTGTTCGTTGACAATGTCGTGGCTTAAGTGAATGCCTGTTTGTAGGACAATTGATGTTGATGTATCACCACTGATACTGATAGTCATCATCTGAATTAATTGATGCAGATTGTCGTTTTCGTCATCTTTACCATGACGAATCGCCAGCCCTTGTCGCATGAGGAACATTAGACTGTTCAGCTGAATGACCAACCTATTCCGATTGACTTGCTGTGCTTTAGCCAGCTGACAACTTAGCTGCATGGTAACAGAGGGTTTGTTTCGGCCGCTGCTCTGTGAGAAGAAGACGCCATGTGTTCATCCAGCTTCTGTGATCCATCTTTCCGTTGTTGAATCCCTTGTCAACGAACGCGGACTCGACTTTACATGGCTCCAACAAGACGCTTGTTGCTCATTTCACGACACCAGCTGCAAAGCAGAACTTTCCGTTGAGGTGATATGCGCAGCCTGCGTTTGTCGACGACGTCCACAGTAATCACGAGTAGCCTCGCTTAACAACGTATCATCTGGACGATCAGTAAGATCCTTGGTATCAACATCGTCCATAATAACATCAGATGAGACGACGCTTTCAACATTTTTACTGGGTATTTTCGCTTGAGTGAATTGCGTGAGGAAACGTTTCATAGTTTAAAGTCTATTACTGAAATTAAGCCCTACAACAACTATTCGTTAGGAGAGTGAACCAACTTCCGGTTGTTCCAAGAGACTTGTAATTAACACTGTAATTTTGATAAAACTCAGTTTTATTGAATAATGAACTTGATTTACGTATTGAAATTGTGTTGTTTTTAAAATTCCTTTATATTAACTCGTGGTGTCTGCACCCTTGATTGCTTGTCGCCAAAACTTTGGATCAATTTGTAAACCATTTCCTCGTAAGCTAGCGAGCTGAAATTTTGCAGGCAGTTTGGTACCGATGATAAAAACAATGTATACAAATTTCAGATCGATCCCATGTACCGTAATTGAATCATTGATTTTTTAGATAATTTTTATTTATTCCTATGTATCATGTTATTTTTTTAAATAGAGTGTAAGGGTGCGCATTATATTGAACAACCTTTCTGTCGCGCAATAAGGTGCGTATTTTTTTGACAACACTTTATATAAACATACTCCTGATCGGTGCGCAATATATTAAACATGTTTTACGACACAACTACAATTTTGTATTTTTGGATGGTCTTGCGCTGCGCATTATAATGAACATTCTTTTAGTTACTTCTCGTACATAAAGGATTTATAGTCAAAAACTTGGTTTTTTACGTTTTTTTTATATTAAATCCTTATATTAACTCGTGGTGTCTGCTTGCTTGATTGCTTGTCGCCAAAACTTTTGATCGATTTTTAACCCACTTCCTCGTAAGCTAGCGAGCTGAAATTTTGCAGGCATTTTCGTACCGATGATAAAAACAATGTATCAAAATTTCAGATCGATCACATAGTAATTAAATTATTGAATTTTTAGATTATTTTATTTATTCCTATGTAACATGTTATTTTTTAGATAGAGTGTCGCGGTGCGTATTATATTGAACAACCTTTCTTTCGCGCAATAAGGTGCGTATTTTATTGACAACACTTTTTATAAACATGTTCCTGGTCGGTGCGCATTATGTTAAACATGTTTTACGACACAACTGCAATTTTGTATTTTTGGATGGTCTTGCGCTGCGTATTATAATGAACATTCTTTTAGTTACGTCTAGTACATAAAGGATTTATAGTCAAAAACTTGTTTTTTTACGTTTTTTTTTAATTTCCAATTAAATGAATGCTCAGTTTTACGTATTTAAAAAAAAAGATTCATTTCATGTGCAATTTTTCGAGAAATGTGTTTTTATTTCCATAATTACATCATGCCCAGTTTCCTTTCTATTAGTTTTTTTTATTAGTTTTTAGAGAATTGTGTTAAATCAAAACTGATTTTTTTCAAAATCGCAATGTTATTTAGTACTAAAATGGAACACCGGATGTTGGCTCACTCTCCAAACGTATAAATAAACATTTCGCAAAACAAGACGAAAAACGCCACAGGACAGGGTCCGATTAGAATTGAAAAACAACAATATTATTATAATATTTTAATTTTGTTATACAAAATCTTTTTCAAAATTATAATAATTAATATCAATAATAACAATAATGATTCATTAAAAACATAGCAGATCAACGATCGCCAATAGCAACAATTATTCTACGTCATCATCAGTGTGTGGCAGCTAGTAAAATAAACTGTTGGTACAAATAATAGTACAAATATTTTAGTTGTGAGGAAAGTTTAACTAAAAATATAATATATGGTTTAGTTAAAATGGTAGGACTTTTGAATTAGTTACTAACTAAATAGTTTAACTAAATTTTTTTATAGCTGCGAATAGCGCGACACACTGACACACAATAGTAGGATTTCTATGTATTTCCTCTAAATTTGAAGCTTTCTGTATTTAATGTTACCAATAACAAAATTAACAAACTTATAAAAAAAGAAGAGTTGTACATTAAACAGTTTCCCTATTGTAGGTTTCAGTTGATATTTTTGGGTGGGCCAAATGCATTGTGGCCCATTAGCTCTACAAATTGGGTGGGCCATGTCCCACCCTGTAGCGCCCCCCCATGGATGGTGCCCCTGCCAGGACTGATGAACACAGTTGACTAGCAAAATGTGTGTACATCAACGTCAGCGAAGAGGCTGGCAAAGATTTTAAACTTCACTGTATCATTCACCAACAAGTTCTTTGTGCCAAACACCTTTGATGTGATCGTGTCCTTAAACCAGTGATAAAGGCTATGAAATCTATTCGCTCTAAATCCCCTTTTCACCGCCAGTTTCAGCAGTATCTTCATGACATCCAGGGAGAATTCGAAGATGTGTATCACAATGGTATACGTGGCTCAGTCGGGGGACAGCACGTCAGCGCTTCTACGCACTTAAAAATAAATTGGGCAATACATTGAACAACCAATTCCAGAACTATCTGATACTGCTTGGATGGAAGATTTTGACAAGACATCTACACAAATCGTCAAGGGCACAATGCAGTGCTAAGCCAATTATATTCATATATCAATGCTTTTGGGAACAAGCTGCAACTCTTTGAAAGGCAACTGTTTCAAATGCAGCCTAATACCACACATTTCCCCTCACTACAGGAAATCAAGACACATTTTCCAGAAAGAAGCTTCAATTAGCAAATGCAGAAGTATGTTGCAGATATCACATCCATGGCTGACGAATTTCAAAGACGCTTTCAGGACTTTGAAACTATTGAAAAGGAAACCATGTTTTTTTGTTAATCTTCATCTTTCTCTGTTGACCCTGATAATGCTCCAGGTAATCTGCAGATGGAACTCATTGAGCTGCAAAACTGATGCTAAATGTCGTTGCAGACCACAGCCTTCTCCCATTGCTTTTACAGTCAGCTGGATAAAGAGAGATGCAAAGAGATTCGAACATTTACTAAAAAATTGATCATCTTGTTTAGCTCGACATACTTGTGTGAGCAGACATTTTCAGTTATGAATTTTAACAAGAACCGTGTGAGGACGAGAATAAGTGACTCTCACATACGTAATAGTATACGTATCCAAACAAGTGGCATTGAGCCTGACCTCACCTATTTACTGCATTCAAGATCTCAGTTTCCCCCTTCACATTAAAATTTGGCAATACAAACTTATCAACCTGTCATTTTTATAAAATTATTTTAATCCGGCCCGCGAATATCTTTACGTCAAGGAATATGGCCCGCACATGCAAAAAGTTTTGGACGCCCCTGATATAAGCCAACTGGGCTTAGACATACCGACACCCCACCTCACTAGTCCGTCCACCACAGTTGGGATTGGGGGGAAGAAGATTTTTCTCACCCAAAAAAAAATCAAAATCAAAATATGGGTTTTCTTTGTTGTTTTTTTTAGAGGAAAATTATGAATTAAATATCTTTGAGTTAATAAATTTGTTTTATTTATATTTATTAAAGTCATTTATATACAGGTAGTCTCAGGTTACGATGGTCCCGTCCCGACTTACGCTGTATTCCAAGAAACTTAATTTATCAGAAGTCAGAACCGCATCTACGCAACGGCAGCGACGAATTTTTTGAAGTTGAAAAACGTCTGGTCTGACCATAATATACAATATTATTGAAGATATAATCTGTTATATTCAAGTATTTTGTCTACAATTCATAATTCCACATTCTTGCAGCATTAAAGATAAGCAAGTGAATCCTTTATTTAATTTTGTTAAAAGAGGGAAAGATAGTGAGAATTTATTCGAATTATTTTTGAGTCTAAATACCACCTTATACCTTTTCCGGCTTAAATAATTCTTTAATAATGATTGACTTTAATTTTGAAAGTTACAAAAGTAAGCCAAATTACACTTAAATTTTGGGCGCGTTCAAAAGTTAGATGATTTTAAAAAAAAATTAATAAATGTTCTTAAAGTATGACAGACAAGACTTAAACTTTTTTTTTAAAAAAAGTCATTCAATTTATTGATAAACAATTTTTTTTTAATTTGAAGGCTTATTTGAAATATGTTGGGAACATTTTACTCCTTACAATTGTTGTCACGTGTCAATTAAACGATTAAGGAGCGAAGAATGGGCGCAAACATATGAGCGCCTACCTCGTTGGTAGTCCATCTATTAAAAAATTGCCTCCAATCTTCATCTGCGCTCTTTTGTTGTGTGCTATTTTACGGGTCACCGTCACGAAATTATTTAGTAAGTTACACTAAGCAGTGGCGTCCCTAAAGGGGTGCTGAAAGCACCGGGTGACACCATCACAAGGAGTGACACAAAAATGCAAAATTCTGTATGTTCCCTCGTAGGAGCTCTATGGGTTAGGGGCCGTCCAATAATGACGTCGCGTGCCTAGGGGGGAGGGGGGTCACGCATTTGTGACGAGGTGGAGGGGATGTTAAGAACTGTGACGGCACATAAAAAAACGCGCAACTTTAAATACAATTTCCACTTAAATATATGATTGTTTACAATTTATTTAATTACGTGTTCAATGGCTTCACATGTGTTACGATATTAGAGTGCAGACTTACACTACATACATATTAAATGTCAAAAAATAATTTTGCAACAAGCTAATTTGCAAATAGAAAACACGTGTGTGTTCAAAGATTTGTGACGTCATATTGGAGGGAGGTCTACGTTTTTGTGACGAAGTGATGACGGAAAGGGGGGGGGGAGGGTTTGAAAAAAAATCAACTAAAATCACGTGACGTCATTTAAGGACGTCCCCTTAAGTCGTGAGGGGGGTGACACCATGAGCTACCGCCCCGGGTGACACCAACCCTAGTGACGCCTCTGCACACACTTACGGTTAACTGTTGAAGTGTTTAGACTCTTGGTTTAAGGTGTCCAGCCACACGATCCGAAAGGCACCTCCCAGTCTCGCCAACATAGTGGATGAGGCAACGTTAGCAAGCGATGGACATTTTACCTTTAGAAATGGATCTTTTAATTTCTTTCTAAGTTATTCCACATGTCCGTCGATTTCAGCTAAAAAGTAAACATAAAAATGTTCTTAGAAGTCGTCCCCATGGCAGGCAGACGTGTTTTCATTGGTGCAATACATCCCATAAGAACCTATGACAAGGTGCACTTTGATGTGCAAGGGTTCTCATTTAAATAAATTTGTTACAAACCTGGTCCCCCTGGTGAGCAGATGAACCACTTAGGGGCCGTCCATAAAGTACGTCACGCTCCAGGGGCGGGGTGTAAGAAAGTATGACAGTTTGTGACAGGGGAGGGGGGTTTCGGCCATGTGTGACGTCAAGGTGTTTTCTATTAAATTTTAATTATTTTGTTAATAAAAAAGAACAAATTTTTTCGAAAGTGTGACGTACTTTAGGGGTGGTCTGAGATTTGTGACAGTTTGTGACAGGGGGGGGGGTCAGCCATGTGCGACGTCACGGTGTTTTCTGATAGATTTTAATTATTTTCGTAATAAAAATTAACAAATTTGTTCGAACGTGTGACGTACTTTAGGGGAAAGGGGGGGGGGTCTGAGATTTGTGACAGGGTGGAAAGGGGGGGGGGAGATTAGAATGGTAAAAAAAAATAGCGTGACGTACTTTATGGACGGCCCCTTAGCTTATTTCAAATTGGGTGTCACAATATTTATTATACATAAATTTGAAAATAAAATTTGACAAACAATTGTTTTGTTTCATGTTTGTGGAAAGTAGCAAAACGGCATTGTTACAATCTTTTTCTGTACGTGACAAGGATGTCAAGTGATGTCTTTGGGGGAATACTGAGGGGAAAGAAATGGGGGGTGTTCACGATTTCTTCAATGAAAGATTATTTAATCCCTTATATTAACTTCAAAATCTTGTCTCTCTCTCTCTCTGTGTCTGTCGTCATCTCTTCGTACGTATGGCGGAAAAAGAAAAGTAAACAATGACCCACTTCCCGTGATGCCATCGAGCTGAAATTTGGCACATAGACTCGTGTCACCTAACAATGCATCGTATCAACATTTCAGATCGATCGAACGTACCGTAATTAAATTAATGCATTTTTAGTTTATCTCTATACAACGTATGTAATTCAATTTCAGTTTTTTTTTCCGTGACAGTTCAGTTCGCGCGTTGATGCCACCCGTCCATACACCGGCGTGCTTTTGTTTACATTACATTTTACGTGTCACGCTGAGCTCGGTCCAGCGATCGGTGACCAGACCTCCCCCCCCCCGGGTTATAAAGCAAAGGGGAGTTAAGACAGATTCTGTCTGTAAATGTTTGTCGCGTTTGAACATAATCAATACTTTTAGTTATGTCTCATATATAAGGGATTTATAGTAAAAAACTTTGTTTTTACGGGTTTGTTTTATTTTGCGTAATTCTTTATTTTGTTAGTGAGTGTTTTGGTGTTTAGGTTTATTATATAACTGTGGCCATGCGGTTTTTTTTAGACTTTCTTTGGACTTGAGAAATGACAGTGGTATTAGAGATTATTACAGATACATGTATGCTGAGTGTGAGGAAGGTATGAAAAGAGGCTATGAATGAAATATTTACATTGGAGTCGATGATTTCATTATGAAATTTCTTAAAAACTTAAATGGAGTCATGAAAAACCAACCGGCTTATGCAAAATAATAATTTTTAAAAATATTTATCTTATCAGTTACAGACGCTCCTTCTAAAACAGAAGATTTGTGCGCCCTACGCTTATCCATGGTTTGTGTCAAGTCTTGCATTTTCATTAGAGTTTTAAAATGCTGGTAAAGTGTTGGTTTTCCTGGTTTCTTCAGGCAACCCACTCCACGTCCGAATTCCTTCCCTCCCCTAAACCGTTCTTTAGGCGTGGACCAATACACACTCATTGTAATTATAAGCTAAATATGTATTACCCGTCAAAAATGACGGAAGTGTTCAAAATAAATATATTTCAGCTGAAATCAATTAATTTGGAAAAATTACACATCAGAATAAACATAATGTAATAAAGAACTTTCATTTATTGTAATATAAGAATTCTTTAATGACAACATTTTTTTTTATATTCTCATTCGAATAGAGTTATTTATTTTTAGTGCAGTAAAAAAAAATTCCAAGGCTTTATTTTTTTTTAGCGGTGCGCATTCTAAAATCTGTTATTGCCTGATTACATAGCGTTACGAAAGACCGAACATACATAGCAAATTATACATACATGTATTGAGTTTTTATAAGTAAACATGCGTTTGCTTTGACATAATGCCAAAGTTTGGAAAGAGGCTTGTAAAAACATTTCAAAGTTGTATACCTCAGCCACTAAACTGGGGATGTGTGTGACGAAAGAGATGAGGTGGCGCAAAAATCATAGAGCCAATCTAAAGACATGTTGAAAGGAGCTGTTCATCTTACATACACCAGTATACAGCCACACGTACACCAGTACGCAGCCACACGTACACCAGTAGACAGCCACATTTACACCAGTACACAGCCACACGTACACCAGCATACAGCCACACGTACACCAGTACACAGCCACACATATACCAGTACACAGCGACATGTACACCAGTATACAGCCACACGTACACCAGTACACAGCCACACGTACACCAGTATACAGCAAAATGTACACCAGTATACAGCCACATTTACACCAGTATACAGCCACACGTACACCAGTGTACAGCCACACATACACCAGTACACAGTCACATTTACACCAGTGTACAGCCACATGTACACCAGTGTACAGCCACACGTACACCAGTATACAGCCACATGTACACCAGTACACAGCCACACGTACACCAGTATACAGCCACATGTACACCAGTATACAGCCACACGTACACCAGTATACAGCCACATTTACACCAGTACGCAGCCACACGTACACCAGTACACAGCCACATGTACACCAATATACAGCCACATTTACACCAGTACACAGCCACACGTACACCAGTATACAGCCACAAGTACACCAGTACACAGCCACACATACACCAGAACACAGCCACACGTACACCAGTACACAGCCACACATACACCAGTACACAGCCACACATACACCAGTACACAGCCACACGTACACCAGTACGCAGCCACACGTACACCAGTACGCAGCCACACGTACACCAGTATACAGCCACATGTACACCAGGACACAGCCACATTTACACCAGTATACAGCCACACGTACACCAGTACACAGCCACACGTACACCAGTACACAGCTCCACGTACACCAGTACACAGCCACACGTACACCAGTATATAGCCAAATGTGTACTCCACTACTTGACCTTGTGTATACCTGTATACAGCCATATGTGTACTATATTTACTAAAATCATGTACACTAGTATTTAGCCATGTGTATCTAATTATTTCTGATTTTTTTTTACTTATATTCACTAGTATAAGGGTCATGTTAAGACTGGAGAAATGTTAACATTTTGTTCCATTTGTTTATTTTTTTTTAAAATTTTTTTTGGGGGGGGGGTGGGGTGGGAGATGGGATTTCTTAGGTCTGGTGAAGCCCCAGTAAACCCATGTCATTTAAAAGTATAATGATACCTTTAAAAAGCTTAGTTAACAAATTCAACTAGTCTACTTCACAAATTCAGATAGTCTAATTCATGCATTTGATTGATTAAAACAGTCTAGTCCACAAATGTAAACAATCTAGTCCACAAATTTAAACAGTCTAGTCCACAAATGTAAATATTTTGGTCCACAAATGTAAACAGTCTAGTCCACAAATTTAAACAGTCTAGTCCACAAATTTAAACAGTCTAGTCCACAAATGTAAATATTTTAGTCCACAAATGCAAACAGTCTAGTCCACAAATTTAAACAGTCTAGTCCACAAATGTAAATATTTTAGTCCACAAATGTAAACAGTCTAGTCCACAAATTTAAACAGTCTAGTTTACATCTTGCTCACCTCAAATCTCACATTGAATTAACGAAATTTAAGCCTAAAATATAAAAGATACACAAAACAAAACAATTTTTTCAGTTTCATGAGGTTTTTAAAATTTATTATTTTAACTTCTGTTTACAGTGCAAATAAATAGTCAAGAAAGGCAGGGGGAGCTTACAAAGAAATTTACATTGATAAAATATGTCTGGGATTATCAGCTCTTCTTTTCCTTCTTTGGAGCAACAGTCATGTATAGAACGAAGCAGGCTAAAATGCAAAAAATTAAATATAAATCAATAAATTATGTGATTATTTAAAAGAATTCAGCCTGCAATCTGCTAATTTCACAATCATTTCTTTATAAGAAACATTGTAAATGAAACACTGTCTAATCAGAGCCGTCTTTACACCAGTTTGGGCCTCCGGGCAAAGAAATAGTGTTGGGCCCCTCCCCCGCAGGAATAAAAAATAAAGATACGTAAAATATATAAATAAACATATTCCCCATTGGGCCCCTATGCTCGTGGGCCCCCGGGCAAATGCCCAACGGGCCTATGCGTTAAGACGGCCCTGTGTCTAATGAATAACAAGATGTCTTGCAGAACAAGATGTTTTCCATAAAAAATTGTAGAATTCTATTGGCATAGCAACAAAGCAAATAGTAAAAGCAGTGAAACTACATCCCATTTGTGGTTTATTCTTTCATGAATAACTGGCAATTAATTAACATGATGATTACAATATGTAAGAACACCTCTGTTTAGTTATAATGACCTGATCAGTAAATAAAATAAAGAAATGTCTATAGGACTTGTCATAAATAACCGGAAGTCTAATAATAGAAATATTGGGGCTATAAATCTTTTTCAAGGACAAATTTCCTAAAAATTTAATAAAAGATACGAGTCAATGTGTAAATGTAGGTATATTGAGAAGGATGTATCTTATCAGCTATTTGTTAATTCTTCGTTAAGTTAAGACAGCTTATTGGACTTGAAAAAGGAAAAACAGTTTCGTAATTTTACTATGCTAACAATTTTGAGAACATAGTGATTCGACTGTATTTATGCTTCAAAACATATTTCCGCTAAAATGTTAGCTTAAATAGAACAATACTCATTGAGCTATGACGTTTTCCGGTTTTTTAAATGACAAACCCTATTTAAAATATTTCTAAAATAGTAATCTTTAGCCAAAAATAAGTGTTTGTCTCCAAAAAACCATTAAAATATGTATTTGGCTACATGACTTTGCCGACTTTTTAATTTGTTTTTAAAAAAAATCACTAAGAAACTGACTTTCTAAAATTATTTTTACTTACCAATCAAAAATAGCGCAACAACACCGGCTAAAAGAGGAACTGCAATAGCATACACTCTGGGAAGAAAATAACTATGAATCGGCTGATCTGGATCTACAAAAGGCTGAGGAGCAGAAAATGTTGTTAAACAGATAAATCCTAAATGCAAAATATTGAGAGGAAAACTAAAAGGAGAAAACAAAAAAAATATTTGATGTTGAAAATCACAAGTAGGAGAAAAACTCAGATAGCCTTGAAAGAAATATATGTACAGTAGTTCCTTGTAAATGTTGGTTAATGATTGATTTATCACGGTTGTCGACAGCCATTAACATGCAAGTTTGGAGGGTCTTTAAATGTGAAGTGTCTGGCTAATTGTGAAATGTCTGGCTAAATGTGAAATGTCTGGCTAAATGTGAAATGTCTGGCTAAATGTGAAATGTCTGGCTAAATGTGAAATGTCTGGCTAAATGTGAAATGTCTGGCTAAATGTGAAATGTCTGGCTAAATGTGAAATGTCTGGCTAAATGTGAAATGTCTGGCTAAATGTGAAATGTCTGGCTAAATGTGAAATGTCTGGCTAAATGTGAAATGTCTGGCTAAATGTGAAATGTCTGGCTAAATGTGAAATGTCTGGCTAAATGTGAAATGTCTGGCTAAATGTGAAATGTCTGGCTAATTGTGAAATGTCTGGCTAAATGTGAAATGTCTGGCTAAATGTGAAATGTCTGGCTAAATGTGAAATGTCTGGATAATTGTGAAATGTCTGGCTAAATGTGAAATGTCTGGCTAAATGTGAAATGTCTGGATAATTGTGAAATGTCTGGCTAAATGTGAAATGTCTGGCTAAATGTGAAATGTCTGGCTAAATGTGAAATGTCTGGCTAAATGTGAAATGTCTGGCTAATTGTGAAATGTCTGGCTAAATGTGAAATGTCTGGCTAAATGTGAAATGTCTGGCTAATTGTGAAATGTCTGGCTAAATGTGAAATGTCTGGCTAAATGTGAAATGTCTGGCTAAATGTGAAATGTCTGGCTAATTGTGAAATGTCTGGCTAAATGTGAAATGTCTGGCTAAATGTGAAATGTCTGACTTAATGTGAAATGTCTGGCTAAATTGTGTAGCTTTTTCATCTAAACTTTTGCACAAGTTATTAAAGTAAGACAAAATGATCCAAAAGTCAAAATTTAAATTCTATTAAGTATTAAGTCATCTTGATATTTAAAGCTTGGTAACTTCAGATATGTGAGTTAACATACAGCACAGGCGGCTTGACACAGTACTTACCAATATGATCACCCAGACGGAGTAGTAAGAGAATATAAACACTTACCAGTACGATCACCCAGAAGGAGTAGTAAGAGAATTTAAACACTTACCAGTATGATCACCCAGACGGAGTAGTAAGAGAATATAAACACTTACCAATATGATCACCCAGACGGAGTAGTAAGAGAATATAAACACTTACCAGTACGATCACCCAGACGGAGTAGTAAGAGAATATAAACACTTACCAGTACAATCACCCAGACGGAGTAGTAAGAGAATATAAACACTTACCAGTATGATCACCCAGACGGAGAAGTAAGAGAATATAAATCCCGCAAGAGAAACAAGGCCCCAACCTGCTGCTTGGTCAACTCCTGGAGCCTTATTGAAGAGGTGAAAAAAATTAACATTTAGGGACATAAAAGAATAAAAATGTCATCACAATTTCAATAAAATGAGAATTAAATTAAAAAAGATTGTCAGGTATGGTATCATATTATCATGATATGAGATAAGTTATATTTTGCAAGTTTCTCTGTTTAGACTGTACCTCGGTAAATGCTAAGCATGAAGCTAAAGTGCAATTAATGACTTCAGCTTTATTTATTATTAGTTTATGATAATAGCAGAAGAGAAGTTGTTACAGCCATTTACATGTAGTCACAAATTTACTATGGCAGATTATTTTCAGAAATGCATTTTTATATATTTTTTTTTATTAGTTATTTAGCTTGAATTTTTTTAATCCTCAAAAAGATTTGCAATTTACAATTCAATACATGTATTAATATTAATATTACAATAAATTGTAAGTAATTTTTTTTTCAATATTTTTTTTGGCTATTTACACTTTAAATGAATTTTTGTCCAGTTTAGGAATAGTCCACTATTCTGTGCAGTTAATGAAACAAGTCAACAGTAAGCAAATTTCAAATGGCAATGCATTTTTTAAAAATTAATATATTCATCCCCAACTGCTATCTGGAAGGCTTTTCATGTATTAATATTGATGATAATAATTTATTTTCATCAAAAATTGATAAATGTGTTAATGAGCACCCAAAAGTTCATTTTAATGTGTTTACATATTGAACACTCTATACTTTGTTATGTTTTTATTTAACTTTAGAAGGATATAAACATTATCTTGAGATATAGGCCTATAGCTTTCATAATAATAAGTTTATTGCTGGGATTGCTGATCATTTTTGTTATGGTAAAAGTCTACATCAGGAGCAAAACAATACTACTATAATTATTGCTCAACAAATATTAATGCTTTTGTGTATTTTTAGGAGTTGATTTATTAATTAAAATCTAGAAAGTTTTTTTATTTTGTGGCTTTTTTATTTTGTCTTATCTATTAAAGCTCATTCAATACAGAAGATTATTGCGTCCTATGCTTAGTCATGGTTTATGTCTAGTCTTGAATTTTTATTGGAGTTTTAAATGTAGATAAAGTTTTGGTTTTCCTGGTATAAATTAATCTAAGGTAAATAAGATTTTTTTCATTGCATTTTGTGTGTATGAGTGTGTGTGTGCGTAAAAATTCTTTTTAAAATTTAATATAGCTTAACGCCACATAGGTAGGATTACCATAATTGTCAAATGGAAAAAGAGGACACTAAATTTTCATCAAATATGGCCAATACAGTGCGACCCCATTAAGTCGCTGTCGTTCGGGTCCGTATTTAGGTGAATCGCGATTTATCGTCACTTAGTACAGATTTCAGTGTAACTTATTGAGTGATAACAAAGGATGCAAATAAAAACGTGTTTTCTTCCCTATAATATTTATTTAAAATTAAAAGAAGTTCATACTCACTTATTATATATTTCAATACATATCCTGTTACACTTGTTTTAATCCAATATATATTAAAAGAACTTTAATCATACGGAAGTATTATTTATTGCTATGTTAATTCACAAAATTTGGGAGCCATGGAATTACAGCAACTTTAACCGTTTCCGCGCAATAACGAAGCACGAATAAAGGGGGCGGCACTGAATTGTGTTGTACCAATAAAATTAAAGTTAAACTACATAAAATATTGTTCTGATTTAATTATAAACTTGTATTAACTGAGTGTTCAGTGCACCACACTAGCTACACTAGCTGACTGAAAAGAGACAGTAAGTTAGTAACGTATATACTCGTCCTATAGCCTGTTTGTTCATAAGCTGACCCCACCTCTTTTGGAAGAGAGTAGCATCAAAAGTGTTTCACCAGCTTGCAAGAAGACCCCAAAACAAAATAGGACAGCGTAATCAAAGTGGGACACACTTTTTTTTAAAAACTACAGTCGGACCTCTCTAAGTCAAACTAAAAGGGATACGAAAAAAAAATCAACTTACTGAGGTTTCAAGTTAGGGAAAATGGCGTAATAGGTGCAGATTAATTAAGGACAATTTTGATATGGAGAGTGTGGGGAGGGGGTGTGGGGGAACAGTCATACCATACAACGAGAAAGGTTTGACAGGGAGGAGATGTTTCATATGAAAGGAAGCCGACTTAGCTTTGAAATATTAACACCACTGAGAAAGCCCCTCTCCCCACACTTGACTCCCTCCACAGTGGGATGGGGGAGTAAGATTTTTCCTTTTACCCAAACGCCATGGAAAATTCGACTTACGGAGGTTGGAAGCCAAAACTCTTGAGTTAAGGAGATCATTATTCTGATGGAATTCGGCCGGGACCTAACAATTAATTCAACATAGGGAAATTCGACTTAGCGAGGTCCGACTGTACATGCCAAATGGGTCATTATGATTGTTTTCTTTTGTCTTTGTTTAGGTTGAAGAACAAAGAGATTTTAATAACAAAGAAGATGGATGTCATTTTTATAGCATTCGCTAGAGGACTTTTTATTGTATTAAAACGAAAATAAAATGTTTTTTATATTTAATAATAAAGTCAATAAATAACACCAGAAATGTTTCATCAATATACAGCCGGACCTCTCTAAGTCGAACTCAAGGGGACCCAAAAAAAAATTGGACTCACAGAGTTTGCCAGTTAGGGAAAATGGTATAGTAAGCGCAGAATTATCAAGGATAATGATGATATTGAGAGGAGGTGGGTGGGGAGAGACAGCAATACCGGCTAGAGGGCTTGACAGAAAAGAGAGGTGGTGTCTGATGTTTCATATGAAAAGAAGCTAACTTGCTTTGACATACCAACAAAAGCCCTTTCCTTCCCACTTTACTCCCTCACAACATTGATATTCAATGTACATGCAGAAATCACATATGAACCGCTCGTAAGCCAACCCCCCAACATTTTCCCCTAGATTTTGTCCAAAAAAAGGTAGGCTTTAGAACGAGTATATACGGTACGTAAATTACTGAAGTTTACCAAACAGTAGTGAAAGTATGTCATGCTGAGTCATTATCATCAAAATCGTCAGCATTTGAGCAAACTGACGTTGGGATCATTGATCATAGCTGGTGGTTTACTTGAGACAGAGAAAAACCCAGACAAAAGCCATTTTTCTGGAAATCCGCCGGACAGGGGCATAAAAAGAGGATGTGTCGGGGGAAACCCGGATGTATGGTAACCCTACACATAGACTATAGGTAAAAAATATTTGTCAATATCAATAAGGGTGCACAATTAACACAACACTGCTGCTTTAATGGCTTTATTCACAATTATTCACTGGCTATACACTATACTGTCTATACTATGTCAATATCACGTGTCATTAAAGTGTCACTCCACTGTAACTGTACTGTTAGTGAGTGTAAGTGATAAGAAAGTAGTAGTAGTAAGTTCCCTCTCAGACCATGAATGGCCTATGGGGCAAGTGAAACAGCGTTCACAAGTTTCAATAGCCACGGCATACGAGGGGATTGTGTGGCTAGCACAATGCCCAGCCGCCTTTACTACCCCAACTGATGTCGGGTACCCACTAAGAGCTGAGTGATAAGAAAGTGTAAGTAAAAATGTTTTCACAATTTTTTTAAAATTTAATTAACCCCTTTACCGGTTGTCCCGACTATAGTCGTCTTGATCTATTGACCTTTACACGGTAGACCCGACTATAATCGTCCAAATGATATTATGATCTGCAGTATGCAGTATTCTCGTCCAAAAAGCTATGACATAGTTACAGTGCATGTAGCTGGGTTTTTTTGCACTACCCCCAGCCTTGTTCAAAACTATGGGAAGCCATAGGCCTCAAAAATACCTAATAAAACAAACCCGTAAAAACAAATTTTTTGACTATAAATCCCTTATATATGAGACATAACTAACAGTATTGATTATTTTCAAACATTTACAGACTGAATCTGTCTTAACTCAACTTTGCATCATAACCCTAGTGAGGGGAGGGGAGGGGTGGGTGGGGGGGAGAGGGGAAAAGTCTGGTCACTGATTCGCTTGACCGAGCTCAGAGTGACACGTAAAATGTAAACAAAAGCGCCCGTCGCTTCGTTGGGTCGCCTCAATGCGTCAGCTCAAAATTTCACGTGGCAAAAAAACAATAACAAACCGTGAATTAAAATTACATACCTCATATAAGGATAAACTAAAAATGCATTAATTTAATTACGGTACGTTCGATCGATCTGAAATTTTGATACGATGCATTGTTAGGTCAGACGGGTCCGTGTGGCAAATTTCAGTTCGATCGGATCATGGGAAGTGGGTCATTTTTTACTTCTGTTTTTCCGCCCGCCCGCCGAGCCCAAGACAGAGGGAGAGAGACAGCCGCGAAGTTAATATAAGGGATTTAAAAATACCCAAAATACCTAAAAACACCTATTTTTTAGAAGACTGCAAACAACACTTTAGCAACATTATATGTGCATAGGTTGCAGTAAATAGCAGTGTAAAAGTGTTTCTTTTTGAGAGTTCTACACAACAACAAATGTTTTATTTTGATGGTTATGAAACAATCAAATTTTTGTGTACACTATGACTTCTTCGGTCTACCGTACTGTTTTAGATTTATTCGCCAAATAAGGGTTAGTTTAAAAATTTTTAATACCCGGTAAAGGGGTTAAGACAATTACGTAGTAGAAAGCGTTCGCTTTGAAATTGCTATTTCATAATAAGGTTGTTAAGACCGCTCGTTTTTGAGGACCTGTTAACCTTTCAAAAAAAGACCAGTTAACCGCTCCGTATTTATACAATTTATACTATGTTTAGTGAACCAACAAGAGAATGGATCAAATTTTCCCATCGCGTCGTTTGATTTGACATCAAAGAGCCCGTGATGTACGGACTCTAGTGTTGCTGTCAAGACAAAACAGCGAATTCAAAAAAAAATTTGTTTTAAATAAAAAAATATTTTAAAATTCCGAACAAAGAATTAACCTGTAATGATATTCAATTTTTATGTAATAATAGTATTAAAACGGCATATTTTCAATTGTTGTCAAGTCAATTTGTTTTTGCGGACCGGTTAATCATTTTTAAAAAAGCCCGTTTTACTGTCCAGTCCGTATTTTCTCTTATTTTTTTTTAGAACCAACATGGGAAGGCTGAAGGCATCAAATATTCCCCTCGCCAGTTCTGCTGGTGACGTTACAGCCCGCTTGCTCTGCGCTGTTACTTCTGGTACTATGCTTCAGTAACTAAGCGAATACATTTTTTTTTAGTAAAAATCTGTCACTAGCGAACTCCACAAACTGTGATGACGTCTATTTTTATATTTATAGACAAGAATATTATTATTAAGAATATATTATTAAGAAAACGCTTTGATTTTGATGTCACAGTCGCTCGCGTGTTGGCTCTGGTATTCTGCCATAACACAACAAAAAACTATCTCGGGGTAATAAGCAAATATACTGACTAAGTCCTGATAAAACGGAGTAAACAGTGATAAGATGGAATTTATTTAAATACCATATTATGTTTCACTTGTCAACTTGCCAGAATTATTGAATTTCGCCACGCACACGACGATCCTCCTCCCAATAGGGTGGGGTTTAGGTGTGGTTGAGCTACACTCGCCATTTTCCAAGGCATGCTCTGACTCAATTTAAAAAGAAAAATGTTCCTTCCCCCAACCCACTGTAGATGTATAACAGTGGGGGAGGGGAGGGAAGGTGTCTCTTCTCGCTGTCTTATATTGGTATGTCAAAGCAAGAGGCTTCCTTTTATATAAACATCAGAGACCTGTCAAGCCTTCTAGCCTCCCCCCACCACCCTCATTATCCCTAACTAGAAAACTCTGTAACTTGTCCCCCCCCCTTTGAGTTCACTTAGAGCGGTCCGACTGTAGTAATAGCCGTGACCTTTGACCGTGGTTCACATCAAGCTCTCGTACAGTGCCTCGACAACTAAGCAAATTAAAATTTAAAAAAAAAGCATTCCTTAGCCGTAGGCGAAGTAGACTAATAGTGATGATGTGTATATTATTTAGATACCAGAATAGGGAGAAAGCGATTTGAAGTCACCGTCGCTCAACACAACAAAAACGAACTCCGGGGTAAAAAGCTATTACGGGCTTATTGAAGTTGCGGTTAACTGATCCTGATTAAATAGGACCGGTCCTGATCTGAGGACCGGCTAACCGTTAACAAACTTATTTCATAATCATATGTAAATGTGAAATATGTTTTTATTTTAAAATGCTTGAAATTGAATTTACATGACAACAGAAGATATATACTATGACTATGATATATGCACCTGAACTGCACTTTTATTTTTATCGATGGCTTGTTGACTTATTTTATTTCAAGAATTATTTAAAAATTGTTTTGTGTCAATGTCAATACTATGAGTATGACTATACTATACATACATATTAAGACTATTACTATTACTAAATACTACTAAATTACTATTGACAAGTTTTCCTTCTTCCCATCCGGAATTCGGGCGTGGAATGGGTTGCCTGAAGAATCCAGGAAAACCAACACTTTATCAACATTTAAATCTCTAATAAAAATGCAGGACTAAACACAAACTATAGATAAGCGTAGGACGCAATAATCTTCTGTATAGAAGGAGCGTCTGTAAACAGATAAGATAAGAAAATTGACGAGTATAGTACATGAACATAGTAATGGTAATGTATTGACAATTCAATTGTCAATGAATGTCAATGATCAATTGAAAATAAAATAAAAGTTTTGTTAGCTAATTAATCCAGAATTCATAGAAAATGTATGTTTGGCTTAAGGCATAGTTTATGTTGGTTTGAATAATCAGTATTCATAGCATCTCAATAAACATTCTTTACCATTACGTCTGTGTTTTTTTAAAAAAGAATTTGCTGTTTCTACTGTGTTATATTTTATATTATATCTTCACTTTTCTACCAACTCAAACAATAATACTCCAAAACGTGAAGATTTCTACTTAAACAGTGTTATGTAATATTTATTTTAAAAGAGCGAAACGTTTACATGCTAATTATAAAATGCTAAAAGAAATAGGTTCAGTTTAAAAATTGTTTTTCTTCTTAAATTTTTGTAATGCCTGAAAATATATTTTTTTAATTAATGATATCAAATATTTTTATAAATTTTATAATTTTTTAAAGTATTTTGATTATTAATTGTAGTATTTTATAAATAAAAATATAGTTTGTCCTGTTTTAATTTATCTGGATTTTTAATAATTTACACAAATAAAGTAGAAATTTTGTTTCGCTTATTTCATATGGCTTCTACGCGTGAAGAGCTAATAAAATTATCTTTGTGAATTTTTGTGACGTAAAGTCTAAAATGATTTAAATTTTTAATAGAATGATGATGATCAATGCTTTTTTGAGGTAAATATAGAATAAAGCTTCCGTTTTTTAAATTTAGCTCAGTAAGTTAGGACTAGTACTCACGGTAGTAGTAGTAGTAGTAGGCTAAGGCTTACACTTACTACTTACTTAGTAACTTATTAGTACTTGACTTAGTACTTAGTTAAATAAGTTTAACGTTGTGATTGTGGATGTGGACTATTAGACTATTAATATTATAGATACATTTGGCTAAAGCAAAGAGAACGGTGATATCATTGTTATGACAGAGCGAGACGTACTTCCGGGAATGAAATGTTGTATTTTTACTTTTTCACTTGAAAAGGGAATATTGGCTATTGTCAATTGTTTATTATTTTATCCATAATAAATGTAATTAAGGTTGTATTTTTAGTTTTTTTAGGGTCTGGGTTAGGGTTAGTTGTCTATTTTTTAAAATTAAAGTAGAAAAAAAAATTAGCAGCCAAAAATACCAAATTTTTTATTTGGAGCGCACCGCTCTCTTTGCTTTTACCATACATTTTTACGAACTAAAACTTACACAATAAAGTAAAGATCAAACATTTTAAATAGTAAAAGTAAAAGTCTATTACTTTTTAAAAAATATTTTACTTTAACAGGTCTTTAAGCTTTAGGCCTACCTTAGCCTTATTCTTTATTTAACTTGATTGAGTTTACTGTCAACTGTAATAGTAATACTGATTACATTTACATCAGATTAGGCCTATTTGAATAAAAATTTATTACTGTTGTACATTAAAATGCTGTTATTATGTATTATTAGGACCTAATAATGATAACGGTAATCCTGCAGTTTCTACACGTAGCCTATATGCCTATATTATTTCAAAGCAAAATTTAATTTTTTCGTGAGAATTTACGTTTTTAATTTATTAAATGCATCATTATATGTTGTATTTAAGCTATTACTATTACAGCTCTAATTTGTAAGTCTGTTTAATTTCTAAGGCATTTTTCGGCTCTATATAATACATAATCTGGTCACGATACGTCCATTTTGTTTACCTAGCCAGAAGATGTTTTTTTACCTGGCTCGACCCATGCTAAAGTAAATTTACTTACTGAAAATGTTTTTTAAAAGGTATTTTTCATCTATTTTAATGTTCTTAGGCTTAGGAGATAAATAAATATTTTAAAGACAATTTCATTTTTTATTTTGTTACTAGATGTTTGATTCTTATTTTGTTTGTTTTTAAGTGAGAAATTTCCATTTGGCATCTTACTGTGACAATTCGGTAAGTAGAGTACTACATAAACAAAATGGATGTATCCCACTCCGATTATGTAGCTTTAAGGGCTGAAAAAAGCCTTAGAAATATATAAAACTTACAAATTAGTGCCATAATAGCTAAAATATAACATATATTAATGCATTTAATAAATCAAAAGCGTAAGTTCTCGCGAGAAAATTAAATTTCGCTGTGAAATAATATACATGTAGAAACTGCAGGATTACCATGATAACGTTATCAATATATAACAGTATATTTTAGGTCTCTATATTATAATATTCAGTCAAAGTCCTGGCCGAGCTTAATAATACTATTTTTTTGTCCCATTACCGTTATCACGTGGTAGTAGGGGGTTGTAATGTTTCCATTAGAACTTTATCTGGGCTTGGTAGACTTGGCAGCACCCATCTCCTCTCGAAGTCAGCGGAGGACTTATTTATCAATAGTCATTAATCAACATGTTTTTATTGTGGCTTAACTTGGGCTAGATCCCACACAACTCAGCTTCTGAAGTCTGAAGTGAGCGCACTATTGACTTTGCTATCCAGCCGCCACTATTAGTTACTTTATAATTATTTAGTTTTACTAGGTAAACTGTGATAATTTACGCCGCCAAAACTATTGTTTTGCTTGGTGCACCGCTACAGTGTACATAGTCATAGACACTTTGAATTAAAAAAGTAAATATGTTATTTTTAATTTGTATTTTTAATAGACTATAATAGGCCTATTAGTAGTATTACAACCTGAATCAACTTACATTTACATACACTACAGTAACCAACAATTACAAATTACTGAAGCTGAATGATTGTATAATGGTGCCTAAACTATACTGATGGAAAAGTTTCAGAAAATGCCATCAGTACAAATAAAATATTTGTAAGAAATACTAACTATGTTCTCTGCAGGTTTAAGATACTAAGTTTTTAACTTAAAAGACTAACTACACGTTTTCAAAATGATAACATAATTTTTTTAAATATTTTTTTTCAGGATATAAAGTATTTAATTACAACATGGCCCAAAGAAAAACATTTATTGATCCATATAGACCACATTCACCACAGTATTTTACAGGCTACGGTCGTGGTCTCTCACATAAGATGGCTTCAGATAACAAAAACAGAATGCCTTATTACAGCCCAGGGTATCAGCCACGGCCATATTATGCAAATCAACAAAATTTTGAATATAATATGCACGCAGCTGATAAGTGGACGATGGGAACGAGGGATGAAATCCCAAAATATAAACAGGTCTTGCCGAACAATGTCATGGAAAGTTTTATAGAAGAGTTACAGACTATATGGTTGGAGGACAAGGACAATAAGGCCAAATGTGAAGCTATTTACTCAAAATTAGAAACCATTTTCAAAGATAACCCAAACCCGTGGGAAACTGCTTTTTATATTATAACATCTGCCTCTGACTACTCCCTGGCTAAGACTGTGACACTGTCATTCAATGTGTTGACCCAGTTTCAAAAGTGGGTCTTTTCCCCCGGCAACATATTTCGTGGAAGAGAGGACACATATCTCTCGGAGGATCTTCATTTACGAGTATTTCAGGCAATGACAGGAAAACACATGGCTTATTTTAATCCTGCAGTGAAAGCATTCATGTTGGATCGACCTGGAAATGATTACCTGTTACCGGTGACAAAAGCTTTGTTGGCACGGAATAAATTAACAGAGGTAATGTCTGTCAGAATGACATTGGTAATTCATAACATAAAAAGGAAAATCACTTTTATGTCCAAGGAAAAAACTTAGATCTGAAGTCTTGCTATGGAAGATGAATTCAAATCATTTAATTAATTTTTTGTAAATGCCTTAAAAAATAAGTGTTTTAATGTATTTATTTTTCCTCCAGTGCGCACAGATAGTTGCGAGGCTAGGACTTCAGTCTCACTTTTCTGAGAAGGAGGTAGGATTTTTTTCTTTTTAATGAAGTACAGATTTTTCTGAACAAAATTTTTAACTACCATTATCTAAGTTACTGTTTGTGTCATTTGTTTGTGGTCTTTTTTGTACTATTATTCCATATTTGTGGTTCAAATTTAGCTTCTTAGTATTTTTTCTCCTTGTATTACGATACATGATGCAGCCTATACTCAATGTTGAAGTAACTGTCTTTTTAAACTAAAGGGTTCGTTAAACAATTAAATTATTCATTGCCTTCTTCTAGCAATAAGTTATTCCAATCAGTCATTTTTCCATAAAGTGGGTCAGTTTAAGCAAAACTTGAACTTCCTACCACTGAAGTATTATACATTCCCTTCTTATTTTTTTATAGTAATGATGCAAAACACTAACTCATTAAACTCCCATTTTTTTCTATCAATGATTGGTTATCAATTATGCATCTATAATTTGAATATCCGTGTTTTCAATGAAATTTTGTTTCGTCAAGTTTAATAGAACCTTGTTTTTAAACCCCGTTTTTAGATCCTGCTACCACTTCTGCTGACCGACAAGGTGAATGTCATTGAGTCATACATCACCGGCCATCCTGACCAGCAGGCTTTGATACTGTCAATTCTCGACCACCTCTGCTCCCGAAACACAGATGTCATTTCGTTTGCTCAGTATGCTTTGATTTTCAGTAATAGATATTCTATAATACCAGGACCGTAAGGATTAAAATTATAAAATTGTCACACAGGGAGCAGTGAAAAATAAAGATCAATTTTTTTTTATAATATTGTAAATTCATGCTGTACACCATATTGTTCAAGTTTTATTGTTATGTGGCAAATGAAAAAATCTCAGTCATGAGATCATATCACTTATGACACATCATGATGCCACTGGCTGGAGTCATAGTTGTGAATCACCATCATCCCTTTGCAGATTTTATAGAGAGATCACAGCATTTTAATGGCTTTATACACACACAAAAAAAGAGGGAGAGTTACTACAAATTAATTGCATGTTAATTTAACAATTCTGATCCCATTCTGTGCAGGAGTACAGGCATAAAGTCTATTAAAGGTGAGAAGCTGAGTAAAAAGGTGCTGAGCAAGTTTGCCATGAGATTAATGAAACTATATGACATACCCCCAGGTGAGAGCTTTTATGTGATGGTCAGAAGATGTTAAGATTTTTATGTTACAAAATAAAGAGAAAATGATTGTGATAAATAATGGATGACACACACACACAAAATGTAAATATAGAAATTTGTTGTTATTTACACTAGTAGGTTACTGCTTTGAGAGTATTTAATTTGAATCAATGTTTCTCAAACGTTTCCCCCTTTCAACCCTTTTTAATGGGCATGATCGTGAGAGAAATACTTCACTGGGAAATTTTTTTCCCTGTATTTTTCTGATACAGATACACTTACATAAACGTGATGATAAGCTATTTGAGAAACACTGATTCAGCTCATCTGGTTCACCGACATAAACATGTTGTTTTTTTTCAAAGATGTCAACATTTTGTCATTACAGAGGCCTGTCCTAACATCTCTGAGAACCGCGCCATGGGGGCGATAAGATACTTGCTATATAAACGTTATATTGAGGTAAAGTCTTCAGAGTGTTATGTAAGCTTCTTAGAAGTATCAGTAGACTTTTTTCTGTACTCTACCCCTCCATATTAACGTTTAATGCCCCAATGCGCGCCTTGTCTCTAATCCCAAAGCGCGGTAATGTGCGCCTCTATAGCACTCTCTTAGGTAATGAGATCATAGAAAATAGAAATTCTTCATTTAGTGAGAGAAGCTTTAGTCGACTTCAGGAAATGGCGACGGTTGCCTTCGCTAGTGTTATCCCTCGATTCGCGAAGTTTTGTGGTAGTTTTCACTTTTTTGTTTGTTTTGAAGATGTGATTTTGCTATACTTTTTTGTAAAAATAATAGTACTAAGCTACAGTAAAAATAGTATAAAACTCAATTTGGTCTTTTGGATACGTAAAATAAACTATTCTTATCCTAAAAGATGAAGTCAGTATGATGATAATAATATAAATACATTTTCCGCAATTTTTTAATTTTCATAACCAGTTGGTCGCAATTAACGGGAAATCCTTAGGCGACTGAGGCGGAAGTTTACCGAAAACCTTATGGGGCTTTAAACGTTAAAGAGCTTATCTGCTGGTGGGTCCATTATGACTTAGTTAAAATTTTAACCTTACAATATCTTCAGTCAGCTCATAAAGATTATGTCAAAATATTCCGACTGTTTTGCCTGCTGTTCATCCAATAAAATGTTCAACTCTCATCCCCTTTATCCTTACTAAAAACAAAAGATGTAATATATTTAGTATTCAACCATGTGTTTTATGATAATTTCACTGGTGCCATTCTGCTTTCAGAAGTCCATTGGTTATGACGGTTGGGACGATATGGTGGAGGTATGTAAACAAAAACTTTTACTTTTACTACTGTTGACATTACTGTAAGACTTAAAGTTTTATTGTACTTTGTACACATCATTTGAGAAGAAATAAAACATAAGAATGAACTTTTGAAAAGAACAAAAAAGAAACAATTATTTATTGTACAAGAGAACATAACAACCTAGGTCAGTGATGGCAAACCTATGGCACACGTGCCATAGTAGAGGCACGCAGAGCCTCAGCCGGCACGCGACTAAAATATTACTTCCTTAATTGAACCAGCTAAGCCAAGCCCCCATTTTACGGTTTCTTAGGAGTGTTGGCCCTCTGCTTAAATAATTGGGTTTGTTTTGGTTTGAATTTTGGGCACGCTGCCCCAAGAAGGTTCGCCACCATTGACCTAGATCATTGATTCTAGACAAGAGCATAATAACAACAATCATTTGACCAGAGCGCTGTGGGAAACAACGGCAGTCTGAAGCAACAGCTGATCATGGAGCTGCTGAGCTACAACGACATCACCGAGGCCGTCAAGTGGGCGGAGAAGTACAAGCTGCCGGACGGCTCCTTGGATCGCACCGTTGTGGAGGCAAGGGCACGACTGAGGTCGGTTGTTGTCTGAATGTTTGTGTTTGCATGGTGGTAAATTAGGTCATAGAGCAACTAGAGACAGTTAGTTAGTTTAGGGAAACCCTGATATTACGGGATTGCATCGTGGTAAATTATGTTATAAAGGTACTAGACATAGTTAGTTCAGAGAAACCCTGATATCATGGGATTGCGTCATGGTAAATTATGTTATAAAGGTACTAGAGATAGTTCAGGGATATCATGGGATCAGAGAAATCCTGATATTCCAGGATCGTCTTATTTGAAATGAAATTTTTGCATCCAAACAACCGATAATGTTTGTTTAATTTATTAGAAAATTAAGTAATTTTTGTGCTGAAGAGAAGTATTAAATTAAAAACTGGTTAACCTTGATCCATGGAGCAATCTATTGATTATTTTATGGGAGCTAAGGATCTTTAAATAGATATGAGACGAGAGACACAAAAATCATTGTTTTGATTGTTACAGAGAAAGCAATGAATGTGATGTAGAAAGGAAACGTGAAGCAGATATGGAGGAGAACTGGGATGATGAAGCCAGTGATAGGCTTGATTCCATCCACTACAAGTTCACGCTGTCTCCAAGGGACATAACTGTGGTCGATAACAGAGATAAGCTCCAGGTCTGCCTGGAGAGAATCACTCGGGTATAAACACAAAACAATCTTTTTATTAATTTTGACACGGTTATATAATTAGCATAAGATCATAAGATTTGACTTTTGTTTTTTTTACATTCGTTCTGGTTATACTACACTTCAGGATATGTTCCAGCCACTTTTGTATATATTTTTGGACATTTATGCATTTGAATACAGAAGCTTGTGCTTTGTGCTACGGTACCAGCAAAATGTGCATCTTCCCTTCTTGCAGTATTACATCTTTGTTTATCAAACTCTGTACCAGGCCAACACAATAGTAGGGATTGATGCCGAGTGGAAGCCTTGCATGGGGGCCACGGCTGAACGGGTTGCCTTGCTGCAGCTGGCTGTCTGCGATCACGTCTTCCTGGTGGACTTCATGGAGCTGAGCAACCAGCTGATGGAGGACGAGTGGATCGAGGTGGCAACAAGCGTTTTCTGTGACAGCCAAATCTTAAAGATAGGTGAGACACCTGCTTGAGAACCTTTGTTAAAGATAGGTGAGACACCTGCTTGAGAACCTTTGTTAAAGATAGGTGAGACACCTGCTTGAGAACCTTTGTTAAAGATAGGTGAGACACCTGCTTGAGAACCTCTGTTGTCATTGTTTCAGATAGTGCAAAATTTATTTTATGAGAGAATTTCATGATCAGGGAATGTCAAATTTAATGACGTTAGATCACTAAGGGACAGCACCTTTGAGTTTGTTTCAGAGATTAGCCTAGATTAGAATATACAATGCTAGCCCAAGTTTGCAAAACATCAAATAGAGAAAGTCTGATGTTCTTGTCTTCTGCAAACATATTGCTGCCTAATGTGACACCTGCAAGTACTGACATTGTGTTACCTCTACATAACTAATACATATAGCTCAGCTAGTATTACATTGATTCTGATCCTAGGGGACGCGGTGGTCGAGTGGCAGCGCGCTCGACTGGTGTACCGATGGTCACGGGTTTGAATCCATGTGACGGCAAGGATTTGTTCCCGGGGCCAGGGCGTCCCTGAGTCACCCAGCTCCGAATGGGTACCTAACACTAGTTAGGTGGCTGGGTAATGCGTGGAACCCACAAAGCCATGGCCTGTGAACGCTGCATCACTTGCCAACAGATCATCTGTCATGGTCTGTGGACACAATTATCTTCTGCATAGAAGGAGCGTCTGTATAGATAAGATAAGAAGATAAGACCTCTACATAACTGATACATATAGCTAAGCTAGTAAGCATATAGTTGATTCTGATCCTAGTACTAATATTGTCTTACCTCTACATAACTAATACATATAGCTAAGCTAGTAAGCATATCAATGATTCTCATCCTACACTTCTGGTCCCCATTTCTTAGGTTATGGCTTGGACACAGATCTGCGCATGCTGTACAAGACACTTCCTTGTTTGAGAGAGCCACTCATGAAGATGGTCAGGGTTGTGGACATTGAGAAACTTGCCAAAAAGGTGCGTAGTGAAGAGTGATCCTCCCTTGTTATACTTTAATTTCTCAAACACTTATCAAACTGAAATTTCTTTAATAGAGACTTATAAAAGACGTTTTCGCTCTGTTTTAATGGATAATTGTAGTCTATAAATTTTTTATTTATGATGGTGTATTTGTGTTACAAAGACTAGACCTTTTGAGCCCCTTCTTTTCTTGAAATTTATTGTATTAAGTACTTCATTATTATTTTCTTCTTTTATCAAAGAAGCTTTAAATTATTTCAATAAAATTTAGGTTAGGCTGTGTTTATTAGTTACTAGTGTATCACCCATCAAAAATGACGGATGTTTTCAAAATAAATACACATCAGATTAAAAAATAACGTAATACAGAACTTTCATTTATTTTATTTATTTTTATTTTATTCATTTGTTATCATATTGAACAATTTTATGAGGAACGTTCGAAAAGTGTTATTTTTGGTGCAGTAATTTGGTGCGCTGCTTTCTAAAATTAGAAACAACATTACATTACAACCATACAGACGACGGGAATTGTGTATATTGATTATCATTTGTTTTTGTCTGATACAATATTTTAGTGTAGTCTTAGACTATGTGCTTTCGGGGCTGGAGAAATTTTTTAAATTAAAAAAATTTATATTGTTTCATGGTTGATTTGAAATAAGAGTTGCCTATTTAATCAATGTGCTCCGCTGATCATATGACGTCTTGTTCCTTGCCTATTTAATGTGCTCCGCCGATCATATGACGTCTTGTTCCTTGCCTATTTAATGTGCTCCGCCGATCATATGACGTCTTGTTCCTTGCCTATTTAATGTGCTCCGCCGATCATATGACGTCTTGTTCCTTGCCTATTTAATGTGCTCCGCCGATCATATGACGTCTTGTTCCTTGCCTATTTAATGTGCTCCGCCGATCATATGACGTCTTGTTCCTTGCCTATTTAATGTGCTCCGCCGATCATATGACATCTTGTTCCTTGCCTATTTAATGTGCTCCACCGATCATATGACGTCTTGTTCCTTGCCTATTCAATGTGCTCCGCCGATCATATGACGTCTTGTTCCTTGCCTATTTAATGTGCTCCGCCGATCATATGACGTCTTGTTCCTTGCCTATTTAATGTGCTCCGCTGATCAGGTGACGTCTTGTTCCTTGCCTATTTAATGTGCTCCGCCGATCATATGACGTCTTGTTCCTTGCCTATTTAATGTGCTCCGCCGATCATATGACATCTTGTTCCTTGCCTATTTAATGTGCTCCACCGATCATATGACGTCTTGTTCCTTGCCTATTCAATGTGCTCCGCCGATCATATGACGTCTTGTTCCTTGCCTATTTAATGTGCTCCGCTGATCAGGTGACGTCTGGTTGCTTGCCTATTTAATGTGCTCCGCTGGTCAGGTGACGTCTGGTTGCTTGCCTATTTAACGTGATCCGCTGGTCAGGTGACGTCTTGTTGTCTTTCAGGTGGTCACAGACTATGACAGCAGCACACAGGATCAACCAAAATCGGCAGCAGACGGAAAAGGTCCAGAGGAGTCAACCAGTAATGTTTTTATTTTCTTTAAACAAATTCATTCATCTCTTAGTATGCTTTCAATCACCGTGAACTCTAGTTTTAACTCTTCACTAACATTAGCTGCTAATAATGCGTAACATTCCATCTGTCAGGGCCAAGTGCTTCCATTAGCATCACTGTATTTTTCATGATAAAACCCAAAGGCGTCACTTGGGTTGGCGTCACCCTGTGTGGTTACTCGTGGTGTCACCCCCCTCACATCATACCCCATAGAAATTGTTTGAGTCTCCGAGTGCCAAATAACGGAATCACACATTTTGGTGTTACACAGTGCGGTCAACACCCCCTGCACCCCCCCTAGTGACGCCTCTGATAGAACCAATAGTATATTTAAGTTCCTAGAAGTTGAAGTGATGATGGCTTGAACTATTTCTAAGGCCAGGTATCTAGTAGCAAAGCGTTCAAGGTGGTCAACGACTTTGTCCCCAAGCACGAAGAAAAGGGTCTGAGTCTCCTGGTCAAGAAAACTTTGGGAAAACCTCTCAGTAAAGGGGAGCAGATGTCCAACTGGGAGAGGCGACCTCTGAGACCGTCACAGATAACTTATGCTGGTAGGTCATGATGGGTCGTTGGGATGTAAGTCATGATGGGTTGTTGAGATGTAGGTCATGATGGGTTGTTGGGATGTAGGTCGTGATGGGTTGTTGAGATGTAGGTCATGATGGGTTGTTGGGATGTAGGTCATGATGGGTTTTTTGAATTGAAGGTCATGATGGGATGAAGGTCATGATGGGTCGTTGGGATGAAGGTCATGATGGGTTGTTGGGATGTAGGTCATGATGGGTTGTTGGGATGTAGGTCGTGATGGGTTGTTGGGATGTAGGTCATGATGGGTTGCTGGGATGTAGGTCGTGATGGGTTGCTGTGATGTAGGTCATGATGGGTCGTTGGGTTGTAGGTCATGATGTGTTTTTTGGAATGAAGGTCATGATGGGTTGTTGGGATGAAGGTCATGATGGGTTGTTGGGATGTAGGTCATGATGGGATGTAGGTCATGATGGTTTTTTGGGCTGTAGGTCATGATGTAAGAGTTTTTGGGATCAGTCTGCTGACAATATTGAATTGAAGACATTAGTGCTAAAAGTACTTAAGTTTAAGTCACATTTTATCAAATTCAATCTAAACAGTGAACTTCTTACATCCGGTTTATCCCCAATCTACTGTATAACGTTGAAGACAATACAATGTTACAAAATCCAATTTTCTTACAGGATTAAAAATTAAAATGCTATCATCAAAGTGAAACAAAATAAATTAAAACATGATTACTTAAAAATAAAATACAAAATACACAAAAAAATTGTGTAATGAAAACAATAAATTTTGAGCTTTATTTTTAAACTAACACAACAGTAAATGTATCGGCTAATGCCTTCATTTATTTTATTTAAAAGCTTTATCGCAGTCCCATTCTATATGATATATTACTTATTAATGAGTATTTTGTGACTTGAGTACTTTTAGCACTAAGCTCTTCAAATCCAAAAACTATATTCACACTTTTAAAATGCAAGCCACTGTAATTAATATACATGAAAAATATGTATTCCAGGGGTTCTCAAAATCTGGGAACTTAGTACCACTTTTACATGAAATTCTCAAAATCATTTATTTATCATATTCTCTTTTTGTAACCTGTAAAACAGTGTTGCCAGGTTTTAATTTAATGCTGTTGAAATTGTTATCGTTAAAGTTAAAGTAAATGACTAACTTTTTTCACCCCCCCCCCAGCTTTGGACGCCTACGTTCTGCTGGAAGTATATAATGTTCTTCTTGAGTGGGGACAGGCCCTAGGGCTCACCAACGCAGACCTTGAGCCAGCAGTCGCCTTGAAGATGAAAACACGCATGGACAAAAAGAAAGACCTTGCAGCCAGTGCCAACCAAACAAGAATATCAAGAAATGTAAGGGACTGTGGTGTATGTAAGGGACTACGATAAATGTAAGGGATTACGGTATATGTAAGGGACTACGGTATATGTAAGGGACTAAGGTATATGTAAGCGACTAAGGTATATGTAAGGGACTACGATATATGTAAGGGACTGTGGTATATGTAAGGGACTGTGGTGTATGTAAGGGACTACGGTATATGTAAGGGACTACGGTATATGTAAGGGACTGTGGTGTATGTAAGGGACTGTGGTGTATGTAAGGGACTGTTGTGTATGTAAGGGACTGGTATATGTAAGGGACTATGGTATATGTAAGGGACTATGGTATATGTAAGGGACTACGGTATATGTAAGGGACTACGGTATATGTAAGGGACTGTGTTGTATGTAAGGGACTGGTGTATGTAAGGGACTATGGTGTATGTAAGGGACTGTGTTATATGTAAGGGACTGTGGTATATGTAAGGGACTATGGTATATGTAAGGGACTATGGTATATGTAAGGGACTGGTGTATGTTAGGGACTGTGGTGTATGTAAGGGACTGTGGTGTATGTAAGGGACTGTGGTGTATGTAAGGGACTGTGGTGTATGTAAAGGACTGTGGTGTATGTAAGGGACTGTGGTGTATGTAAGGGACTGTGGTGTATGTAAGGGACTACGGTATATGTAAGGGACTATGGTATATGTCAACTGCTACGCATCAACCTGTTGTTAACTTTTTCTGAAAGTATTTCTCTTTATTTACTTTCTAGAATGGCAACAAGTACATGAAACAACTTCCTGTCTCTTCTCTATTTAAATTTTTTAAAATCCATCCAATGCCTGCTGCAGTCTTTTTTTTCATTTTCTCCGTGTAAAGCTCCTTGAAACAGTTCTGATGGCGTTGATCCAGCATGCCATGTGGGGCTGCATGGTTTCTCAGAAAGCTAACGCTGAACACAGCAACATAACATGAATTATGTCCCTTATACGATAATAATAGGGAAATGACTTAAAAAAGGCCACTTATAACAGGGATTTACTGCCATGTTCTTTCTCTTTATAAGAATCCTAATTTGATTCATTCTCGGTCACCCCTACAAAGTCATGGATGACCAGCTTTCCTTCGTGACCTTGTTGTGAGCTATTCACAGTGGGGTGGCGAGGTGGCGTATTTGATTGGCCCGTGCAAAAAGTGTGTTAAAAGAAGTGGTTTTGTCGAGGTCGTTGTAAGAATGTGTGTAGACGTTCAGAGAGTATCCACCATACTGTGTAGGGCCCCCCAAAGTGGATGCCATTAAAGCTCTCTTTCTGTCTGTGGACCTGTGTTATTTTTGTGTAATAGAAAGCATATGTACCTGGTAGCAAGGGGACTAGATAGAGATGTTATGACACTTGTGACAATCCACCAATCTTATTCATGCTCTTTTTAATTCAGTTTAGGATAAGGGGACCAGATTTTCCAGGGGGCAAAGCGGGACGGGGGGGGGGTCCCCCTAGGTTTCTGGAGAAAAAAATTGGAAGGTCTGGTCACCTTACGTATCGGGATCGCCGACAATTCACGGGAAAGCCGTATCAAGGAGTAAACTGTAAATAACCACAGAAATGGAGGCACCAACCGGCTTAGCTAATAATAAAGCAATTTTAATTTATTTTTAAAAAATTACTGTCTTGACTATTTAATTAAATTTTAGAAAATATTAATTCATTCTTACCCAAAATCACAATAAAACTAATTGTATTTATTTTATCAATTAAAGTATTGATAAAAAGCGGGACAAACGGGGGTCCTGCCGGGACAAGCGAGGGTCAGCAGGACATGAGGTCTGAAATTGGGACTGTCCCGCCTAAATCAGGACACCTGGTCACCTTAGTTTAGGATAATGGATGGGAGAGATTTGAAGTGTGACAAGAAATGTTTATTCACTGGAACTGGAACAAAGAACAAATCTTTGAATAGTTGATCAATTTTTCCACTTGTGTTTACAGAAACCAATCCCGGCCGCCGTTCAGTTTGGTGGCTGCAAAAGCCCCCATGAGTTGAGAGTGGTGTGTGACACCATGCTGCAAGGCTTGGGTTCACAGCTGCGCAGCTGCGGTGTGGACACTTTTATCATGGGCAGCTCGCAAAGGCACTCGGATGCCATTCAGGTGAGTCGGCCGGTCATGGTTCGGCAGTTTTTAAACTTATGGTATTCAAGAGGCTTACTGGCTACACGAAAAGTGCTACTTTTTCATTTTCTGAATAATGAATTCATTAATCCATTGCCATTAGTTGTTTTTTTGTTTGTTTTTAAATTTAAACTAATATGAAATTTGCTGTCCTCAGTGTTTATGTCATTTAAGTGTAGAATTTATGTTAAGATACATGTAATAACATATTGTATAAATGACCATTTTCAGATCAGCCTTCATGACAACCGGATTGTCTTATCAACAGGAAAAGCCTATGAACAGGTGTTTTTATCATTCTTTTTTTTCTCACCCATTGCAACTGTCACCTCATAGTTCTGTAGTTTATCTCACCCTCAAATATAAAATTTGGTTTAAGTTGGGAAACTTGAGGGCTATTTCTTAGTTTCTTTTCTAAATTCGTGGTATTTATTCAGTCCAATTATTTACCCTTTTTCACAATTTTTTTACAAACATCTATTGTTATTTTCATTAACTAGGGAAAAAAAAGCATTTAAGATTTTTAAATTTGGATGCTTGGGCATTCTCCAGTCTAGCACTTTTATTAGCTTTTAAAAGTATACCCTAGTGGTAAATCCCTTAAATTTCTAACTTAAAAGCAAAAAACACAATTGAAATAATGAACTACTTATTACATAAAATTTCAATGAAAAGTTTGAAATAAAGCCCTGCATTTATGAAAGGAGTTTTAACCACACAGAAAATAATTCTGTTAATTTTGTCCTCGCCCAGTTGAGGGCTCGGCTAGGTGATGCCATGATCTATTGCGTACGACATGACGTAAGTGCTATGGACCAGTGCTTTGATGTGCTCAGGCATTTCAACGTTAAAGTCACAAAAGATGACATCTTTAGTCGTTGTTCTGTAAGTCTTTGTGGGATGTTTTTTTGTGGTCTTTTTTAAACACTTTGGGAAAAAAATATTGTTCAATATTAAGGGATGCAATTGTTTAATTCTTCTTATCACTGGCTCGGTACAAGTGGTAATTGTACTCTGTATGAAATATTATTCAAATCTTTGATGATAACGCATCACAATTGTTAACAATTAAAATTTATCACTACAACTATCTGTCTTGTGAAAATTTTACTGAAACAAAACTTTTAACTTCCCTTTCTCTCTCTCTCTCTCTTCCTTACCCCCTCCTCCACCACCCTATTATATGTGCCTCACAAGTTAATAATTACAATGTATAATTTTTCCCAATACACAAGAGGCAAAATTGTCTAATACAAGTGTTACACAAAATCTCTTAAATTATAGAGATACTATTTTAATTTCTCTTAATTATTGAAAATGCAGGTCTCTTTAACTTTTTGTCTATGTGTAACCTTAATTGCATCTTGCAGATGTGCAACAATGCTGACTTTGTGACACTGCCCAGCAAAGAGATGGAAAAACTGTACATGTACAAATCCCAACAGAGTAGATTTGCTGCCGGGGGTCAACATGACTCTAATGTTTCACTCTGTGATGTAGATGCAGGAACAAGTTCTACCTTTTCCCAATACGGCATTGATCCGGCCACCATAGCTTTTCTTCATAATGGTGTCAAAATTCAGGTTTGGCTCAAATTCTTTTACATGAAGTTCTCTTGTATTTTAAATTGCAAGTATTAGCCACCTCTGCAAATTAACTCATTTGCTACTAAGCGCAATAACCAAAACACCCCCTGAAATACTAAGCAAAGGGAGATTACTCTCAAAAAACATGCACCCCCATGTTAAATAAAAATATTTTTAAACACCTAAATGAAATTTTAAAATAACAAAACACACACCAAAAAACAGAAAATTGAATGAGCTTTTAAAAAATGTATAGGTTGATGATTTTAATTCACAAATATATTTGAAATAAATCTTGAAAAGTGTTTTTTGAAAATTTACATCGCAGTTTTGGGATGCGACCTCCTTTGTTTGTCACCTTTTTGTCCATTTATTGTCTCATGAAACTTTCAGAAACATCTTATCCACTGACCAATACAATTTTGTTATTGGTTACTTGAGTCTAATCATGGTGTCAGTGTAGGGAAATTTATATATATTCTCATTGGTAACCTCCTTCCACTGGGTGTCTTTCTTACCCTTGGCTGTTCAGCGTATCTGTTTCTTTCAGCTATTAACAACTCTATCATGGCAGAGTTCATGAAAAGCTTGTAGTAGTCTATGAGACTGCTGTCAATAGGGAGAAAATGATTTCCCCTATAATTTCATTAAATTGTCTGTAGCACTAATCAAATTGTCTGACCAAGATTCAGTGACAGCATCTCCTTTATTTCATAACTCTCATTAGCGTCACTGTCACTCTGATTATGATTAGAGTTAAGAGTTAATTATTATCACTATCACTAATTTCAACATCTGATTCCTCATTGTTTAAATTATTAACTGCTGCATAATTAAACGTTGAAGCAGCAATTAAAGAGTAAAGATAATGAAAGGCCATTGTATAAGAATATTCAGAAACCACACGATCAAATTTCACCAAATACAGTTCGACTTCTAAGCCACACAGTTTTTGAACCGTAAATGACATAAACATCCGGTTTTTTTAAACGAAATCAGCTTTGTTTCTACTTTTTAAAAAGCCGAGAGCTATTCGCACGGTAACAATGCTTCTCGCGGGATGATTTTTTATATGCGCGTTGCTTGACGCCATGTCGCATTTGGGCGCATTAGTACGGAGTGGGTATGTCGCATTAGTAGCAAATGAGTTAAAAACAAATTCTGAATGCATTTATAATTTTATTATTGATATTTTTATGTTTATTATTTTTTTCTTTAAGATAAAATTAAACCATGCACAACATTTGATAAATCCCTTGTCGATAATCACAAAAACAACAACTGGCAAATGGTTTTATTACTGCTCTAGATTCAATCTGATCAGTTATCCCTTTGATGGCCATGATATGATTGAAAAATGCATTTTGATTTTACTCAGGTTGAAACAGTGCCAAAAGTAGAAGCCTTCACCGCCATACAGGAGTTCTTTGTCTGCAGCCACTGCGGTAAAGTGTTCTGGGTGGGATCACACTACTCGAACATCTGCGCGCAGTTTGAAAAAGTGCTGAGCCTGGGCGAGGCCTCGATCGGACCTCGGCCGGAGGAGTTGTTTGGTGAAGACGGACAGGAGGATGATTACGCTTACAGCTGTGATGGGGCTGAATCTGTCGACCAGTGGGGAGACGAATACGACTAAACCTCGTGGATTACATTTAAAACTCGAAACTTTTGTTCCAACATACTGCTTGCAAAAAAAAGGATTTCAGGAATATTTGCTGACATGCTTTTAATATTAACTTTTTGTAAGTTTTTATATAAATCAATAAAAAAAATTAATAATAAGCTTGATTCTTCCAATGCCAGCAGTGTACATGGTAAATATTTATGTCAAATTCAAAGCCCCTGTGACTGTCAACAAAATTTTAAGATAATACAAAAGAGATTTCTAAAAGAAAAATTGTTCAATTGTTTTTATTATGTTGCTCAAATTTAAAAAAAAACAGTGAAGTTTTAAATTTTTGACCCTGAATATTTCAAGATTTATTAAAAATATGCGAAGTGAACTTCTAAATTTTATTGCAAGTATTTCAAAGTTGCTTTCAAAAGCTGACTTACAGTTACAGACAGTGGTCCCGGTGACAGCAGGTTGTCTAGGGGTTTGTACCCCTCTTATCAATCCTCACAGAAAATAGAATTCAGGGGACACAAGCCTCAGTAAGGCTGACAACTTGTAATAAACAGTTAATAAATGTTGATAATTAAAGTTTTTTTCAATTCTACAATTGCCGTACTCATTCACAATTTAAAAACACACCTTTTTATTCATATAAATATATATAAATATTATGAGTATAACTAAAAAATTTCCCAGACGGGGCAGTGTCCGTCCAAGACTTACTGCATGCCTTGTCTTGTTGATCATTCGGGTCTGACTCTGATTAGTGCACACAGGTGATTTACCCGTCACTAAGGTGCACAAAAGTATTAACAGCTAGAGTGCACGATTCTGATTGTGGAAAATCTTTACTCACTAACGAGGACAATAATGTCATGAGTTTACAAGCGAGAGAAGGTCAATCTTAAAATTGTTGTTTATAAACAGCGTCGTTGTTGCTGAGTGTTGCTACAATTTAACAATCACCACAAGTATGAGTCATACAGTAAGTTATTATGGTAACTACTTAACCAGAATGGGTGGTCTCTACGTGGCTCGACAGACAGAATTGGTTGCAGCCCGAAACTGACAACTCCTGGCGGGCAATGGCAAGTCCTCCGTTCTGTTAGGTGTTAAGTCAGGGGTCGGGAAACAATGGCTCGCGAGCCAGATGTTGCTCTATTGATTTAACGTGTTGTAATGGGCAACACTACAACTTGATATGTTGCTAAATTATAACTTCTGAGATTTCAGCTTTCTCTGGATTCTCTGTTCAAAGAATTCTCCCCCTTCTCGTGATCATCATGACTTAACCAGTATAGAACATTAAAGTAAAGTTCACTTTTAAATGACGTCACGCGATTTTTCACCCCCCTTTGTCACAAAAAAGTAGACCCGCTCCAATTTTACGTCACAGTCGTTTGCCGATCCCCCCCCCCATGAAAGCCGTATTTTCTATTTTCAAATCACTTTTTTGTCATGTAAGTAGATCTATGTATTTATTGTAAGGCTGCACTCTAATATCGTAACACGCGTGAAGCCATTGAAAACGTCATTAAATAAATTGTAAGCAATCAAATATTTAAGTGGAACTTTTATTTAAAGTTTCGGTTTTGATGTGACGTCACAACTCTTAAACACCCCCTCCCCCTCGTCACACATCCTCACAAATGTTGGACCCCCCCCCCTTTTATTTTTAGGTACGTGACGTCATTTATGGACGGCCCCATAGGGGAATGGGGCCGTCCATAAATGACGTCACGCACCTAGGGGGGGAGGGGGTCACACTTTTGTGACGAGGGGGAGGGAGGGGTTTGAAGAAATGTGACGTCACATCAAAAGGGTAACTTTAAATAAGACTTCCACCGAAATATTTGGTCGCTTAAAATTTATTTAATGACTTTTTTTAAATTATTTTTTTTTATTTTAAATCAGTGCTTCTCAATGTGCCGGTCGGTAGGACATCAGACGCTGGTTGGCGTAAGCTATCAAGACACGAAAATTAAAACTTATTATAATCCTTAAGTTTTAGAACCCCCAAGATAACGTATGAAATTGTTACCCTGCTTCGTTTGATGTTGACATCAAAGCATTTGTGATGTAACTGCAGCTCCGGTAAGTTCTCTCACGTCAGGCGACTTTTTTTCCCGTTACCCCAAAATATACAAGTTTATGTGTGCGTTACGCCCCCCCCCCAACCCCCAGACTCTAGGTCCAGCTCACATGACTTGGGGATTTGGGGGAGCGTCGTTAGCCCGCCCCCCCCTCCCCCGAAAATGCTACTGGTGAGTTTTACAAGCATGACAAGTGTCTAAAAATGATCTGAATAGGATTATGTGTAGATATTTTAAATCAAAACGACACGGAATATAATTTTTCTTTAAAGTGTGTGGGGGGGGGGTGGGGAGGGAATCTATTTGATAGAATTATAAACGTTTTAAGTTTGATATAATTGTTCGATTGGTTTGTGGTCAAACTCAAACGCCCCTGGCCATTCTAGATATAATGATAAATGAGCCCATTTAAAATTAGTCAACTATTCATTAAATTTATTGAATGCATCAAAATCTTGACATTGCAATTCGAGAGGAGCACAAAACAACTTTTCTTCTTAGATCAGTTTTTAAGGCATTAATTTTAAATATCACAGAAAGGATACTTCATACAGTCAAGTCATGTGGATTAAGATTAGGCCTATTGTCACTCGTGTCAATATAAATGAAAGTAGGGTGGATTTAGGTGTCTTCGTATAGTACGTAGGTAAGAAATCTACATTGTTGTCAATTTTTAGAAAAAAAAAGCATTTTCTGGAAGGAACCGGTTCGATAATGGGCATATGTTCCAAGCGTACACGTACACATGACGTATTTTAATATATCTAGTGGATTGTAGTGGGTGTTATATGTCCCAAATGAGTCTGCATTACCCCCAAGAATTCCTTTTTGACACCAGATGAGGTAATTTACCTCTGTTCGCCGACCTCTTTCTTGCGGAATGCCTTTCAGTCCATTGAGCGATTTTTAAAAAAATACATTTTAAAAATATTATTTTTAAATAATTTTTTTTCTAAACAAAGACGTTAACCGTGATGATTAATAGTCAATGTTTAATTTGTATGCATTAAAATAAAATGTAATCTAAGGATGTTAACACAGTTCTTTTTCTGAAGGCCGGTTAAACGTTTTAAAAAACGCGGGTTACAATATTACAATGTAGACCTTCACTAAATAAATAATAAATGCTTAAATGACAATAAAAGTGATGTGAAACATACTTATTTTCATATAGAAAATAAGTGGTTTTTTTGGCAGTTTTTTTTGTGTTTTTTTTTGTCAAAGCTTTGTGACGTATTTTTAGAGGGGGGGGATCTAACTTTTTGTGACGACGCGTGACGAGGGGGAGGGAGGGGGTACAAAATCGGCAAAAATCGCGTGACGTCATTTATGGACGGCCCCAATGTGAGTTCAAATGCATTATCAGATTCGTTACTAGTAAGTTACAATATCAAGTTGTTGTTTTTTTCAGTTTTTGTTATCAAGATCAAAGCAGGTGTTAAAACAATAATAACATCATATTTGACTTGAAATTACTCCGCCCAATATCCATATAATAACAAAGCGATGGGGTCACGGGGTGAACTCGCCACGTGAAATGAAACGATGGCAGGCGGGTACAGATGCTCATATAAAGATAAACTAAGAAATGCATTAATTTACTTACGGTACATTCGATCGATCTGAAATTTTGATACAATGTATTGTCATCCAATATCTATCTGTGGTAAAATTTTGAGCTCTCTAAGACCATCAGAAGTGGTTTAATTTTACGTTGGCTAATTTGAAAAATTGTGGACAGACAGACACGAAAGCAAGTATATAATAAAATATAGATAAACTAAAAAGTTCAATAATTTAATAACGGTACATTCGATCGATCTGAAATTTTGACACAATGCATTGTCATCCAAGATCTATCTGTTGTAAAATTTTGAGATCTCTAGGACCATCAGAAATTGTTAAATGTTACGTTGGCAGATTTGAAAAATTGTGAGACAAACAAATCCACAGAAACGAAAGCGAGTTAATAAAACGTGGTTAAAAAATGGCCAGGTTTTGTCAGATGCCGAGTGCATGCGATAGTTGAAAATTACAATCCTTCTGCTCTGTCAAATGGGCTATACTATTAATTTTCTGCAGTCAGTCGTAAGACGACATTATGAAGTTGTGTTGTGGGACTTGAACATTGTGTTTAAAGCGATCGCTCGATCTATGGTTACTGGGTAAATTTTTTCACGCTTGTAAAGGCATTGTTAGGGTGGATTCAGTTGTTTGTATTCTATTTTACATTGCATGAGCAGGTGTCTCTATGTCTCTGTTATGCAATATTTACAGAGTGGACATCGGGGCCTCTGCAGTGTTTGTTGTTCGAGTCTTTCTGAGGTTGGTGTCATATTATTTATTGGGCGGAACGTTATTTCTCTAGTTCTAGGTTCTTTTTCTTTCATGTGAACGTTTTTTAAAAAAGTATTCTCTATTTCGGTTGTATTAAATTGTCTCAACCACTTGATTTTCTCAAGACGAGAGTGTGTGTGTGTGGGGGAGGGGGTCTTTTGTTCTCTCAAGGGGTTGTAAATTTCTTAGTTTGTTTTATTGATTAACGTCTCATTATTTCTTAAGGCACGAAAGCTGGTTTTTTTTTAATAAGGGAGTCTCGTCCCCAGGTAGTGTGGCGTATTATTGTTGATAGGTGTCGGACGTGTCAGTCTGACCACTACGTAGTTAAGTGTTAAGGAGTGTTCTTTGTCGTTCTTAATCGTGTGTCCCTAAAAATATAATCCCCATCATAGCTACTATCTTTGTCTCGATATCCATCTAAATTAGTCTGCATTAAAGTTGACCTCTTTATGTACAATTTAGTGTTCTTAGAAATAAACGTCCTAATCATTTGGTTAATCGTTTTAGGAGTATGTTGAAGAATGTTAAAAACTTTCCCCACCTAGTTTTATTTTGGTATCTTTAAAGTATTTTCTAGTGTGCTCCTTCCGAATATTTTTTTATTTTATTTTTTTTACTGCGTATTGATATCGAGTGATGAGTTTGTTAAAACACTTAACAAGGGAATCCCATGTTCCTTTGTGTGTCTCCCATAGAGAGTTGGTGAATATTAATAGCTCCTTCTTTCCTTCCAGGTTATCTTATCTTATCAATACAGACGCTCCTTCTATGCAGAAGATAGTTGCGTCCACAGACCATGACAGATGATCTGTTGGCAAGTGATGCAGCATTCACAGGCCACGGCTTTGTGGGTTCCACGCATTACCCAGCCTCCTAACTACATACATGTAGTGTTAGGTAACCCATTCGGAGCGGGGTGACTCAGGGACGCCCTAGGCCCCGGGAACAAACCCTTGCCTTCACACGGATTCGAACCCGTGACCATCGGTACGCGACAGTCCAGTGCGCTGCCACTCGACCACCGCGTTAAGGTTAAGTGGAAAGTCTTCCTTATTCGTGAGTTTTACGATGCCTATACTTTCCGATTTTTAAATTTTTTTTTCATCCGCTTCCTGGTCCAAATAAATCGAAAGTTTCCATAATTCTGTTGATCGAGTTGTTTTGAGGAAATAATAGTGTCGTCGGCTTATGACTTACTTATGCTAATAATTTTATTTCTCCTCTATTAAATAGGTGAATTCGGTGAATTCCCTTAATTGCATTATCTAGTAGTATCTTTTTTTAGCATTGGCTCTAGCGACAGGGATATATAAGTAGGGTGAGATTGGTTACTCTAACTAACTGATATTTGTATCTCTATTCCCTCTGATAGTGTATTGTTTATGAGTAGTTTGCTTATGTGATTTTTTATATATTATTTAGCCAAGTCACACACGTAGTTTCCTAGTTTATTTTGTTTCAATATTTTGTGCAGTTTTGTGTGAGATACCCTATCGTATCGCAGTGATGGCGAACCTATGGCACGAGTGTGTTCTAAAATTATTTAATCTCTAGTTCTGTTAGAATCGGGGCAATCTATAGCCTCGTTAATGTAGGCCTAATTAAAATCAACTCCTTATAATAAGTTCTTCCCTTTCATGTATAAAATGTGGGTGCGACTGCAATCAGGCTTATAGATTAGTAGATGGAAACTTATGCAAACAAGGTACGAGTGAGCCTGAAATTACGGCTTGTCAGGCTCACTCATAACCTGTTTGCATTTTATCCTTTCATATATACGGGGTGGCTCAAAAAAAAAGTGGGACCGTCTTGTATAATTTCAAATAATATTTTTTTTTGTAACTGTTTTCTACAAAACATCAAGTAAATTGTTGCCAAATGTTAATTTATATAAAATCAGAATTCAAATTCAATGTGTCCTCGGTTCTCAGCAGTTTTTTCTAAACGTCTTCTATACTATATGCTCTTGTTTATAAACCGCTGAGACAAATGTTGCCACTCTTCAACAATGACAATGGCCAATTTCAGTTGTTCTATTGTTGCAAATTTACGATGAAAGTATACTTTTTGTTGGAGGGCACCCCAAATAGCATAATCTACCGGGTTTAAACCGCTCAAAACATAATTTTATATATATTGCACAAGATTGCTCTAGGCCTAGGCGGTCCCACTTTTTTTGGGCCACCCTGTATAGCATAGGTTGTACATTGTGTAAGTTTGTGGTAAAAATATTTCCTCTTATGCCTATCTGATGGCGCACGGGGGACTAATTTTGTTTGTTGTTTATAACAAGGCCTAACCGTTATTATTCTTCCTTCTTTGTCTTTTCTCTTCGTGGTAATTTTCCATCAATCCGACGTTTCAATATTGCAATAATACCACTTGTGTTGACCATTGCTGTAGTGTGTCTTTAAAACCTAACTTTGTGGTGTATCTGTTGGCTTCACGTTCTGATTTGATTTTTGTTTCTTTTTTTTAATAATAAAATCAGGTTTTTATCTTTAATTAACTAACTGATGCAGTCTCCCTTCTTCCTGCATCATGGTCTGTGGACGCAATTATCTTCTGCATAAAAGGAGCGTCTGTATTGATAAGATAAGATCCCCTAATAACAACTCAAACGGTTTTTTTTTAAACAAAAATATTGCGTACTTTTTTATTTCAAAAGTTTTAAAAATGCGCCACTATGTTATTGTTAGTGTTAAAAAAAAGACGATTGGCACTTCGTCATTTTCCTGGCTGCAAAATAGTAACTACTATATATTTCAGAAACATAACTATATTCTTACTCTTGCAAAGAATGTCATAATATTGTTTAAAATAGTGTAATAAAGTGTTCGTAGAAAAATAATAATATTAATAAGTGAATGGTATTTAGTAAAATCCTCTCGTGAGTTATTTCCCTTAAAGGAAAGAACTCTTTTTTTAACAATAATATTTTGACGTTTTCGCTAAGCGAATGTAAGCCACGTCAGTTAGGTAGATTCGCTTTTTTTGATGTGGATAACACATTTCTGAAACCTTAGTAATGGTAAAATTAAATTTAATTATCAAAACCTTAGCATTTCCCGTTTTTGAATAGTATTTGGCCATTAATACTTGGGCTGGTTTATTTTATAGGATTAAATGTTTTAAATCGTTGCATGTCTTTTTTAAGTTCATTACTACTCCATTACTTATCACTTAACTTATTAATTACTTACTACTAATTGCTGGCAGACTGGTCCGGCTCACGGGTAAGAAGACTGCTGAGCAACAAAGAGTGAATTAGAATAATTATGCTTTCCTAACACTTAACCATACTACTACATTTCATTTACATTAAAAAAAATTATTGTCATAGTCATAGACGACAAGCACTTGACTTGAACTTGAAGTCTCTTGTAAATTTCATTTAGTTTAGTGGTCTGTTGCCAATTTTTAGCTTTTTAATTGTTATTAAATATTATAGTAGTATAGTTTGAATTAAATATATATCAATTATATCCACATGACATATTCATATATAATATAATATTTAGCCTATGTAAATTAAATTTATTACAAGAGTTTATCATGTTATGTTTGTAAGTGAGAGGGTTTTCAGTGGCATAGTTTTTAAATAAATTTTTTAGTACAAGTATAGGCTTGGGCATGGGCGTAGGGAAGGGGGGCATTTGCCACCCTCCCCCCCTACATTTGAAAAAAAAATATTTAATTTATTAAATGCATTAATGAATGTTGTATTTTAACTATTACAGCACTAATTTGTAAGTCTTATTAATTTCGAAGGCTTTTTTCAACCCTTATTTTATACTGAACTTGAATTTAATTTAAAATTGTACCTGTATGGCATTGCCAGTTAAAATAAAAATAAAAAGTGGGATTTTTTTGCCCCCCCCCTGGAAAAATTCCTAGCGACGCCCATGGGCTTGGGATTTAATTTTAATGGGGGAAGTTAATATTTTTGTTTCAGCACAAATTTACAAATACAAACAATTAATCAAAGACTTTTTAAATATAAAATAATCGTGGCAGTCTAAGGGCTAATTGCAATGTGGACATTAAACAGTAGACTATGTGGTCTTGGGCTTACCTACTTATACTTACACTTGATTCTCTGTACAGTCTCTGTATTAAAATTTAAATAAATTGCTATTTAAAACTTCTACAGCATTTTGCCTAGATCAACATCTAAGAACAAGATATGTTAAAGTTCTATTAATTATCTATTTTGCCTAATATAGAAAGAGTGTTTAACTTCTGATGGTTTTATACCCTACTTTTGAGACACGATTACTCAAATTAAATTTGAAGGCAACCAACCATCAAGTTCAGCAAGAGGGCAGACAAAGCATCTTGCAAATAACACTGCAGGTAAAAATAAAATGATCTATGGTATTAATATGTTATTTTTTTATTTCCATTCAGTCTTACATTTTAGTTAATATTTGTTTAGTTAAATCAATATAATTCTTTTAACAGATACATTGGAGTGAAATGTAGATCTTACTTCAAGGATTCAGCTCTGCAATTCAAAGGAATTGATATTTAAAATATGAATTTCTATTCTGATAGATTTAATGTGTTTGTTAAAGCTACTGTTTTAATGTAATGTCATTGTTTTTAAAAATAATTATGATAATATAGAGCACAAAGTATTTAAGAAATTTTAAAAATCATACAAGTTAGTTTATAAATCAAAGCCTATAATGATTCAATACCTTTATTTTTTGTCCCATTTGTAAAAAAATGTATCTTATCTTATCTTTTACAGACACTCCTTCTCTACAGAAGGTTATTGCTGTCATTTTCCTAAACCAGTGAATACAGTTAGTTCTTAAAAATGCTACTTACCATGATAGCAAGAGTTGCTGATGGACTTCCTCTCTCAGCTTCAGTGCAGGAGGATGAACAGGTAAATATTACAAGCTTACAAAAGCTTTGACAGCTTATTTCATTTAGCTGCATTGGCATTTATAGTGTTTATTAAAAATGATTTGTTACATAGCCACATCAATTATTTATAGACCTAATCATAATTTTGATATTCAAACAATATGAATATGTACATATTCATGAGTTTCTTCAAATAAAAAGATGTTTGCAAACTTTGCACACAGGTTTTTAAAATGTTTAATCAAAACTTATTACCGGCATGTTCATTTCAAATTTGAGAAATACAGATGAATGTATAAATAACGATCTCCTAAATTTTCTTTTAGTCTGGGCGTAACTTAATGGAATATCAGACACAAGCAAAACAGCTTTTCAAAAAGATATCCCAAGATCCAAACCCTCCAGCAAAATGTACTCTGGAGACAACACACTATTTCTTCCAGTGAGTTTTTAGTAAATTCTCTTGTATTTTTTTTTGGAGTGAAATTTTATGTCATAGAAATATTTTATTTAGAAGCAGTGTTTGACCTTATCCGTTTTAAAATAATTTTTTTGCGTTACGATATATTTTTAAATAAAATGTTTTAAGAAGAAATCCAAAATTTAAAGGGTTTCCTGACTGATACCATTCTTGTAAATGCAAAAGTATTCAGCTGTTATAATTCAACAAAGCCCAAAACTTTTGTGAATGTTTTCAAATTTGATATTCACGTTAAGGGTCTACTGCTTTTCTAACATAAAATTTGTCTCATTTGGTCAATGCATCACTGTAAAAACTAAAGTTTGGAATAGAGACTCATGAGTCACAATGATTTTCTTAAAGTTAAGTCTGTTTTAACAGGACATTTTGTACTTTACCTTCAGTTACATGATAGAGAGAGGTGTGTGTTATCTAGTCCTCTGTGAGAAATCCTTTTCCAAAAGACTGGCTTTCTCATATCTTGAGGATTTACAGAATGAGTTCACAGCCCAGTATGGCTCTAAGCTAGATACAGTATCACGACCCTATTCATTTATTGAGTTTGGTAAGTTGAATGGACAAAAATTAGCCAGATTTGAAATTGTTTAATTATTTTATAATTAATTATTGAATAATTAGTTTCATGAAGATTTAACAAATTTTATGATAGCATTATGATGTCTTTGATTGTACATACTTTAAACATGATAATCAAATTCATTCAAAATACAGAAGAAAAAAACTAGTAAGCCAGCTAGAATCAGAAAATAGGAAATGAAAACATGATTTTGGCCAGAACTCTTCTAGTGCAAACAATTTTCATTTTGACATGCCAGTAATTGAAATAAGTTCACCTGAATCTTGCTGAATGATTACTGAAGCAGATAGTTCATGCTTTAATTATACAGTTAACCGATGTTATAATTTAATTATTCTTGTTTTCTACAGACACCTACATGCAAAAGGCACGTAAATCTTATATGGACTCAAGAGCACGACGCAATCTAGGTCAAATTAACACAGAGCTACAGGATGTACAACGGATTATGGTACAGAACATTGATGAGGTCCTGATGAGAGGGGAAGCATTATCAGGTACAGTTGGATGTAAAACAGCTTTAGTAGTCTGTAAAAAAAAATTGATTCAACACTAGAAATAATCTAACAAACATTGGTGCAGCAATCCTTAAACATCTTCATTTACTAAAGTAGCTTGAATTTAAAAAGTCATGCACATAATAATCCTAATTAGTGCTAACTACTGGGAAATTTATTACAATGAATTTGTTATTTTTTTTATTGTAAAATTTCAATTTTTCGTATTTACAAATAGCCTTGAACTTATTTATTTGCTAGATCAAAATTGATTTTAATTCTGTAAATAAAAAATATTTCACTGCCAGCATATTTAGTCCCTTTTAGAAATAAGAAATTGTTTAATGCACTTATCACCAATGTTCCCTCTAAGGTTCGTTGGTTCGTATGCAAAGTAAAAAAAACAACTCGTGTTCAAAGTTGCACAGCATCCATTTTTTGTGCAATATTTTACCAAATTTGCTAGTTGGTAATTCTAAACTACTGCACGGCGTCTCTCAGTTATCTGTGCGTCCGCGCAGCTTAAAGGGAACATTGCTTATCATTTATGTTTTTCCCCACAATGGAGGGGAAGGGGGGGGTCCAAATTCAAAAGTCCCCCCTTAGGAGTGTCCTAAATTTTTTTTTATATTTGATATTAGGCCACTGCCATGTATGCAGGACCCGCCCCCAAAGAGGCCAAGCCCCCCGGGCCCCCAAATCCCTAGCTACGCCACTGATTACAACCATACATAAATATATACATAAATACTTAAAGAATTATTTGTTATGTTAAGATCCTCAAGAAAAGGTAAAATGATGTCAAGTTTTATCACAACATTTTTTATCCTTTGTTTACATCTTTGTATGATACTTACGTATGATACTTACGTATGATACTTACGTATGATACTTACGTATGATACTTTTGTATGATACTTACGTATGATGCTTACGTATGATACTTACGTATGATACTTACGTATGATACTTACGTATGATACTTACGTATGATACTTACGTATGATACTTACGTATGATGCTTACGTATGATGCTTACGTATGATACTTACGTATGATACTTACATATGATACTTATGTATGATACTTACGTATGATACTTACATGTTTGTTTGCAAATGATCAGGCCTGACTTTATTATTATATGTTTAGTCCACGTTAACTCTTTTCCTTTCATTTAACGGGTGTACTTAACATGAACCTGCTATGACTGTGTTGTTGTTTTTTTTTCTCAGTGCTGGACACCAAGGCCAGCAACTTGTCCAGCCAGTCCCAGAAATACAAGAAAGACGCCAGGTACCTGAATCTGAGATCCTCCTACCTGAAGGTCGCTGCAGTCATTATTTTAGTTGTTCTCTTTCTGCTCTTCCTGAGGTACTGGATCTTGTGAGGGTTTGACTAAAACACGTAAGAGATTTGGCTTGTAACATGGCGTTGCACACTTGGTGATGAGTAAAACAAAATGGTGAATTTGTGCTTTAATTAAGACTTGCAAATTTCATTGTGAAAATTTTGTCAATTAAACAGCAATGCAAGGTTAAATTTAGATTTTTAGATTGATAGGAACAAATATTTCATAAACTTGAAAAAAAAATCAAGACCATAATCGGCTTTAATTACGCTCTTCTGGCTGGTGTTGAGATCGGTAAACATCTTTATATTAAACCTTGCTGTGCTAAATTTCTTTTTTCCTGAATTTATGCTACATTTTAAAAATAACAGTTTAAATAGCATGACTAAGCGGGCAGAGTTCCTAATTCTTAAACCTATTACCCAAATGGGTGACAATTATTTCATAAATCTGACCTAGTCTTTTATGATTCTTAATTTTGTGCTGCACCTTTGTCAAAAGTCGTTTGCATTGCTTTACTTGTGAGACATTATAGAATATCAACAACCTAATATCAATGTTGAGATCAAGATTTGTTAAAGGTTGCATGAAGATGCAGTTATTTTCGCCAACCGTATTCATGTCAGTGTCTCTGTTTTGAAATTGTTTTTATCCCCAAAAACTTTTCGGGATTAATTTTTTAACTCCAGCTTTGTTTGTTAGACATTTCATGTTGTATGTCAACTATGGTTTAAGTGATGTATGATGGAAGCATGCTGTTTTGTTGGTGAAAAATAATACACTCCTAATTTTTAAAAATTGTTTAATATGTTGAACACATTGTCACATGGGTCATTTCTATTTCGTCCCTTATGCTGCTTTATCAGAGATTTGTTATTAATGTTATTGATCAGAGATACACAGTTATTTTTTGTGTTATTATAGGACAGGGACAATCTTTTTAGAGATTGCCATTATAACATGTCTGTAACTGAAGCATTGCCTCTTTCAATTATTATATGCTAATAAAGAGACCATTTTGTTACAGTTGTTAAATTTATTGAAAGCTTTGCCTTAAGAATTTTTATTAGTCGCATTATCATTATTGTTTGGAAAGAGTATGTGGGACAGTTTCAGAATATTATGCTGTTTAAGAAGATTTTAGTCAAGTATGTTCTAATGAGAGTGCTTATAGAAATCTGAGCTTTTGAAAATCTATATTTTTTAATAACACCTTTATTATGTATATGTTTCAGTTTTGGGTATTTGTGTTTTTTCAAAAATAAATATTTTTTTTTAAATTTCTTGTCAAATTTGTAAACAATTTTTGAATAAACATTAGTAGTCAGTACAGGCTGTTACCAAAAAGAAATTCCACAAGCACTGCAAATCTCTAATATTAATGTTAACAAAATCATTTTAGATTTTTATTTTAAAAAAATATATTTTTCCGTTTTCGTCTCCTCCAAGAATTCTGTATTGCAAGACATGAGAAGCTTTTATGGATGATGTGTCGTTCCTATGACTGTGATGTGTATATGAAACTATGACATTTAATTTTCCCAGATCAGATCATGAACGTGAGAAGTAGAGTATTCTTATGTGAAGTGATAACTTGTGTGTTCCTGTGCGTTGATAAATGGCATGCACCCATTACTGCTGTACTGGTTCAATAGACCAATGATAACGTGATTATATGAAGAAATAAAGCAAGACAATAATAATTCTCTTTTGGTTTCTTTTTATTTCAAATATTTTTTTTCATTTTAATTATTTAGTTGTTTCAAATGTAAATATTAATTTTACGATTGATTCTCTGTAATTAGAAGTTCATATCCAATAACACAGCGGCCTAATTGAAATGAAAGTTGAATAATTTATTAGACAAAAGTTGACATTTTAAAAATGTTCTCATTGGAATAAGCTGTAAAAAATCTGGGAGCATAAATTTAAATTTTTGCTTTAAAATGGTCATTTTTTAAATTTAAGAATTTATTTCCTTCAACATGACTGAAGCTAATCCCATATTTAATGGTGAAAACCTGTAAAAAAAATTCTTAGTGAAACTTTTGATCTTCATGGTGAATAATGCTACAATTTCAGTCTAAGGTATCAAAAAAATGAAGACTGTCTAAAAAAACATGACATTTTCTGTTCAGTTGTGCATTGTAACACTTAGTTAAAATATCACTGGTCTACCTCTCAGGTCAAACCAAGATAACATTCGGGGCACACAGTCAAAAGGTGTGGGTTCGCTCTTATGGTCAAATAATTTTTAACCACGCTTTTATTAACTCGCTTTCGTTCCTGTGGCAGTGTTTGTTGGTGGTTTGTCAGTCCACAATTTTTCAAATCTGCCAACGTAAAATTAAACCACTTCTGATGGTCCTAGAGATATCAAAATTTTACCAAAGATAGATCTTGGATGACAATGCATTGTAACAAAATTTCAGATCGATCGAATGTACCGTTATTAAATTATTGAACTTTTTAGTTTATCTATATTTTATTATATACTTGCTTTCATGTCTGTCTGTCCGCAATTTTTCAAATTTGCCAACGTAAAATTAAACCACTTCTGATGGTCCTAGAGAGCTCAAAATTTTACCACAGATGTTGTTCGTCCGTCGTGGTCGACGATGACCGCTCTCATCATATTTGCTGGGCCGTCACATGTGTTCTCTGGTGGTTTATTAACCCTATTCTGGCACGAAAAAGGCGTCCGCATGTCGGACAAGAGATAGAAGCGGTCCCTTCAGGAGGGTTTTGGGTACGGTCCTTTCTGGCTTGACGTTTTAACTTGGCAGCCTGTTGTCTATTAGCCTCACAGACAGCTGCGCCATTCCATATCATAGAGCGTCAGAGGGCTCGGTCACTGGCTGCTGCTTCCCAGGAGTCATGTCCGATGTCGAAGGCCTTTAGAGCATTTTTAAGTGCATCCTTGTAGCGCTTACGTGGACCTCCGTGTGCTCTATGCCCTTCAGTAAGCTCACCATAGAAGAGCCTCTTGGGGAGGCGATGGTCAGGCATGCGCACTAAATGCCCCGCCCAGCGTAGTTGACTTTGCATGAGGATAGTGTGGATGCTGGGAGTTCTGACCTGGCTAATATTTCGGTGTCTGGAACTTTTTCCTGCCATTTTATATTGAGAATTTTTCTAAGGCTTTTGGTGTGGAAGTGGTTCAGCAACCTCGCATGGCGTTGGTATACAATCCAAGTTTCACATGCATATAATAAGGTGGGGAGCACTACAGCTCTGTATACTTTTAGTTTTGTTTGGGTGCTGATTACCCTTCTGTTCCAGACACTGTCATGCAATCTACCGAATGCTGCGCTGGCCTTTGAGATTCTCGAGTTCACCTCGTCATCAATATTGGCCTTCTGAGACAGTGTGCTGCCAAGGTAAGTAAAGCGGCTAACTGTGTTGATTTTGTTGCCGTTGATGAATATGTTAGGCTCAGTAGAGGATTTGCCTGGGGCCGGCTGGTACAACACTTCTGTCTTCTTTGTGCTGATGGTGAGCCCAAAGTTAGAGCACGCACTGGAAAATTTATCAGCACTTATTTGCAGTTGTGCTTCAGAGCCCGTGTTAAGGGCACAATCATCAGAAAAAAGAAGGTCCAGGATGCTGTCTGATTTTACCTTTGTCTTAGCTTTAAGGGGACGTGGTGGTCGAGTGGCAGTGCACTGGACTGTCGTACCGATGGTCACGGGTTCGAATCCGTGTGAAGGCAAGGGTTTGTTTCCGGGGCCTAGGGCGTCCCTGAGTCACCCCGCTCCGAATGGGTACCTAACACTATAGTTAGGCGGCTGGGAAATGCGTGGAACCCACAAAGCCGTGGCCTGTGAACGCTGCTTCACTTGCCAACAGATCATCTGTCATGGTCTGTGGACGCAACTATCTTCTGCATAGAAGGAGCGTCTGTATAGATAAGATAAGATAAGATAAGCCTCCTGAGGTTGAACAGACGACCATCAGTGCGATACCTAAAGTCCATGCCTACATTGCTATTCCTGAAGGCCTCTGTAAGCATGGCTGAGAACATGAGGCTGAACAATGTTGGGGCCAGAACACAGCCTTGCTTAACGCCATTTGTGACAGGGCATGGTTTAGAGGCCTCTCCGTTGTCCTGGACTCGAGCCTGCATGCCATCATGGAATTTGCCTTACAATGGCTATATACTTATTTGGACACACATACTTTGCCATAATCCTTCATAGGCCCTCTCTGCAGACTGTGTCAAAGGCTTTCGTAAGGTCTATGTAAATGGAAAATAGGTCCATATTCTGCTCTTGACACTTTTCCTGCAATTGCCTTGCTGCAAAGATCATGTCGATGATCCCACATTCTTTCCGGAAACCACATTGACTTTCTGGTAAAAGACCCTGATCCAAGTGTGCATTTAGGCGATTTAGAAGAATTCTGGCAAGTATTTTTCCTGCAATTGATAGCAGTGAAATTCCAAGATGATTATCGCAGGCTTGGCGGTTCCCTTTTCGCTTGTACAAGTGGACTATAGAGGCATCTTTAAAATCCTGAGGGATAGTCTCTTGCTGCCACTTCATTAGGAAGATTTCATGCAGCTTTTCTAGTAGAACCATGCCCCCTTCTTTGTATATTTCTGCTGGAATTGAGTCTGCTCCAGGAGCCTTTCCACATGACAGAAGATGTACATCCCTTTGCGTCTCAAGAAGTGTAGGCGGGTCATCCACTGCCAGGTTAATTGGTACTTGAGGGAGGCGACTGATAGCATCTTCATTATGCTTGAGTTGCTGTTTAGGACAGCATGAAAGTGTTCAGCCCAGCGCTCAAGAATCTTCTCCCTGTCAGTAATTAGATGTGTCCCATCAGCACTAAGAAGCGGGGATGAATTAGACGTTGTGGGTCCGTACACTTCCTTAAGGGCGTTTGGTATAAAAATTAAAAGATTTCTAATTTAGAAGGCAAAAGATAGATCTATAAGTGAGAAAATGAGTGAACCGCATATGTTAAACCTGATAAGCGCCCGCCCCACGTTTTTAGACATATTAAATCGAAGTACTTGAACTTATAAGTTTTAAATTATTTTCTTCTTTTTAGTTCACTTATAAAAACGTGGTTTACAAAAATTAATTTTGTACCTTTATTTATTAACTTAAATCCTTAATATATAAATTGTTTCACAATGCACACATTTCATTCTAAAAGATGATCAAGACAAGACTTTGTTGTTGGTGTCTTTAGAGGTAACTGAATACAGCTCCATTTAATGATCAATTATAAAGTAATGAATAAGTTATTTGAGAATGATCACAATGAAATGGTAATTGCTAAAAGTTTTAAAAAGATATCACACATTAGGCTTATAGATAAATTAGGTCAACATAAAAAAATATTGGTTAAATACATGGGAGTGGTGGGTTGGAAATACAAGGGAGATTAAAAATAGATGTGTAAAAATACAGAGTGGCAGCACCATTTGATTCTGTTTATGCCTAGGTTTGTTCATCAGATCAATATTTTCAAAATAAGTTGTTGCCTTTCTGGCAGAAGTTGACTTGAAAACTCTTTTAAAATTAACCCTTTACAATCTGATATCAAATCTTCTCATATTTGACATAACATTTAAGTATTAAAAAGTTGACTCTAGCTAAGGTTAAGACATGAATTAAATTTATTGATACATTTTATAATTTTTATTTGTGACCGATTATTTGATATATTAGCCTCGATGGAATTTGAGGGAATTTGTGTGTGCATTATGTCATGAAAAAAATAAGCAGCATGCTTGAACGCAAAAAGAATTAGAAAATTATTACAGATTGCAAAGGGTTAAAACACTTAAAGATTATTATCAGTTCAAATGATGATTTAAATCATTCAGTTTTTCTATACACACACATACATAAAATGTATATAACAATAACAAAAATAATACTCCATATCGAAGTTAAAGGCAATTATTTATGCACATTCTGATATTTAAATTTTTTAAACTAATATTTCTTTCTTTCACAGAATTAAATTTTATTTTTGTTGTTTGTTTGCAAGTGTCTACTTAGGAATTATAACAAATATTTATTTCATAGAGCAACAATTAAGTCCAGTAAATTACACCCGAGGATCTAGTATTCAATTAATGCATTTAACAGTATTTAGATCATCTTTCTTAGGCATAAATTTAATAAAAAGCCTTAATTTTTTTTGGTCTTACAAAAATTTTAATAATTAAAAACTCACACTTACATAGAAATTCTAAGGCTACAAATGTTTATTGAGATCAGGTAAAATATGCAAAGTTGTTTAAAAAATTGACCAATGCAACCCAAGTCATTTGACACGTTACAGGCAGCTCTTGGCATTTGTTATTAAGGTCACTTGAAAACAAGCATTACACTTGAATTAAATATTTACAGGAAAAATAGTTTTAAAGAAAAGGAGTCATTTTGTTCTTAAGCCAGAAGGTTTGACTCTAGTTTTTTAAAAATATATTACAGAGACATAAAATTGTTTAAAAGAAATGAAACAGAATAAATTAGAGATACATGACCCATTTGTCTAAAGTCTAAAGAAACAACTTTTTCCTTTCTTATCAAAATTTTAAAATAATGATTTTGAGAGGATACAACAAGTAAAATTTATTTAAATTCCGAATAGCAATTATATTTTTTTAAAATAATTTGTGTATCCAATTAAATTCAATTTAAAAAAGTTAAGCTCTGAGTTTAACAAAACATTTACAAGTTTTTTATTGACAAGAAAATAAATAGCATGCACAATATAACTGACTAATCATAAAAAGAGGAATTCCACAGCCTTAGAGAATAATCAAATACTCCGTCCTCTTTACCATTTCTTGCTGTCCATGAATTGTTTTACCTCGACATAAACATCATCAATTCCTTTCTCTGCTGAAATCTGATTAAAATTTGTTTTTCTACATATTGAAATAGTTGGGGTACATGAATAAACATTTCAGAACTGTCCAAAGACATTTTTATTTAAAGAGTCATAGTCATAAACATTACCACATGCTGAGCTTTTAGACTTGCATGGACGAAAGTAATCGTAATTTTCATGAAGGCATAACTGATAAACCTCACAGGGAAATTTGAAAAGAAGTTTTGAGTAGCGAAAAATTAATCACAGCCCCGAAATGAAAAACGAATGGGATCCACCAAAAGTTTATGACACTAACCTCATGGACTTTCCCTAACTTTTTATAGTGATCAATGACTGGTTTTGTCTGGTTATGAAAGGTCAAGAGCCTCTTTTTGATAGTTGCCTCATTGTCATCAACTCTTCCACTGCTCTTGCCACGCTCCAGTAATCGAGATGTCATTGTTTCATCCGAGACTTGGAAGTATATGACGTTTGTGCAAGGAACAATCTGCATATTGAACAGCAAACCAAAATCACATTTTTATCTCTTCAGAGAACATATCCAGCCGTCATGAGTAACAAGGGATGAAAATATTCGAAATTTCTAGTAAAAGTAGCCGTGTCAATAAACTTTTATTTCTGATCCGAGTTCTATTTTCTTCATGGAATATTTTCTCACATCACATTAATGGACTCCATTGACTGTGGTATGACCACTGAAAACAGGGTTTGGAAATTAATTTGTTTATTTTAAATGATTCTATTATCTGACCTCAGCTTCAAACTTGAGCCCCTGCTCCAGCTCCCTGGGGTAGCCGTCGATCAAAAAGCAACTCGTTTTTGTCAAATTGTTGACTACAGCATCTTTCAGAAGTCCTAGTACCTCCTCCTGAAGAATACAACAACAAAAAGATAAGCAAGATGCCCGATATCAGGTGTCAAAATTAATTTTAATAAATTCATCTGAGCACTATTTCTCTTGATGCCATTGATCGCGGATTATTTTTTTGGGGGAATGACATAAACTTAACACTCTAGCGACCCAATCATGGGCAAAACATATTTTCTTTAACACGACAGTTTTAAATTGGTCTACATTTCCCAGTGCAAACAGGCTAATTACAAGCAATTACTAAGTTTATTTATTTTTGTACCAATTACTTCCCTATACACTAACCATTGGCACAAGCTCCCCCTTCTCCATAATTGCATTTAACCTTTGACCCCTATCTGACCCAGACTTGACTTCATCCCTCAGAAGGTCTCCTGAAGACAGATGGCAGAATCCGTAATCTTTGACAATGTTGGCGCATTGTGTCCCTTTGCCACTTCCTGGACCACCTAAAATTTGGTTAAACAAAAAGAGTCAGAATATGTTTTTATTGAGCCTCTCAATGAATAATTAATAAATAAATTAATAATAATAATCAATAAATAATATAATAAATACTTTTTAATAAAGTATAAATAACTGAATAACATAGTTATTAAAATGTTTGTCAAGCTTAATGATAAGGGGCCGTCCATAAAGTATGTCACGCTCCAGAGGGGGTGTAAGAAAGTGTGACAGTTTGTGATGGGGAAGGGGGGGAGTCCAGCCATCCATGTGTGACGTCATGCTGTTTTATATTAAATTTTAATTATTTTTTTAATTAAAAAATTTTTTTGTTCGAAAGTGTGACGTACCTTGGGGGGGGGTCCTAGATTTGTGACAGGGAGGAGGGGGGGAGAGTTAAAAATGGTCAAAAATGGCGTGACGTACTTTATGGACGGCCCCTAAGTAATCATTTGATGTTAAAATCTCAACAAAATTTTTGGAAGAGCTTAATTAAATAAATAGAAGGAAAAAACATTTTGTGCAATAAGTTCGTAAAGATTTTAAAAAAAATATTATTCTATTGTAATGTGTTGGTTGGTTACGTAAGGTCTAACGCAAGTTATGATAAATAACACAATCTCACCTATGACAAAAACAACTTTGGCATTTTTCAAGGCTGCCTCTGTTGCTGTGAATGTAAAAGATTTAAAGTTTGAGATTTTAATATCTAAACACATCAGTTTGAAAGAAAATAAGAGCACATATATTTGTTCACCAATATTTAAATTTTCTTTTATAAGTAGAATATAATACCTCTAACAAGCTCAAAGAAGTTTTAGCTTATTTCATGGTCACTAAGTATTTTTTTTTCAATAACAGTTTTTCTTTCATTGGTTGATGATAAACTTGACAATTACCAATTAACAAGAAAACTATCACATTACTTGAGACTATATTTTTTATCACTTGATGATTAAACTCAAAGATAATATTAAAACACAAAAGGTTCTGTGAACTATTTAAATTATTAATATGAAGTGTCAAAGGCGTAATAATTCCTGGATGTATTAATATTGAAATACCTGCTGCTTCATCAAATATTGTTTCAACTTGAGCAAATACTTCATCTTTTCCACCCTCAGCATTGACCTAAAAAACATGTTTTTAGAGCCATCCTTAGATGCACATGAACAAATATCACATTGAAACCAGACTTGATTCAAATATAACAATTGAGATAAAAATATGCACGTTATGGGCAGATAGTATTACATGAGTTTTGAAACAGAGTTTTTTTAAGTTACTATCTATTTATTCTAATACAGATAATAACAGATTAAATAAATGTACTGATGGTTAATATGAAAAGGTTTCTTAACAAAATGAACTAAAGAGTACATGAGTACATATAATATATATTTATATATATATATATATATATAAACTTACTCGTTTGACTTTCTGCTGTTTGGTGTAGTGGTCAATGACAGGACGGGTAATATCATGGAAGGTGACCAGCCTCTTCTTGATGGTCTCAGCATTGTCGTCAGCTCTCCCACCGGTCTCAGCACGGCCCAGCAGACGTTTAGTCATGGTTTCGTCTGTCACTTCAAAGTATAAGACAAATTGTGGCCTGCAGATCTAAAAGTAGGAAAAGAAGGAAAGCAAACAGTCATGTTAATATAGTCATGTTAATATAGTCATGTTAATACAGTCATGTTAATACAGTCATGTTAATACAGTCATGTTAATACAGTCATGTTAATACAGTCATGTTAATATAGTCATGTTAATATAGTCATGTTAATATAGTCATGTTAATATAGTCATGTTAATATAGTCATGTTAATATAGTCATGTTAATATAGTCATGTTAATATAGTCATGTTAATATAGTCATGTTAATATAGTCATGTTAATATAGTCATGTTAATACAGTCATGTTAATATATTTTTATCAGAAATGAAAAGTTTACAAATTCTGATGTGATTTTGCATTAAGGAAGTTTCTGACTTTGTTTTCTTCTTCTTTTAAAATTTATTTTAATTTCTTAGATGAATGTATCAAGTTTTGATCCACACATTTCTATGTAAGCTGTATTCACATTTCTTGATGGTAGGCTTTTATTTATGGCAAATGCCTTAAATCTAAATTGACATTTATTTGTGGCAAATGCCTAAAACCTAAATTGACAGTTATTTGTGGCAAATGCCTTAAACCTAAATTGACTGTTATTTATGGCAAATGCCTTAAACCTAAATTGACTGTTATTTATGGCAAATGCCTTAAACCTAAATTGACTGTTATTTATGGCAAATGCCTAAAACCTAAATTGACAGTTATTTGTGGAAAATGCCTTAAACCTAAATTGACTGTTATTTATGTCAAATGCCTTAAACCTAAATTGACTGTTATTTATGTCAAATGCCTTAAACCTAAATTGACTGTTATTTATGGCAAATGCCTAAAACCTAAATTGACATGCCTAAAACCAAATTGACTGTTATTGATGGCAAATGTTTAAAATCTAAATTGGCTGTCCTATTTGGCTAATGCTAAGCACCTAACTAGACTCACCTCTTTCTCAAACCTGACCCCCTGATCCAACTCTCGTGGGTAGCCATCAATTAAAAAGCCTTTGCTCGACGCTACTTTCCTCAGCATAGCCTCCTTCAGAAGTTCTAGGACGGTGTCCTGGTGGGTTAAAAGGTTTACAAGGTACGCATGTTATTTACCAGTCTTTCAAGTGTTAGGAATTGAAAAATAAAGGTTGATATCAAAGTGGTTCCAAAGACTCACCAGTGAGACCAGTTCACCCCTCTGCATAATTTCTGTTAACTTCTTGCCTCGTTCGGATCCCGACTCAACTTCCGCTCTCAGTAGGTCACCAGACGACAGGTGTGTGTAGCCATATTTTTGTACAATGAGGTCACACTGGGTTCCCTTGCCACTGCCAGGCCCACCTGAAAGATACAAGAAATGTGTAGAGCCACGGGAACAAGGTGGTGGGCATGAATTGATTAAAATATCATTTAAAGTTCCCTTAAATAATTATTATCAACACTTATGATCCAATTTATAGCATTCAAAGAAGTATTTGTATATTATGTTGGGGTAAAAAAGTGGTACCTCATGTGAAAAAATTATGTTATTTTTATGTTATAACACTGTGTGGTATTTATTAGGTTAGGACTGGGGAACTTAACGGCAACCAAAAATTGATTTTTAAGTCATTGTTACCCAACATCATTCAAAGGAATTAAAATTTAAATAATATAAGAGACTGGTGTTAGTACAATGGTGGACAAACTTTCCAGGGTGAGGGCTAAATAAGTGGGTCATGAAACATCAAACGGTCGCACATTTTAAGATTGAAAGATGGACTCAGATTGTGGGACTATCAACAGCAGATGTACATTGTCAATATCTCAATTCTGCCCAGACAGAATATAACCATCAGCTGCGTTTACCACCAGGCAATGACAATGAACCATCGGAAGTAGCTTTCTATTATACTAAAAAAAAGTCAGACTCAGCTCTAGAAGAAACATTTTAACTTTATACATTTTTTCAACTATGCTGCAGGCTTTTGTTGGCCACCCACAACCCAATGACAGGCCACATGTGGTACTTGGGCTGCAGGCTTTTGTTGGCCACCCACAACCCACTGGCAGGCCACATGTGGTACTTGGGCTGCAGGCTTTTGTTGGCCACCCACAACCCACTGGCAGGCCACATGTGGTACTTGGGCTGCAATTTACCCACCTCTGATATTAAACACTTGCAATATATAATATTGTTAACTTTAAAAACAAAATAATTTAAATATTTTTGTAAACTTACCAACAACAAATATAACTTTTCCAAAGCAGTCTGTGAAGTAAGATTAGATACATCACATTTTTATGATAGGTTAATTATATTTAATTTTCAGTCAATCGAACAAATTTCTAATAAATTACAATTACAAAAATATTGTTGAAAGATTTATTTTGCAAATGTTTTTAGCAATAACAACTAATTCTCAATATCCATATAGTGGTATTTAAATTAATTATATATTAATTATATATTTTTAAACTGATGATATATGTATGTATATAATACATTCCTTACAGTAAAAAAAAATCACTAAGATTTTAAAAGTAATACTTTAAAAAAAACAAATGAAGCAAAATAATTTAAAGGTGACAAAATAGTGAATATTATAATTAACTGTTAAACTTTTAAAACTAATAGTTCATGTAATTTTTTTAAAATGTATAAAGAAGTAAAAGGTAAAATTGAAAGAATATAACTTTAAAGTATACATTTTTAAACAACTTTTAAAACATAATACATAACTGATTAAAAATGTGGAACTAAATAAGTGTTAATTAAGTATAAAAACTAAAACAAAGTTTATAATTTCAGCTTTATGTTCAAATTTATTACTTGACATGAATATCATTATTCAGATTTTTACATCAAAAGGTTTCAGAGGAAATTAATTATTTTTTAAGGAGATTTTTTTGACACTCCAAAAGCTTATTTTAAAAATAGCAGCTTTAAATTTACTATGTTAAGAGAGTCTTTGTCCTGTAAACAAATCATCTATTTGTACAACAAGCTAGACAAATTTAGGATTCCAAAAAGATTTGCAACAAATCATAAGGATTTGCTGCACAAATTAAAATTTATTATCTGATCATATACAAATTAAAAAAATTATAAGTACTGTTGTTTTCAAGTGACTGTAACATATATCAGAATCATATACCTTGCATTTTGTAGAAACTGAAACCTAGTTTTATAGGCTTTAAACAAATTAAATATGTAGATATCTAACATCACCATTTAAAATAACAATTAAGCCAACACATCTGTGACTGAATTGATTAAAAAAATTTTTTTACATGCATGTTACCTCTTTCCTTAATAAGTCCAAATCACATTTAAATATTTATGTTTGTGAAAAATAGTATTTCATCAACAATGGATGCATCAGCATTTTTAGTCATTTGAATATGCATATCTTTCTTTGTCTACCTCCATTTAGATGACTTCCTCCCTTATTTACCTTTGGATGGTGAAATGCCTTCTTCCTCAAAAACTTTATCCACTATTTCAAAAACACTGTCAGCGCTGCCTTCTGCCTCAATCTTAAAAAACATGCATTCATATAAAATTTGAAAACATACATATGCACCACTTTAATTCTAAATAATAACTAAATATATTATGTATAAATACAGATATTAAATCCTAATGTATTTATTTTTCCTACCACACAACAAAATTATAGAAACAAATTAAAATATTATTTTGTTCTTAACTTCCAGAGTTTAATGAGCCACCAAAGTGGACAAGAAATATTTAGTTAATAAATATCTTGCTTTTTCATTATATTCAGTTTTAATTTAAAATCAATCTAGCTCACTCACCATTTTGACTTTGCCTTTGCTGTTATAATGATCAATTACAGGCTGTGTGACATCATGGAAGGTCTTCAGCCTTTTTTTTATGGTCTCTTCATTATCGTCGACTCGCCCGCTTGTTATGGCACGTCCCAGCAGTCTTTGTGTCATTGTTTCATCGGAAACATTAAAACACAGAACAAACTTGGCTGGGGAAACCTGTTTAAAAAAAATGCTAATTTAACATTTAAAGAAAATCAACCAGGCACGTATAGAGCTAGATAAGTTAGCAGCATTTGATGGACAAATAATGTTTTTAACACAATGACTTTAAACAATACACAGATTAGTATTAGATTCAGTGACCTCATTAATTCAAAACTTAACCTCTTTTTCAAATCGGACTCCTTGCTCCAGTTCCCGAGGATATCCATCAATAAGGAAACCCTTACTGGTAGCTGCCTTGGACTGCATAGCCTCTTTCATTAGACCTAACACAGTATCCTGTACAAGAATTTAATTTCCACTCATTATTACTTCGGTGCATAATTTTTTAACTGTATTTTAAAATATATCATCTGGTAAGACTGGTGTAAAAAAAAATTTCATTGCCATACTTTTATAATTTTCCAATTTGAAAATAATATATTTATAATGTAATAAAATCATTTTAATTTAATGAGCAAGTAAATGAAAATTAATAAATTTTTTCCGAGCTAAATTTCATTTTTAGATCATTTTAAATTATGTTAAATGCATCAAAACTTAATGGTTTTCAATGAACCTTTTCTACTAATAATTAATAAATTTTACCAATGGGACAAGATCGCCTTTCTCCATAATCTCCGTCAGCTTTTGTCCCCTCTCAGATCCAGAGGCCACTTCTGCTCTCAAAAGGTCACCAGAAGAAAGGTGGGTAAATCCATATTTCTTGACAATCTTTTCACATTGTGTGCCCTTACCACTGCCTGGCCCACCTATACACACATTTTTAAGAGTTAAATTCACAATATCTCATGAGAGGAAATTTTAGTTTATTGCATTATTCATAAACAGCAATAACTGTAATTAGTTTTAATTCTGATTTTATAGTTGAAAAGTTATATTAAAAGCCTCTCTAAGTAATCTGTTGTTGATGACACCATTTTTTTTGTGGGAACTCCCCCCCCCGCCCAGAATGTACCATTCCATGCCCTGAGGAAATTAAAAAAGAAACGGGGGGGGGGCGGATTGTTTAAAATTACTTCTATACTGAAGATGATTGCATCTGACACTTATCCCTGGTATATGGGTGGGGCCAATTAGGACTCAACCCTTTGGTAGAGTAAAAATTTTAATTTGAATTAATTATGGATTTTTAACATTGTTAACTATGATAATCTGCATTATTATTATATTACAACATTCGTAATCTGAGGAAAAACTATTTCTTCATAATTATTGATTGAAAAGTATGTTCGTAAAATTTTACCTCTGGTATTTTTTAAAATAAAAACTTACCAATGACAAACACAACTGGGATTTTCTTGATGTCTAGAAACAGATGAAATAAAATGGTTATTTTAAATACATTTTTTCAGCATAGTTAAGCATTTGTGCTAAACCATAATAAAATGATATTCACTTTGTTGTTAAGTTAAAGATTGGCGTATGAGATGTTACTGTTTCATATTATAGTTTCTAATACATTATCACTGTAAGATGGTACACTTTCTATCTAAATAATTTAGAGCTAAATTCATTTTCTTTCGAATTTACATGAATAATTTTCACATTGTTAGAAGTGAAGATAAAGAAGCTTGTAATTAAAGGCTGTCAATTAACTCTAATAATTTTGTTGTACTTACCAGTGTAAACGGTACAGGCCATTGGATTATTACAATGCACAAAAGTGAAAGTTAAACTATTTTTGAAAAGGTTAAAATTATAGCTCTGTACACTTTATTTAATGACCAACCAGTACAGATGCTTTGTCACTTACATTTTATATTGGGAAGGTGGCTAAACTAGAATTAAATTCTTTTCTAACAATTTTAGGTCTGTATAAAATGTGTTTTAAATAAAAGTTAAAATGAATGGCAGAGTTTAACTTCCTAAGTTTTTCTATACCATGTTGCGTGTGACAAACTTTGAATTTTAAACCAAGGTCTTTTATTCATCAAATGCATTGCAAGACTTTTAAAAACCATTGAACCAACTTGATTTTAAAATCAAGTTGGTTCAATGGTTTTTAAAAGTCTTGCAATGCAAGACTTTTTAAAACCATTGAACCAACTTGATTTTAAATCAAGTTGGTTCAATGGTTTTTAAAAGTCTTGCAATGCAAGACTTTTTAAAACCATTGAACCAACTTGATTATTTTAAATCAAGTTGGTTCAATGGTTTTTAAAAGTCTTGCAATGCAAGACTTTTAAAACCATTGAACCAACTTGATTTGTAAAAAATGGGAAAGTTTTAAATTTTACATCAATCAGTTGTGCTACAAATTGGGGGAAAAGAACAAAGATTTAATTCTCTATTATATTGATTTTCCCAAATTGATATTGCTTTGAAATTTGAAATAGAATACTAAAGTTTATTAAAAGAATATATTTTAAAAATTATCATGTATTTAGTTAATTTTAAAAAAAAATCTTCTATGTTGATCTATTCACACAAAATATTAAGCAAATAAAGAGTAAAGAAAAAAATTATAGCCAAGCAAACTAAACTACACAAATGAAATAAATTTAAAAAATAATGTAAGGATTAGTTCATTAAATTGTACATCTTTATTTATATATTGTTATTAAAATGTCACACAAAAATAATTTACAATATATATAATTATATGTATCTGTGTGATTGTGTGTGTGTCTGTGTATTTTGGTGAAAAATTTTGTTATCTTTAGAGAAATCTACACATGATATGCAATTCTTATGGGTTATTATTTCCTTATCAACTTATAACCACTGATAGTAACAGAAATGTAAAGAATATAAACCAAATTATGACTAACCCTAAACCATCTTATACCTCAAGCCCCTCCCTCCCACAATTCCTCTCACAACTAGAAATGTGTTTTAATGAGTGGTACTCAGCTAGAGTGCAAATTAATAACATTTTTTTTAAAAAGGTTTTTAAAAAAAAAGAAATTATATAAATGAAATATTTTTTTTTATAAATGTTTAAGTTTACTTTCAAAGTAGTTGGAGCAGCAAAAGTGAGCAGTTTAAATACAAGTTAAATATAAATTTTGAAATTTAATAATAAATTAATTATAATCTGAACTGCAATTTACATTAATGTAGTGCCAGCAATTTTACAGGTAAATATTTTATCAATGCAAATCTGCTGCAGGAAATAATATTTTAATATTTAAAAAAGAAATTACATTTTTGACACACTTGTTTTTGAAAATGGATTAATATAAGTAGGACGGGGACATAAATAAAGGCTCCATTTAAACAGACTTCATGAATAGCATGTTTTAAGTATAATTATACATCAAAGATATAGTAACATTAATTTTGAAACATTAAAAAATGTATTGATAAATTTATACATAATTTTTACATGATTCTTAAATTTAAAAAAAATATATAAATACATTTTTTCCTTCTCAACATATTCATTTTGGCATGTTTTATGTATCAACAACATAAGTAACAAGAATACATGTTGCAACAAGATTTAAAATATTTTGTAACAAAGTTATTTCTTTTAATTATGTAACTCATTATAAGTTCAACAATATTGAAAATAAAGAAATGTAAGTAATGTTGTTTATAGCTACTTGAGATCTGCAGATTTAAAGAATTTGATAAATTGGAATTACTTTTGAATCAAAATTATGAAACAAAACATAAGACAGTGATGATAAATAATAAATTAAACTTACAAGCGAAATTTAAATATCTGTAATCACTCCAAATTGTGAGCCTTAAAATCTAATTTATGGTAAGGAAATTCAGATCTTAAGATTTATCATTTTTAAATTAGTTTTTAGGTTTGCAGTTTCCTTACCGAACATTCACACCACAATCCTATCAGGCTGCATGGTGGAAAACATTTTTTAAAATTAATTCCATTCAGTCCCAATTAATAAACTAAAACAAATAATTCTTACATCAATCATAGATAATTTGTTTTACTGTACATATGTTCGAGCCTTTTTGATGAAGAATAAAACTGAAGTGATTAAAAAATTTGCAGCGTGAAAATATTGAGTATCCTCCTCAAGAAATTATGAAATTCTAGAATATTCTGTGATACTGATGTGGTAGTGAGAAATGGATAATTTATATCAAATTAATTTTATCACAGGGAAACAATAAGTTTATTTCATATATATATAAAAATATGGGAGCATACAGTCAAAGATATAACAATAACTATGAACCTGCTCTTTAAGGGTTAGTTGCTCTGTTAAGATATGTTAGTTGAATATAAGAGGTTAGTAGATTCCTTATACTGTACGAAGGCATTGTTAGAATATATAGCAAAAAGAAGCCATAGTTGTGTTATTTTAAGGAAAGCTGAAATATCAATAAAACATATTATATTTAGAAGCTGTAAATAAATGCCAATAAAAGTAATGAAAAGTTTTAATGAATGCATCAGTCATAATCAATCAGTCTATAAGGTGAGACTCAATCATATGGCTATAAATGTGAATACTAAAGGTTATATTTCTAGCTACACTAAATCTTTGAGGCCTCACCTACAGTTGTTTCCTTTTCACCTTTATTCTCTCCCTTTTCACCTTTATTCTCTCCCTTTTCACCCTCATCACCCACAATTCCTGTAGTTTCTTCATTCATTTCATTTCCAGATTTTTCTTCCTCATCATTCCCATCTAACTGTTTATGATCCAAATCTTCATTGATAACCTCTCCGCTTGCTTCATTTTCATCTATTTCCTCTTTTTCATCTTCTATTTCCTCTTTTTCATCTTCTATTTTCTCTTCTTTTTCCAATTCTTTTTCCTTTTCTATGTCATCTTCCCTTTCATCTTCTTTCTCACCTTCTTTTTCAACTTCAGTTTCATCTTCTTTTTCATCTTCTCTTTTTTCTTCATCCCCTTCTTCTTCAGCTTTATTTTCTATATTTTCCTCTTCGTTAACTTCCTTAACATCATTATCCTTATCAACTGTAATTGCACAAATATTTATTACAATTATTTAAAATGTTTATTGAGTACATGATATAGTATTTAATAGTAAAATGCTTCATTTCATCCTTAATTTTAAAAGCTGTATTGTCTCCAGCATCACAGTGAAGTAAACTGTTCAACAAGCTAAATTACCAGTAGATGGAATTAATAATGCATACATTTGTATTCTTAATTAACCACATAAAAAATTATAAAATATCTTTAATTTTAAGTTTTTCTGAATTTTTGAAAAATTCAAAGTTAATTTAAAAATAAGAATTTAACTTTTATTTAAATCCTTTTTCGTTAAGCTTTAGGTATAATAAGTAAACAAAGATATTCAAGTGATGGTCTAAAAAATAACAAACATTCAAGTTCTCTTACACAGTTGCTATAACTATAAGTTTTAAAAAATGGTAGACATTTATACTAACAATAATAACTATTATGAGGGTATAAAAAGTCACAATACAATGTTTGTATAACTAAGCTAGACATAAATTAAACTAACTGACCAGGGAGTTCTCATTACTCTTCTTCAAAATACATCTTTTAAGATTAGTTTGTTAGTTACAATGCGAGTGCAATAATTTATTTATCGGCTGTCAAATATTTTCAACATAAAAATATTTATGAATGAGTTCATTTTTGCCTCCGTAACAAAAGTAATAGACCTGATATTTAAACTTCTTTTCAAATGTACAATTTAGAAGTCTTTTGTTTGTCAGAATTGTTGATTTAAGAAATTGTTGATTTCTTTATTTTTTTAAAATAAAATATATCCCCATAACAGAAAGGGAATAACCATTCAATAATAAAATACACAATTTTGAATGATCTTTACCGCAATAACAAAAAAATTTATTGGCTTTATTAATTTATAACAAAAATTGAAGCCTACAACACTGTGCAATCTAAACTGGAAATTTGAGAACCCCTGGCCATGGATAACAAAGCTCAAACCTCACCCTCGGCTTCTGACCCTATGTCATCCAGCTCCACTGAATATTTTGGATTTCCATTTCCCCCAGTAAATGCAGCACTTTCAGCAAACATTTCCTCTTCTACTGGCTGCAAATTGTCTTCGTCTTCTGCCTCCCCTAATTTGTCAAGTTTTGTTGTTTTTTTTTAATGTCACATTTTATTTTATTTTTGCCATTCAGTAAAAACATTATAATCGATTTCTAAAATTGAATTGTAGCTTTGAAATTGTTGAATGATAAATCAGCATTTCAGAAGCAATGTTTAATGTAGTTTGTTTGCCTAATTGTAGCAATTTTTTAAAAATTATCTAACAAAGATATTTATTTTTTTTAAAAAGCATTATTTTTAAGTCATTTACACATCAGGATTTTTATTTTAAAAAACACAAAAATTTCAGGGCTATTCATGATATGAGTAAAACTTTTAAAACAATAACATTGTCATACTAGATGAAAAGGCTTCATTTTCAAAACAAAACTAAAACATTATATCGAAGGGAATAGAGTATAAATTTCCCTCAGTAAGAAACTTTCAAATTTAGCCTTGATATGACACATATGTCAACAATTTAAAACATTGTGTGAAAGAGATAATAAAATCAGTTTGTTGATTTTCAGACAAAAGTTGTGTTAATATCCAGTTAACATGCAATTATTGCATTCTCTGCTAATAAACTGAAAGACCTGTTAACAAACAAATCTTTAGGTCAACAAACTATTCAGAGGAGAAAAGAACACAAAGTTAAAGTCCAATTCAATTCACTCACCCTTTTGACTTGATCCCTGCAAAGTTGAAAATTTAAAAGAATCATTACAAACATGTGGAGATATTTCTTTTAAAAAAAATTATTTTTAGACATAGAAGAAAATAAAGAAGAGTTTCAAGCGCCAATGTTTGTAGTTAATGTGAGGCTTATCTGTAGTTAAAAAAAATGATTTAGTTTAGTTATTTAGACTTTTGTCAATGTAATATTAAAACTCTGAAAACATGCATGTGTTTACATGTGGTAAATTTGTGGTTAACATGCTTCAATATTTCTTCTGTCACAATCAATGGCACCAATCAAGGCTTGCACAACAATAAACAAACAAGTGTCACATTGTGACAAATATTAAGTATCATGGAATAAGTCAAACTATTTTGAAAACATTTGAAAGCTGACGTTTGACTAGTGAAAGGATTTAGGAATACTTGAAGACAAGACTGGAGATAGTGAGCAGTAGTGAGCAGTAGTGAGCATCTATCATATAGTGAGCGGTCGTGAGCATCTATCATATAGTGAGCTGTCATGGGCAGTAGTTAATTTGTGACTTATTGAAAAACATTTACAGATCTAAAGATGAAGAGGTTTCTGAATGTCAAGAACAAAGGGAATAATACTCAGATGCAACCAAAAAAAAACAAAAAAAAAGTCAAACTTACCGTGACAGCTGGCATGATGAGAGAGGGTTAACAGAAGTTTTTTTTAAAAATTTATTCTTTTCTTTTACAGATGCTACTTCTATACAGAAGATTTGTTAAACTATGAATGTTAATTGATCTATGTGGAGTTCCTCAACTCTAAACTGTGATAAAAATTATTTTTAAAGAAATTTTCCCACACATTCACTCAACCAGAATTACCGTACTTTGAAACATTTCGCTGATATCTATGGTCAAAACTACGTTTCCTCTTAGTTAAATTCCTAATCCAAACTACACAGTCCAGTCTCCCCTCATACTTTTATACTTGGTCAACTACAGACCACTACAATGTGCCATGAGAAAGGTTTGTCGAGGCCATTGACTCGGACATTCACCAGCTGTGGTGAGCATGGATAGATGGTCGTTTAACCTGGGCCAACAGGGTTGTCTACCCTGACAGGTAGGAAAACGGGAAGCTGTTTGTAAAACTTGTACACAAATCAAGCTATTGAACAAACAAACCTCACGAGTTACGCCCCTTTGAGGGCTATCAATCCAGTTTACAAATATACCTCCAGTCTCTACAATTTTAACACTGATCTCAAAACTGATAAACAACTAACAACTTTACTCAGGTGAGGTAATGAATCTTTCTTTGTCAAATAAAAAAAAACCAAGTTTGAAGGAGGTATACCTATTTGTATTAAAACTTTTTTTTTACTATTGTAACTGAACTCAAAATTTGTTACCATGGTGTGTAATTGAACTGAAATGTATTAGTGTACTTTTGTGTGTAATTGAACTGAAATTTTTTGGATTTTGTATGTTATTGAACTAAAATGTTTGTACTTTTGAGTGTAATTGAAATGAAATTTATTAGCGTACTTTTGTGTGTAATTGAACTGAAATTTATTAGCGTACTTTTGTGTGTAATTGAACTGAAATTTATAAGTGTATTTTTGTGTAATTGAACTGAAATGTTTGTAATTTTGTATGTAATTGAACTTAATTTTTTTTACTTTTGAGTGTAATTGAACTGAAATGTATTAGTGTACTTTTGTGTGTAATTGAACTAAATTTTTTTGGATTTTGTATGTAATTGAACTAAAATGTTTGTACTTTTGAGTGTAATTGAAATGAAATTTATTAGCGTACTTTTGTGTGTAATTGAACTGAAATTTATTAGTGTACTTTTGTGTGTAATTGAACTGAAATTTATAAGTGTACTTTTGTGCAATTGAACTGAAATGTTTGTAATTTTTTTAAAAACGTTTGAGTGTAATTGAACTGAAATTTATTACTGTACTTTTGTGTGTAATTGAACTTTTTTTTCAGAGTGGTGTGTAAGTAAAGTGACATTTTCTCCATAGGCCGTTGGTAGCATCAAAACGTATCTTATTTTTTTAGAAACTCTTGATATGCCTCAAAATTCGTGGTTGTAGTGGAGTGGTAGAAAAGTTAGGAAAAATGTATGATATAATGGACGTCTATTAAGTGTAGTAAACTGTTTTGATAGCTCGACCAACTAACTGACCCTAATCCCCCTGATCCTGTGACTGTGACCCCTAAAAATAATTACTTAAATGTCTTCCAACAAAGATCCGATTATTCTCGTACAAATGATCTCCCCTTTTTGCTGTGATTATTTCCCTTTCATTGTTATGCTGACAGCTTCATTTTTTAAGGCTCATTAATTTATTTGTTTTGTATGTTTTTGTTTTTTTTAACTGAGGAGGTTGATTAATTGTAGTTTTAAAAAAACTTGATCATTTGCTATTATTTGTAGATTCCAAAATGATTGTCAAACGTTAGGACAAAGTCACAACTGAATTCAAACAATAATTTTTAGCAAAGCTAAGTAGTTTTTTTTTCTTCCTTTTTTTATATTACTATTTCATATTTATTAATATTTTGTTGTTCTAAGGAAAATTTCAAATAAAGATATGAGGATATACGACCATTAGACAATCAAGTAGCTGCGATAGCAGTCTAAAATGTGGAGTTAAATCGAAAATGAACGCTGCTAAGTGCACGAAAGCCAAACGATTCAAGTAACGAGAAGCTCAAAGCAAAGTGATAAATACGATGTAATGCTCGACCTCCTCCACAAATCTATACATACGTTGACTACAAGCCAGTCTACCATGTAAATCAGTTTCGCTCTTCACGACACGAAATGCAACAGTCAAACCATATCTGACAACCCCCTGCACATCTATCTAACTTGTCGATGTTGACGGGGGTAAATAACACGGCGCCTATCACAAAGTCCCCCTCATCACACCTACGTTGAACACAGCACACAGACAAGTACACAACTACCACCGAAGTAAGCCGCAGCACAAACACACGGCGAGAAAGCACTTGACAACTTTACTGTGTTACTTTCTAAAACAACAATAAAAAAATCTCAAGTTGTTCTGGTAAATAAAACTTCGAGCTATAGAAAGTCGATGCACGGGTAGGTTAAGGTGAGAAAAAAATCACCTTAGCCGCTCATGACCTTTGCCCTACCTGCAAGGACGCTCACCTGAACCCATTCCTCCGTGGCCGCCCCCATTTTTGCCCGCTCATTAACTCCCTTCTTACTTTACTCTCTAGTCTCTCACCGCAGTACAGTATCGTACTCACAGGGTTAGTGTCGATTTAGGGGGGGGGGAGTAAAGGTAAAGCAAGCTTTTTCTCCGACCTCTTCCACGAAAAACAAAAATAACTTCATTCGCGTAACTCACCCCTCCTTCCCCCACCCCTATGCTCTATCTATGCCCCACTTCTGAATGTTTTTATTAGTCCCAAACTCTTGACTCGGTTAAACGAAAAATCGTTGGAAAATAATTTAGGTCTTAGTGAAAACAAACCGCTCCACGTCCCATCTGGCCAAAGTTCAGAGGACCGTTGGGGGCCAGAACCTCCCATTTGAGAAACCCTGCCCTGTGATTATCCCCCTTACTTAATACCGACGGTGTTTTAGTGGTGACGTGTATAGGACAAATTAGAGGTGTTGGTATTTCTGTGTGTGTGTGTACAGTTGGACACAGAGGGAGGGGGGCGAGGGAGAAATGGTAAGTGAGGTAAAGAGGAAACGATAGAAATAACACGAGAGAGAGAGAGAGAGAGAGAGAGAGAGAGAGAACACGATATTGAGACAGGGTGAAGGGGAGAGAGAGACAGAGTGAGAGACAGAGAGAGAATAGCAGACTGAGTGAGCGAGAGAAAATTTAAAGAGAATAGAAAATATAGGGTAAGAGGGAGACAGAAATAGAGGGAGAGATCGGAAAATAGAGATAGAAACAGACAGACGCTGAGTGAATGGAGAGTAAGAGGGAAATAGAGATAGAGAACATGAGGGGAAAAAATAAAGAGACAAAAAGAGAAGTAACAAGAAAGAAGAGGACAGGTAAGACAGAGAAAGGGGGACTTGAACGCTGAAGACAGGGATGATAAGGAAAGAGAAGTGCAAGAAAGAGAACAGGGGAGAAAACTATACGGGTATGCAGGGGATAGAACTATAAGGGTATGCAGGGGAGAGAACTATACAGGTATGCAGTGGAGAGAACTATAAGGGTATGCAGGGGAGAGAACTATAAGGGTATGCAGGGGAGAGAACTATAAGAGTTTACAGGGGAGAGAACTATAGGGGTATGCAGGGGAGAGTATAATAAAAGCAAGCAGGGGAGAGATCCATAAGTTCAGGCAAGGGAGAGTACAACAGGTGGCAATTCATGTTCCCTCTAATTTTCGTCTGTCCGTGTGCAAAGTAAATAAAAAACAACTTGTGTACAAAGTTGCACGGCATCATTTTTCGAGTGCAATATTTTACAAATGTGTAATTCAAAACTACTGCGCGGCGTTGGTCAGGTATCTGCGCGGCCACCCACTAGCGCAGCTTAAATGGAACATAGGTGGCGATCCTTATTTATCTTTTACTTGGACTTGGAGCTACACCGATTTTAAATTTGAAATGGACAGTAAAAAGATCGCTGGCGCCCATATCTTCGAGATGTCCAGGCCGCTTCTCTTCACTCTCGCTACAAAATATGGAGTGAGTCCCGCCTCTCTGCCTCTCTCTCTCTCCATCTCTTTCTCTCTCCCTCTCTTTCTCTCTCTCTCTCTCTCTCTCTCTCACCCCGCACACCATCTCAACCACTTAACAATAGCTTCACTGTAAAATGTGTGGTTCTTACGCACTAACCTCTATGCACATTTCTCTTCTGCGAGCTTGCCTCATTTACTCTGTCTCCCATCCTCTTGTCTCTCTATTCCTACATGAGTATCTGCATCCACACTATTTTAATTCCCACGTGTCTCGCATGATGCACGTGAAATCAATATTACTATTACATTAACACGGGTTTACACACGCCCCTCCCTGTATTAACTGAGAGCCAAATTTGTTGTCACGTTAGTCAATCGTTTGTTGTGGGGTTTGGTCAAGTTTTATCAGCGGGTAAACCAGGAGTCGGTGGTGCAGCTAGCACTAGTGACACCAGGGGCAGACCAATGTTTCTCGCCTCACCGAAACTTTAAAAAAAATTGCAATAACAACTTCTGCTGTTCACCAAAATGTTCTTCCATTTAAAAAAAAATCATTTGTGGAAGCGAAATCATTAGGTATCAGAAATTTTCATCCAGATTGTCAGAACCAAAACTAATGACGTCTTACCCTGCAAATCTATATCTTAACAAATACGAACTTAAAAACTGGTTTTTAAAAGACATTCCCTGTGCAAACAGCATTCTATTAATAATAAACAAATGCTTTAACAGTGAAGACGTCTCTTCTATCTACGTCAAGGATATAAACTTTAAAGGTATTTCATTTTTATTGAGCCTACACTGTCAGCGAGCACACAATGTCATGACGACAGCGGTCGCTATAGATGCGATAACTTTTTTTTATACTGTAATGAAAATCACAGGCAACTAAGATATTTTTTCAACACACATAAAAGTCACTCGGTCAATTTTATTTTTAGCTGACCAAAAGGTGGACTGATAACAATAAGTGGAAACAATACCATGCGGCAAAAAAGGTTTGAGAAACATTGCCCCGAAATAAAGATTGAGAGAACATTGCTCTGCAAAAAAGTCTGGTAGCTTTGACGGGAACTTTAAGTTTTCAAAATAAAACAAACCCGTAAAAACAAAGTTTTTGAATATAAATCCCTTATATATGAGACATAACTAACAGTATTGATTATTTTCAAACGCGACAAACATTTACAGACTGAATCTGTCTTAACTCAACTTTGCTTCATAACCCGAGGGGAAAAGTCTGGTCACCGATCGCTTGACCGAGCTCAGCGTGACACGTAAAATGTAAACAAAAGCACGCCGGTACTTCGATGGGTCGCGTCAACGCGTCAACTCAAACTCTCACGGGGAGAAAAAACAATAACAAACAGTGAATTTGAATTACATACGTTATATAAGGATAAACTAAAAATGCATTAATTTAATTACGGTACGTTCGATCGATCTGAAATTTTGATACGATGCATTGTTAGGTGAGACGGGTCCGTGTGCCAAATTTCAGCTCGATCGGATCACGGGAAGTGGGTCATTTTTGACTTTTGTTTTTCCGCCCGCCCAAGACAGACAGAGATCACGACAGAGAGAGATGACGACAGAACGACAGAGACGGCGGTGAAGTTAATATAAGGGATTTAATAAAGTTTGGTAGCTTTGACGGGAACTTTAAGTTTTCAAAATGTGTTAGAGTAAAGAGACCCCTTCAGGTGCCCCGGTCTAGCATGAGTAAAGTAATGGATGAAATAAGCGAAGTTTGAGAACGGCAAACACACACACACAGAAATACGTTTGAAATAGGCTTGGATAACATGCACTTTGAATCATTGACACACAGATGAGTAACAGCTACATAACAAAGTACTGGAAATGCACGTTCGATGTGTTCTTTTCTAATTAGATGTTTAAAATTCATTTTAAAAAAAATATTTACATGCTTTAGATTAAACTGTAGATACATTAATACAATTACATGCTTTTTTAAAATTACAGCCAGGGGGGTGTTTGTTGTTATAATTTTTTAATTTTTTCTTTAAAGGTAGACAAGAGACTTGTCGAAGGAACTGTGACGTAACAGCATTTCGCGTTAATGTTCTGAATACTTGTGATAATGAGCTGCACGTGGGGATAATTTCCCAGACATTGAAATGCACGGCATGCTGCATATAGTTGTTGTCTTGTTCCATTTTTAGAACACAGGGATTGGGGATTTCGGGAATAAATTAAATGATTATAAAATTTAACTGGTTCACACGCCTGATATACTCAAGTGTGGAGGAAGTATGAAGTTTGTTATGAAAGACATGCCAGTTAATTGACAGAAAGCGGTAGAATGTTAGATATTGTAGAATTTCAGATGATCTTTAATCACATGGTTGGAGGAATGTTGATATGCGTAGGCCTCGGAGGAGAGGATCCTTAGATTTCAACAGTTAATTATTATACCGAGTTTTCTTGACATACCACGAAATGTTTTATTTTCTACACAGTGTGTATGTATGTCGGGAGGGGGCGGAGGCTCATCATATAATATCAAAGAGCTACGCAAACACACACACAACTTGCCCCTTAATGAATTCTCAAAGAACAGGAACGCTTTAAAAATGTTTTTAATGACGTCATTCTGCCTATTTCTTCATTTTCCTGCTCACGTCTGCAAGATTTCACTTCATTTTTTTTTATCAATTTCTCCCTGTACTGCCAATTTCTCTTCCTTTCTATGTGTTCCGATCTCTTTACACTTCTCCCAGCTCTTTCCACGTATATGTTCTACCTCTTTCCCCTACTATGCAACCTTTAACTCCCTATTCTAAACGCTTCTCTTTTTTTTTCTTCTTCTCGATCCGTCACAGAAAAACTTTAGGTTTGAAACAAATCAATCAAATGTGTGTTGACCAATTCACCCGTACCCTCTCTTAGCCCCACCCGCAATGCTACAAAAGAGGTAACAGGTAATATTAGTAAACCCGATGCGATTATTCAATCGTGAGGTTATCAAAGATGCCGTGGTCGGTCAGTCACAACCGCGTGTAAGGGAATGAATGACATGACATGCGTTTATTTACCTTCAGGCAAGGAAAACACTTTCCGATGATTCCCGGCATTTCGAAAAGCCCCAATCAATACTAGAATTCCCTCACACGCGCGCCTCCTCCCGGTGCAGGAAACTAGTCTCTGCTATCCCCGCTCACGGGATGCGCGTGTGTCGTTTTCGAGCGCGTGTCTAGCCGGCGACCCCAAGTATCGAGCGAGACAGTGAGTTGGGCTGGAACGGAATGCACCACGTACCCGGTATTTGCGGCACGTGCGGGCGCCTAGATCAGCTGTTTGAGAGCCGTGGATGTATCTAGGTCAGAGCTGTTCGCAGAGCAACGCATCGTCACACGTGAGGTGAATTCATCCTCAGATCGCTCAGCTCTCCGATCACTGCTGTCTGTACTTTCCCATTTTTTGAAATTGGGTGTCAGGATTTGATAGGAAGTAGACGGGTTTGTCTAAAAAAATGAAGTGGCGCGCTTTTAGCGTACCGAAATATTCGCTTAAAAACTGAAATGACTCGATGGTTAAATAAAAGTAAGGCTGGCTCGTTCATAAACGGGGTTGACACCAAGAGGGAACATTGCAGAGTCTTGATACCCAGATAAGACATTGTAGAGTTCCCGTAGTTGTTAAAACTAAAGGAGAGTTAATTTAATATGTCATCAGTTTTAACTTCATCAGAATATTTGTTCTAGTTCTGAACTCTTCTCTGAGTCTGAGTTTAAAGATAAACGATGCAATGCTCGAACACGATTCTTCGCAGACTCTCATCATATGACCGGGGAGATGTCTAACAAACGAACGATTCAATGAGGCTTTTAGGTTTCTGGAGCTGCAGCAAACTTTTTGTTGTTTTTGTTTGCAAACGAGGGTAACTCAGTGCTTGCTCCTAACAAAGTCTAACAAAGATGTGAAAAACCCGACGTTTCTAGTCTGTCAGTTGTTTGTTTCGTAGTAAGAACTTTGAATATTGATGCTCTATTTTAAGAGACCGCCGAATGTTATCAGTTTCCAACACACCGTGAATCTCGCGTTCTTAGTTGTTTGCTAGTGGATGGGGGCAGGGGGGAGGGAGGGGGTATATTTTGTTTACATTGCCGTTGTTGTTGCTCGTACTGACATGTTTGTCAAATTTTATTTTAGAATCGTCAGTCGAAAGTGAATGCATATATTAGACCTACACACGCGCATGCACACAGAAGTAAAGATTGCCTAACCGATCAATCCGTAAATTTTAGACTTATCCATTGTGCCACTTAACCTGCGATCTGGTGGCAATAATAAATAAAAATCATCAATATTAGATGACCGCACTAATGAATTGACTCTTAAGGTTGGTACACTTCATGCGAAATCCTGGCGATGATATTGATTCCTGGTGATTACTTGGTCAAGTCCAAGTCCAATCTCTGTAATCTGGTGAAGCTATGGACACAACCTCCACGTTTATATTATGCCAGGGATCAGTTACTTAGAACTAGGAATTTTCTGTTTCAAATTCACTGCATCGAATCTGATTTGTTTTTGTTTTTATTTTTAAAAAAAATGTTGGTAGGCTACGCCCTTGCAAAGACAAGACAAAAAACAATAAATGAAACCGCTTTGTTCATGGTGTGTTGTTCTAAAGTGGCAGTGGGGGGGGGGTGGTGGGGGGTTGGGGGAGTCTGAAAAGTTAGCACCTAGCCCATGCTGGCTACCACTTGATACTCTCTGATTTACTACCATATGCTACTTTCTGATTGGCTGCCACTAGCTACTCCCTGATTGGCTACCACTAGCTACTCCTTGATTGGCTACCACTAGCTACTCCCTGATTGGCTAACACTAGCTACTCCTTGATTGGCTACCACTAGCTACTCCCTGATTGGCTACCACTAGCTACTCCCTGATTGGCTACCACTAGCTACTCCTTGATTGGCTACCACTAGCTACTCCCTGATTGGCTACCACTAGCTACTCCATGATTGGCTACCACTTGCTTCTCCCTGAATGGCTACCACCTCCTACTCTCTGGTTGCCAAACGGTTGCTAATCCTACATTGAAGTTTAAACAACTTCCAGCAGCCCGCATTTATTTAAGAGTTGACTCTCAGTATCAATGTTTATTTCAGCTCACGAGCATAAACGGAATAACCCAGACTGAGTTTAATGTCAGGTCTGCCACAGAACTTGGTCAGAGCAATGATTAGTTTCATAGACAAGTTGCATATAAAAGATGAGAGCGTAATTGAGTAAAAAACGTTTTCTTTCTTTAGACTCGTTTACACTGTTACCAAATCCTTGCAACTCATTTAAGATTCCACTTATTTTCTCTATATTTATATTAAAAAATATAGCTACCATTTTTGGTAAGTGAATGTGGTACTTGGTATACATGTAAGACATGAATCTAATCCCTTCAAATGTAAATTTTATGTGTGTGTGTGTGTGGGGTGGGGGGGAGTGTTAGTACAGTTTCTGTTTTAAGTCTTTTGTCAGAAAGTTTCACAATGTCATGTAAGTTTTCCTAAAGTTATGATTGGCTCAATGTTGACCAATGAAAATATTGAATAAAAAAGTATCGCAGATTAGTTTAGGGGCCGTCCATAAAGTACGTCACGCTCCAGAGAGGTTGGGGAGGGGGGTAAGAAAGTGTGACAGTTTGTGACAGGGGGGAGGGGCGGTCCGGCCATGTGTGACGTCACGGTGTTGGATATTAAATTTTAATTATTTTGTTAATAAAAAACAACATTTTTGTTCAAAAGTGTGACATACTTTATGGGGGGGGGTCCGAGATTTGTGACAGTTTGTGACAGGGGGGAGGGAGCGAGATAAAAATGGTCAAAAATAGCGTGACGTACTTTATGGACGGCCCCTAACACTCAAATAAAAGTGAGGATACCAGAGAAGTTAATTGGAAATGATATCTTTATATTGCAGGTAAACTGGAGATATATTTATAATGGAATAAACTTTACTTTAATGTAACCACATACAGTGGCATGCAACAAGAAGTAGAGAAAGTTGGTGGAAAAAAAACCCCTCTGACTACGTCTCTATAACTGTCCTTAAATGTAAAATGTAACAAAAAGTAAAGACAGTGGGTGGTAGAGAATCAGAAACATACAATGTTGTGCCACAAGAAGTAAAGACAGTATGTGGTAGATAATCAGAAACATACAGTGTTGTGCCACAAGAAGTAAAGACAGTGGGTGGTAGTGAATCAGAAATATACAGTGTTGTGCCACAAGAAGTAAAGACAGTGGGTGGTAGAGAATCAGAAACATACAATGGTGTGCCACAAGAAGTAAAGACAGTATGTGGTAGATAATCAGAAACATACAGTGTTGTGCAACAAGAAGTAAAGACAGTGGGTGGTAGTGAATCAGAAATATACAGTGTTGTGCCACAAGAAGTAAAGACAGTGGGTGGTAGAGAATCAGAAACATACAGTGTTGTGCCACAAGAAGTAAAGACAGTGGGTGGTAGAGAATCAGAAACATACAGTGTTGTGCCACAAGAAGTAAAGACAGTGGGTGGTAGAGAATCAGAAACATACAGTGTTGTGCCACAAACAGGTAAAGACAGTGGGTGGTAGAGAATCAGAAACATACAGTGTTGTGCCACAAGAAGTAAAGACAGTGGGTGGTAGAGAATCAGAAACATACAGTGTTGTGCCACATGAAGTAAAGACAGTGGGTGGTAGAGAATCAGAAACATACAGTGTTGTGCCACAAGAAGTAAAGACAGTGGGTGGTAGAGAATCAGAAACATACAGTGTTGTGCCACAAACAGGTAAAGACAGTGGGTGGTAGAGAATCAGAAACATACAGTGTTGTGCCACAAGAAGTAAAGACAGTGGGTGGTAGAGAATCAGAAACATACAGTGTTTTTCCACAAGAAGTAAAGACAGTGGGTGGTAGAGAATCAGAAACATACAGTGTTGTGCCACAAGAAGTAAAAACAGTGGGTGGTAGAGAATCAGAAACATACAATGTTGTGCCACAAGAAGTAAAGACAGTGGGTGGTAGAGAGTCAGAAACATACAGTGTTGTGCCACAAGAAGTAAAGACAGTGGGTGGTAGAGAATCAGAAACATACAGTGTTGTGCCACATGAAGTAAAGACAGTGGGTGGTAGAGAATCAGAAACATACAGTGTTGTGCCACAAGAAGTAAAGACAGTGGGTGGTAGAGAATCAGAAACATACAGTGTTGTGCCACAAGAAGTAAAGACAGTGGGTGGTAGAGAATCAGAAACATACAGTGTTGTGCCACAAGAAGTAAAGACAGTGGGTGGTAGAGAATCAGAAACATACAGTGTTGTGCCACAAGAAGTAAAGACAGTGGGTGGTAGAGAGTCAGAAACATACAGTGTTGTGCCACAAACAGGTAAAGACAGTGGGTGGTAGAGAATCAGAAACATACAGTGTTGTGCCACAAGAAGTAAAGACAGTGGGTGGTAGAGAATCAGAAACATACAGTGTTGTGCCACATGAAGTAAAGACAGTGGGTGGTAGAGAATCAGAAACATACAGTGTTGTGCCACAAGAAGTAAAGACAGTGGGTGGTAGAGAATCAGAAACATACAGTGTTGTGCCACAAACAGGTAAAGACAGTGGGTGGTAGAGAATCAGAAACATACAGTGTTGTGCCACAAGAAGTAAAGACAGTGGGTGGTAGAGAATCAGAAACATACAGTGTTGTGCCACAAGAAGTAAAGACAGCGGGTGGTAGAGAATCAGAAACATACAGTGTTGTGCCACAAGAAGTAAAAACAGTGGGTGGTAGTGAATCAGAAACATACAATGTTGTGCCACAAGAAGTAAAGACAGTGGGTGGTAGAGAGTCAGAAACATACAGTGTTGTGCCACAAGAAGTAAAGACAGTGGGTGGTAGAGAATCAGAAACATACAGTGTTGTGCCACATGAAGTAAAGACAGTGGGTGGTAGAGAATCAGAAACATACAGTGTTGTGCCACAAGAAGTAAAGACAGTGGGTGGTAGAGAATCAGAAACATACAGTGTTGTGCCACAAGAAGTAAAGACAGTGGGTGGTAGAGAATCAGAAACATACAGTGTTGTGCCACAAGAAGTAAAGACAGTGGGTGGTAGAGAATCAGAAACATACAGTGTTGTGCCACAAGAAGTAAAGACAGTGGGTGGTAGAGAGTCAGAAACATACAGTGTTGTGCCACAAGAAGTAAAGACAGTGGGTGGTAGAGAATCAGAAACATACAGTGTTGTGCCACATGAAGTAAAGACAGTGGGTGGTAGAGAATCAGAAACATACAGTGTTGTGCCACAAGAAGTAAAGACAGTGGGTGGTAGAGAATCAGAAACATACAGTGTTGTGCCACAAGAAGTAAAGACAGTGGGTGGTAGAGAATCAGAAACATACAGTGTTGTGCCACAAGAAGTAAAGACAGTGGGTGGTAGAGAATCAGAAACATACAGTGTTGTGCCACAAGAAGTAAAGACAGTGGGTGGTAGAGAATCAGAAACATACAGTGTTGTGCCACAAGAAGTAAAGACAGTGGGTGGTAGAGAATCAGAAACATACAATGTTGTGCCACAAGAAGTAAAGACAGTGGGTGGTAGAGAGTCAGAAACATACAGTGTTGTGCCACAAGAAGTAAAGACAGTGGGTGGTAGAGAATCAGAAACATACAGTGTTGTGCCACATGAAGTAAAGACAGTGGGTGGTAGAGAATCAGAAACATACAGTGTTGTGCCACAAGAAGTAAAGACAGTGGGTGGTAGAGAATCAGAAACATACAGTGTTGTGCCACAAGAAGTAAAGACAGTGGGTGGTAGAGAATCAGAAACATACAGTGTTGTGCCACAAGAAGTAAAGACAGTGGGTGGTAGAGAATCAGAAACATACAGTGTTGTGCCACAAGAAGTAAAGACAGTGGGTGGTAGAGAATCAGAAACATACAATGGTGTGCCACAAGAAGTAAAGACAGTATGTGGTAGATAATCAGAAACATACAGTGTTGTGCCACAAGAAGTAAAGACAGTGGGTGGTAGAGAATCAGAAACATACAGTGTTGTGCCACAAGAAGTAAAGACAGTGGGTGGTAGAGAATCAGAAACATACAGTGTTGTGCCACAAGAAGTAAAGACAGTGGGTGGTAGAGAATCAGAAACATACAGTGTTGTGCCACAAGAAGTAAAGACAGTGGGTGGTAGAGAATCAGAAACATACAGTGTTGTGCCACAAGAAGTAAAGACAGCGGGTGGTGAAGAACCAAAAAATCTCACCTCATCTAGTTTAACTCCATACAAGCTGAAGTCGAGACACTTGACGATATCGTAGAAAATCTCATCCTCATCCCTGTCTCCATCAATCTGTCAAAATATTTAACAATTACTTAGGGGTCTACCGATATGCATTTTTGCCGATATTGCCGATACCGATATTACCGATATTTTTTTTGCCGATATGAGTGCCGATATGAGTATTTGTTAGGACGAAAACCAGCGGTCTTATTTGATGACGTCATTCTAAAATTTATCACTGGTAATTATTTATCTTTTATATTAGGGGACTGCCGATATTACCGATATTTTTTCCGATATGAGTGCCGATATGAGTATTTGTAAGGACGAAAACCAGCGGTCTTATTTGATGACGTCATTCTTAAATTTATCACTTCTAATTATTTATATTTTATATTAGGGGTCTACCGATACGCATTTTTGCCGATATTACAGATATTTTTTCCCATATGAGTGCCGATATGAGTATTTGTAAGGACGAAAACCAGCGGTCTTATTTGATGACGTCATTCTTAAATTTATCACTCCTAATTATTTATATTTTATATTAGGGGTCTACCGATATTACCGATATTTTTTTCCGATATGAGTGCCGATATGAGTATTTGTTAGGACAAAAATAACAGCGGTCATATTTGATGACGTCATTCTTAAACTTATCACTCGTAATTATTTATATTTTATAATTTAGGGGTCTACCAACATGCAGTTTTGCCGATAATACTTTTTTTTTCTCCGAAACGAGGTTTCTGATGTGTTTACAATTTCCAGATCATGACCTAATAGGACTCGTGACAAAACGAACCGTCCTTTATAAAAATGTACAAGCAAAATTATGAACTCCTTTTGAAACTTCTACTTTGACTCATAATTATTAATTCTAACCAATAGTTTAATGGCTTTTGCACACGGCCACCTTTTATGAATGAAAAATGAGAACAAAGTGATTGTAATTGAGTGAAAATGAGGTTGAAGGATGAATGGTTGCCATTGACAACAAGTCTGCACACGGTACATTTTGTTATTCCATACGAAAATAAATGTTTTAGACATCTGGGATTTTGCGTGCATCTTTGCTATTAGTTAATTATAGCAATTACGTGAACATAATGTTTACATGTTATCAATTTATTAGAGCAATTACGGTATACTCGGCATCGGCAATAGTTACACAGTATTCCCAGTATACGAAAATCGGCCGATACCTAAACAATATCATAGCACATGACACACTGTATCGTGGCTGTACATATTAATACTAGGACTAGGACTCTTTTGGCTATTTCAATACCGGCATCGGGGTCGATATATAATAATTTGTCGAGATATTGTAAATCTAAATGATGGGGGGGGGGCGGGGGGGTTCCGATTGTTTTTTGTTGGTTTTTTTTTGGGGGGGGGTCAAAATTGCACTTATTATGAAATATCGGTGACGTCAATATCGGTACCTTTACATGCTACCGATACCGATATTGCCGATATCCAGATATCGGTGCCGATATATCGGCCAGCCGATATATCGGTAGACCCCTACAATTACTATCACATAAACTTGTCACATTTTTATTATTGTAAATAAACACGTTGATTGACTACAAGGTCTTGTGGATGACAAGATAAAATAGTAAACCTGGGAATAAAACTTTTGATTGGTTTATGTCCAGCTAGTTGCATCGTACGTCAGGGCACTAAACTAAAGGGATCAAGAGCAAAACAGATCCATCAAAATGAGGGGAGGGGGACTAATTTTAATAGATGAAATATATCTCTATGAGTTACGACCCGTGGCGTAGCATATGCCTCAGACATGCTCATTATAGATAGTGCAAAGAACAGGGGGGGGTTGAGAGAAAAGACACAAATAGCAGTACGAAGTAATGGAAAAAAAAGCAGAAACAAACATTTTTTTAAATAAAAAAAATAAATTGTTCACAAAGGGGCTAGAACTCAGGACTTTCCGCGAGCAAGGCGGACGTGATAACCACTACACTACGAATCATATGTTATTCTTTGAAGGAACAATGCAAGAAGCATCGTTGCCACCCCCCCTTTTTTTTCCTTTTCTTTTCATCCCACTACGCTTGCCAACAGTGATCAGTCGACCCCAGCGAGGTTCATTCGTCATGCTTACTTGCACATACTCGTTTAGGTGAAATATATATATATATATAGATGGTAATGCTTCAAAATAAACTCCAAGCAGCCCCCCACCCCCACCGAATCCCTGCCCTCTGTCCTAATGTGTTTTGTCTTTTGTGATTTTTTAAATAAGAAACATTCTTAAGGAAATTCAAAATATTGCTGTTTTAAAGATGTATAAAAATAAAAATATCAAGACAATTTTTTTAACTAATTATATAAAACATAAAGAATTTTTAAAAAAATATTATTGTTAAAGGAAATGACACACCAAAATTAAGCTCTTTCAAATTTTTAAAATTACAAAGTACTTATCTGAAAATTGTGTTGTCTCTGATAAAGTTAATATTCTTTTAAAAAAAAACAAATAAAAAACAAAAACAATCCTGGACAAAATCAATTAAAATATATATAAAATAAGATCTTTGATCCTTACTGACCACAATCAGCTTGTGTTCATCATCTATGGCTTTCAACAAGGGCAGAGTGTTCCTGGCAAAAAAGGCCAATTTTTTCTCGATGGCTGGGATGTTGTCATCAATTCTCTCGGTGCCGTTGGCGCCACGCAGGACAAGTCGATCATGTAAATACCTGTCCTCACAGTCGATTAAAATTGTGAATGCATGGCCACCAATCTGTGAAAAATTTAATTACAAGACATCTTTCATTTATCATTGAAGTTCTGAAACTCAAGTATTTCTTATTGTTGTAAATCTTTGTGAACTAATTAGACTGACTGCAGTGGCAACCAACTTTATTATTAAAAGTAACGAAATGTATCGGATATTTATTTATAATATATCAATAAATTTAATTTTAATGCTAATCATTTTTTTATAAATACCTTACCAATCTAATTTTAAAAATGGTTAATTAAATAGTAGTTTGTTTAAATATAAACTGTACAAATCCAGCTTAAGAAAAAAGGATAATGTAACAAAAGCATTAAAGATATCCCTACAGTGACAATGCTGATAAACTGAATAGCAGGTTTTTTCTTATTAACCACAGAAAATTAAAAAATAATGTAGAGAGTGATTGAGTTTCTATTTATTTTAAGCTGTTCAGTTCTTATTTGGTAGGTGAGTCACTCAACTTTCCTTACACCTAAAGTCAGAGATCAAAGTTCAGAGATCAAAGTTCAGAGATCAAAGTTCAGAGATCACACCATTTGAAGGAATCTAAATCCTGACTCATTGCTCACCATGGACACAATGTGCAATCACTCCTCTACAAGCCTCATTGATGCACAGAATATTATATCGCTTAATTTCCTTACATTTCTATTGAAGTCTTCATACTGCAATGCGTCCCGAGGATAGCCTTCAACAAGATAAGCTTTAGCATCTGGGTGATTGTTCATAGAACTTATGAGAAGCTCCTCAGTCACATCCTGGAGTTAATTCAAACAAACATTTTCAACAAAATCACTAACTATATACATTGATATTTGTGTGTATGTGTGTGTGTGTTGGCTACTCTAAAAATTTATACTGAATTTAACCATGAAATGCTATACTATAAATCAATATGAAATTTTGGGTTTAAAAACAGTATGGGATGAAAATGTTCCTGTTATCTCATGCAATAATTTTCAGGAATTATAGATTAGTTACAGTCTGGAAAAGTTGGATAGAAAGACATCTTGGATGTATGACAAAATAATTTAGGCAACTCCATGTTTTAAAAAAAACCATAAAACTAATTTTTTACAGAAACAAAACTTTTACCACTGGTGCCATGTCTCCCTGCCGCAACAATTTTGTGACCATAGCCCACTTTTCGTCTGCAGAACCTCTTTCAGAAATTTCTTTGCGTAGGATATCTCCCATGGATAAGTGGATAATGTCTGGATATCTTGCAGTAATCTTTGCACACTGAGTTCCCTTGCCACATCCAGGGCCACCTTAAATATAATCAAGTATTTGAGTGACATTTATTCAATCATTGAAGTCAAGCCAATAAAAAATAATTTCATGAATAAATATAACATTTCATGAGTTCTTAAGGGGAAGCTTTTTATGTGACATGAAGAATTATGAATTTTTTAATTTTAAAATTTAAAAAGAACAAATTTCTTAGCAATGTCTGCATTGAAGTCTGGATCTGTTACTAAAATATGATGGACGCCTCATTAAATAATTTCAACAAATTTCAGTAAGACACATTCCAAAAGTTATTTACTAAATCCTTTCGGTAATCACCTGCCAGGAATATGATGGGGGCTTCTGGTAGGCCAGGCTTTCGGCCTTCATCTTTCACCTTGATTTCTGGTGGAGGAATGTAGACAACGGTCGGTAATTTGATGTTGCTCTCATTCTGCTTGGCCGGCTCGGGTGAAGCAGGCGGTGTTGAAGATGACGGTGGTGGTGGAGATGATGTTGGAGGGGGAGAAGAAATTTTTCTTGCCCATCTGCTTGATGCTGCCCTGGGACCTTTAGGGGGAGCTGGAGGAAATCAAATATCCATTTCTAATATAAAAGTTGCAATATCCAGCAAAGCATACATAATAAAACATTTAAAATATCTTAAGTAACTTTTCATGAGAAAAATATCATTGTTAAAAAAAAATTGGGGGAAATCTTCAACTCTGTGTTCTATTGATATTTGACATTTCATGTTTGTATTTACAAAAATAAGGGACCCTCTTCATATTTTCTCTGATTAACCAATCAGGGATTTCAGCTTTCTATCAGCTTTCATATTATTTAATAGCTCTATAATAATATATAGTAATATCACCCAAAGAAATTCTCCCTGAAAATTTACACTGTCTTGAATTAACATAATATAATGTATTCTATCAGTATCATCACTACAAATTTTTTTCCCACCCTTTTCACATATTTGAACCCCTTTGGAAATTCCATTTGATACTCACAAGGAATTCTGCCGTTTTCTAAGTTCTGTATCAATGAATCAAAAATGAAAGAAAGCTCTTCCTGAATAGTCTCATCGTCTTTGTCACCATCAACCTAGATGAGATTTAAACATAAATGTTATTGTAACACAATTCTGGATTAACTTTGCATAGCCAAGTATGAATTGTATATGACAATATACTTGCATTGTGTAACCAATCCACTCACTTTAAATGAAAAAAAAATTGTGTCAGGTTTCTTATTTGTCTAATTTCTTATTTGTCTAATTCAAGTGTCAATAGTTTTTATGTCTTAATTTAATTTCACTATCAAAAGAATCTCTTTTGATTTCCTATTGCAGCCAACATAAAACATAAATCAAGAATAGTTAAATTAATTCATACCTCATATTGTTCTCATAAAATTAATACATTTTAAATAAAACTGAAATAATTAAAAGTTAAGATTGTTGCATTATTTTAATTGATTTTGTGAAATTTTCACTTGTTATAAAATTGCAATTTATATTTAAATTCAAGTTTCATTAATAAACAGAAATTCGTCAAAGGAAATCCAGATCAGTTTTGAACAATTAAAATATTTAACATCAAAACAGACTGAGGAAGAATTTGTTTAGATGAAAAAACTATCAAATCTTAAAATTTTCCAAACTTAATTATTGACAAAACAAGAAATCCAAACCACTCTTTTAAATTAATGTTATACATTTAAATGATGGGAACAAAATACATAGACTTATTACTCACAGAAGAATTTTAAAACTGTTTTGTGACTGTTAAAATAATATATGATAAAAATTTCATGTAACATTTACAAAATATGTTTTTAATTCACTGAAAAAAAAATTGGCAAGTTTATAAACTTAACTTGATCATTTAATTGTTTATAAATAACTGTACTACACTTTGATACTAGTACACAAGAAGCAGATGTGAAATGTGGAACTTGGATAATCTTGCTTGATGGTATCTATCAAGTTTCTGTAGTTACTAATCTGTTTCATCAATGGTACAATTTAAAAAAAAACCCTATGTCTCTTCAATCATGCTACTAAGAGCTACTTTTAAAAGAACGTACAATGTACAATTTCCCATCATCGTCATATGTTTTGAGAACTGGGAGAGTTTTCTCTTTGAAATTCTCCAATCTTTTAGCCAATGCGTTGGGCGACAGTTTCAAACCATCATCCTTGTGACCTTGTGTAAGGATATTTTTGCTCAGCTTGTCCTCTTCACAGTCCAGAAGTATCACAGCGTCGATTCGACTTATCTGACGATGCATTAGAAATTTTAAAAAAGGGGTGAATCTTCCGCAAAATAATTTTGTTGACAAAAAATTGTTCATAACATTATGTTAATGGTGCTGATGATGAATCTAATTTAAGCATGTGGATAAAACAAAGATTAGTTCATAAGACAATTTATTTTATGCCAAATACCTTATTTTCAAACTCCTTAGCCTGTTCCATGTCTCTGGGAAAACCCTGGATAATAAAACCACTGGCTTGTGTGTTTTTCTTTAAAGTGTTGTGCAGTATTGTTAGTGTGACGTCCTGTAGAAAAAATATTTTATAAATAAGTGTTCAATGGAAAGTGTTCCTACACTTATTAAATTGACTTCGTTGTCATTGCAATCAATTAAATTCAGTAAATGACATAAAAGAAACAAAAATATTTTTAAATTTTGTTGGCTGGAACCCAAGTGAGATAGATCCATAACCATTATTACTCTTATTACTTAACCATTTGTGCATCATATTACTTCCGTAACCCATTTTTACAGGTATTACTTCCGTAACCCATTTTTACAGGTATTACTTCTGTAACCATTTTTACAGGTATTACTTCTGTAACCATTTTTACAGGTATTACTTCTGTAACCATTTTTACAGGTATTACTTCTGTAACCATTTTTACAGGTATTACTTCTGTAACCATTTTTACAGGTATTACTTCTGTAACCATTTTTACAGGTATTACTTCCGTAACCCATTTTTACAGGTATTACTTCTGTAACCATTTTTACAGGTATTACTTCTGTAACCATTTTTACAGGTATTACTTCTGTAACCATTTTTACAGGTATTACTTCTGTAACCATTTTTACAGGTATTACTTCTGTAACCATTTTTACAGGTATTACTTCTGTAACCATTTTTACAGGTATTACTTCTGTAACCATTTTTACAGGTATTACTTCTGTAACCATTTTTACAGGTATTACTTTAGTAACCATTTTTACAGGTATTACTTCTGTAACCATTTTTACAGGTATTACTTCTGTAACCATTTTTACAGGTATTACTTCTGTAACCATTTTTACAGGTATTACTTCCGTAACCCATTTTTACAGGTATTACTTCTGTAACCATTTTTACAGGTATTACTTCTGTAACCATTTTTACAGGTATTACTTCTGTAACCATTTTTACAGGTATTACTTCTGTAACCATTTTTACACTTATTTCTTAAGAAATAGTTTTATAATTTCTCAAATAAAGTTGTAACATTCAGATTTTGGACAAACTTGATATTTCACGCCGCTGCTCTCACATCAACATACATAATTTTCAATGTAAGTCATGTCTGTCTGTCCCGTCTGTCTGTCGGTGACGCTACTAACTTTAGAAAGCAGCGCGCCAAATTACTGCACCAAAAATTAACTCTTTTCGAACGTCCGCATAAAATTGTTCAACAGGGAAATAAATGAATAAAATAAAAATAAATAAAATATATGAAAGTTCTGTATTACGTCATTTTTTAATCTGATGTGTGTTTATTTTGAAAACTGCCGTCATTTTTTTATGGGTGATACACTTGTATTTAAATAAATCCTTACCTTTGGAGCAAGCTCTCCATTGACAACCAAATCTTTGATATTTTTCCATTGCTCGTCTGCTGCTTTATTTTTTATTTCACTTATTAGAATGTGGCCAAGATTGACATTTACCCAGCCTGGATATTTCTCTACCAGTTGGTCTGCTTGTTCTGACTTACCGCTACCAGGTCCACCTGGAAAAAATATGCTAATAAATAAATCCAGATAAACTTTTCACTCCTACTAGGTCAACAACGAATGTATGAACAGTTTGTTTGTGTTTCTTGAATGAACAAACAAAAGAGTGTGGTTGTTTTCCAAAAAGAAACTTTATTTATCTGTATATATCCATTTAACTTCATACTTATTCTATTCTTATCAAAATGACAAACTATGATTTTATAATTTTTGAAAAGACTAGAGAAGAGATTTTTAAAAATAATTAAATAACAACTTCTAGCTAAGAATATTGAAGGATATATTATTTTCAATAAGAATTTTAAAATTTGGCCTAAAATAACAGTACTTGTAGATCGACACTATAAGAGTATAGTCTTGTCTACTCTAAAACAATTATTTCAGCTTACCCATGATAAGGATAATGGGGACATTTGGCAGTCCACTAGATCCAATAGGTGGCAAGGGAGCTGACTTTGAAACTGACACAGGAGCCACTTCCTTTTTATCTTTGATTAAATTAGCATAGTTTTAATGAAAATAACACACATTAACAATGCAAAAAAACATTTAAAAAAATAATTTGTTGAACATGTCAAGGGTTAATTTACAGCAGGAATTTGAAATTCAACATCTATTCTTCAGTCTGTCAAAACAATTATGTGGTTAAATGTTTAGCAATTTCATTATTTTAAAGCAGATGCTTCTGAGTATTCTAGGGTATTAGAACAATCTGAAAAATATGGTATTCAATTCCTGATTAAAAAAATCGTTGAAATTATACCTACTAAGTATTTTTTCCAATGAATTATTTCTAAATACAGTCAGACCTCTCTCAGTCGAACTCAAAGGGACCCGAAAAAAAATTCGACTTACGGAGTTTTCGAGTTAGGGAAAATGGCGTAATAGGCGCAGATTAATCAAGGACAATGTTGATGTTGATAGGGGGGGGTGAGAGAAACAGCCATGCCGACTAGAAGGCTTGACAGGAAAGAGAGGCGGTGTCTGATGTTTCATATGAAAGGAAGCTGACTTAGCTTTGAAATACCGACACCACAGTGAAAGCCCCTGCCCTCACGCTTTCCTTCCTTCACAGTGGGATGGGGGGAGTAAGATTTTACCTTATACCCAAACACCTTGGAAAATTTGACTAAGGAAGTTTGGAAGCCAAAATCTTCGAGTTAAGGAGATCTAAAATACATTAGTCTTATGGAATTGGTCGGGATCTAACAATTAATTCGTTATGGGGAGGTTTTCGACTTAGGGAATTTTGACTTAGCGAGGTCCGGCGGTAATTTTATGTTATCTATTATAGACACTCTTTCTATACAGAAGATTATTGGGTCTGACGCTCATCCGAGGTTCATTATATAGTATTGCAGTTTTATTAGAGTTTAAATATTGATAGTGTGTTTGTTTTCCTGATTCCTTGTTTGTTCGGGCAACCCATTCACCAACTGAATTTTTTATGGGAAGTATGATAATTTTATGTGTTTGTTCTTGCATATGGAACAAAGTGTTTTTATCCCTATGTCCATCTGTGTTGTTTTAGATTATCTTTGTGTTGTATTTCCACATTAGAATTAATTGTCTTTTGTATTATTACTACTTTGTTCTTTGTTCCTCTGTACCTTAGGGTGTCTAGGTTTAATGATTTAACTTATGGTTTTAATCTTGTACATTTTGAATATTCTTCATTAATGAATCTTGCAGCTCTTGAATAAGTTCTAGAATGGGTCCTATACAGAAGATGCTTACAGAGACTTTATAAGTATTTCATTCATTTATATACAAGTTATTGAAATCTGATAAATTATGGCCAAGTAAGAGATTAAATATTTTTATTTTATACCACATAAATTACAATGAATAAAATGTGTTAAATATAATAATAATAAAAAAAATAATAATATTAATAACCCCCTTTCCAATCCATGACGGACTATGGGGCATGTGAAGTAGCTTAGTTTTATTTATCCACCACTAACGAGCAAGGGATTGTGTGGCTAGCACAATGCCCCGGGGGCCTTGCAAGCACCAAGAATAGAACTTGTGACTCTCTTCTGTCTCCGTTCGGCAGTCCAGCGCGCTACCGCTAGACCAGCGCGGCCCTTATTAAAAATAACTAAAACCAAAAATTTTGTGTCAAAATTTGTGATGAAGAACTATCTAAATATTTTAGAGACACAGGTGCCACTTTTATTTTAGATTCATTTTCTTTTCAAACTTGCCAATAAAGAACGATATCGCACCAAATGTCATACTCATTATAGTACAAAGACAAAACTTCAGAGGCTTTTTTAAAATTTATATCCATGTCAGTAATCATTAAAAGATTATCAATTTTTTAACATTTTTTGATGCCATCATATTTTGTACTCAAAACAGCACATATTTCGGAATTTCTTTAAAAAAAACTTAGTTGTTTAAGAAAAAATTAATGAGCCAAATCAGAATCTAAAAAGAGGTTGCGTATCAGTTAAAATTTAAATCCAGGACTTATTTGGCCCACAGGAGGGACTTTGGACACATCTGTCGTATGTACTTTGTATCTTTACTTTGGATTAGTTGTTTTCCATGATGAAATAGTTTACATTTATTTTGTATATTTTTCTTTTATAATCTTAGCTTTTGACACTTTTCTGAGTGAAAAGACATACTCCAATTAATTTCCCATTTTATAATTCATGTTCTTCTTTAATAAAAAAGGAAAATGCCCTAAAAAATTAACTTTTTATCTAACAGAGAGTAATCACCCACCTTTCTGAGAGTGGCGTCCTCTCGAGTGAGGCCTTTTGCCATTTTCTGGCGTGATTGGTGGTAGTGGTGTTTTGGCAGAACGAACTTCCACAAACATGTTCCATGATAACTCCGCCTGACCTAAGGCCTTGACCTTTTCCAAGCTGTCTATCAGATATTGGATGTGATCATTGGGACGATGGAACATAAGTCCAGTCATGAGGCACTGAGAAGGAAATTTATGTCTCAATTTCAAATAATTTCAAAAGTCAACATTATCAGTAAACAATCAATTAAATGTATTTCTTTTTATAAGTGGGTATTTATGACATATATTTCATAAAGCACTAAGGACATTTCAACTTTATTCCCTAAAAATGCATCCTTTACACATCCTTTACAAAAAATGCATCTTTTACACATCCGTTATTATATTTACACATCCTTTATTATAAGTGCAAGTAGTCTCTCCTAAAAATATTTATAAATTTGTCCACCATTTCTTTTAAACCACTATCAAAAACTGTTACAATGATTACTTTACAGAGAAAAATTTCATCGTAATGTTTCCATGGCAACAACATAAAAAAAGCATTTTTCCTCATACATGTATCTTTTTTAGGGATATTAGTAGTAATAGAAAAAAAATTATAATATAATATAATATTGTTATGTCAAGTTTGAGATGCATAAATGGCTATAAACTAGACTTTTTTTTTAAGGTTCAAGAAAATTAATAAAGTTATCATTTTTACAGACATGTCACTATGGATTTTTTTTTAAAATAGTAAACATTTTCAAGTTGCAGCTATCATCTTATCTCTAGTTTGTCATGTCACTGTTGTCCCAGGCACAAGATCAATAATATTGATTTTGTTAGCAGGCCTGTGTAACCACTGGTATTAATAAACTATTTGGTATTTCCACAGTTTTATTGTTCAGAGGCTAAAATAAAATAAATTAGAAATATTTTGAAATATCTCCTTTAAAGCATCAGTTAAAAGTTAAATAATAACATACAATGTAAATCAAATTAAAAAATTCTCAATGAAAATGTTCACTTGATCATTCATTATCTTATCAATGTGATGAGATTGTTCTCCAGTCATATCATTCCTACAATGCTCATGTTCATGTTACATCTATATCATTGCATGGCAGGGAGCAAATAAATCTCTAGCATTTTCCCTCAAAACCCATTGAACCTTAAATCCATCAGGGCATTCTTGACCCTTAACTCACCCTATTTTGAGCTTTATTAAAAAATAATTTTGAAATTTCCCCTTAAAAGCATCTGTTACATGTATAATATGTAAATATAAATTTAAAAAATATATGTAAAAAAATAAAATAAAATTTATGAACATAAATGTTCACTTGATCATTAGCTTATTGTTGAGTCTATTAGTAGTGGTTAATGGGGAATGGTGCTGTAATGATATTTCCATAAGTTTAAATGTGAGGAGATTATTCCACAGTCAATTCATTCCTAAAGAGGAATATATTAAGTACATACCTTCTCACATCTATAATATGGTCATGGCTGGGAGCAAATCCTTCTCTAGGAAAAGCTCTCATATAGCTCCTATGATTTTCACTACACTAAATATCATAATTGGCTGTGCTGACCTGTCCAATACTTAGCAACCTTTTTTTTCATGTCCAAAATATTGGATTTCATGACTCTTACTTTAATTACGTGTGATTTCTCTGTTGGAGAAAGATCCTAAAGTGCCTTATCTTCTTTATTTAACTTACCCAAACTGTCTAAAAATACATGTAAATAAATACATCTATTCATTTTTATCTGGGATGGGATTTGAAATTAGTCTTAATTAAAAACAGACAAAACAACACATGTTTAATGATTTAAATTTTAAAAAAAAATCTTTCAGCTGTCAATTACATTGTCTGCTGGTCAGGGCTGTAGCACCAAGAACTTAGTTTTTTTATCTTTAAAACATCTCCCAAAAATTATCAAATGGATGTATTTACTTGGACAAGAGAAAACCTATTGTTGCAATCAGCCATTAATGACAATCCATCAGCATACACATGCTACTAAAGCAAGTCTGCTTGTCTTTGAACAACTTATTTTGCACCCAAAAATTTATGACCCCCTGACTTCTTCTAAAATTATTTTTAGCTTCACTAACTCTTAATACCATCATTAAATTTTGAAAAGTCTTTTGTTAAGAAATAGGAATATTGAGATGCTAATATTCACTTTGATCAATCTTCCCTCAAAGGTTTGTTGGTCCATGTGCGAAGTAAAAGAATTTGTGTTCAAAGTTGCACAACATCCATTTTTTTGGGGGGGGCAATATTTTACTATATTGCTGTGCAGTAATTCTTAACTGCTGCACGATGTCTGTCAGATATCTGCGAGGCCACGCAGCTTAAAAGGAACATTGATTGTAACTTGTGTCAAATCCTTCTGTATACAATTTACAATCATGCACAATGCATGTTATATTATCAGTCTTGTTTCTTTGAAAGTAGAAATAGCATATTGGTTCCCTTTTTAGATTTAGTTTAACAAAGCACAATTCAATGGATTGTTATACTCTAAACTCATAGAAACAAACATTTGATATACATGTAAATACTACATAAAATAAATAAATTGCTGTGATAATTCTCAAGGTTTCTCTAAGTGTATAAGTTACTTTAAATGTTTGTTTTTTTCCTTTGATTGACCTGATACTGACAACAATGTTTGAATTGTTTGACACTGAGTAGTGTCAAAAATCAAGCAAAGAATTCTTTTTAAATCCCTTATATTAACTTCACCGTCTTGTCTGTCTGTCGTGATCTCTCTCTGTCTGCCGTGGTCGCGCGGAAAAACAAAAGTAAAAAATGACCCACTTCCTGTGATGCTATCGAGATGAAATTTTGCACATAGACTTTTGTCACCTAACAATGCATTGTGTCATAATTTCAGATTGATCGAATGTATCGTAACTAAATTAATCAATTTTTAGTGTATCTCTATGTATCTCTACATAACATGTACATTTTTGTGCTAGACTGTCGCGTGGTGCGTATTATATTGAACATACTTTTTATAATATATTCCCGATCTGTAAATGTTTATGCTAGTCTGTCGCATGGTGCGTATCATATTGAACATAATCAATACTTTTAGTTATGTCTCATATTCATATATAAGGGATTTATAGTAAAAAACTTTGTTTTTAAGGGTTGTTTAATTTTTAATTTTCATTTTAAAATTTAAAATGCATAAAATTGATTTTTAAAATTCCTCATACTCATAATGAACTGATAGAATGCTATATTTTGGATATTCCAGTGCTCCATACGATAACAGCCATAAGTAAGATCTTCTACGCCTATCAGTATCAGCATCATCTGAGTGTGCAACCTTAACCACCACATTAAGAGCCAGTGACCAGGGCAAAATCTTCTGTCATAAATTTAAATTGACTTAAAATGGTAATTTAAATTTAATTTATCTTATATCTTATTAATCTTTTTTTAAATATTAATAATAATAATAATTGATAATTTGTATAGCGCTGTATCCCAGCAAGGAACCGGGCTCACAGCGCTTTCCGTGACATGGAGACAATATTAACAATAATAAATAATAAGCTGCAGATGAGCACTGCTATGAATTGCCAGAGTTAACAATATAATTTTTTTTAAAAATCATTTATAAATTATTTAAATAATAGATAGATATAATTCCTTCTAACTTACTTGAAATTAAACTTCTAAAAGTAGAGTGAAGAGTATCTAAATCTAATTGACTAAGGAAGTCATGGGTATTTCTGACTACTTCTAATGATACTGAATACTGGGCAGAAAACATACTTTCAAACTATCAAACGTAAACATTTACAGCATAATTATTACATTATAATATATCAGTCCATCATATTCATATGACATGACATACTACAAACAAACGAATCATTCATACCTCAAAGAGACGAGGCACTTCTCGACTAGATAAATATGCCTTAGCATCATCTGTAGACATCTTTCCGCCTTTACAGCGGATAAACGCAACGGGTTGAGTACTGATTTTGACGGCTGGACTTAACTCCTCACTCGTATTGGAAGTCGTCAATCAAAACCCTCGCGCGAGGATGTTTTCGGTCAAGTTTGGTTTCTAATGACAACAAAGTTCCATGTCACTGTCAGCGACATGCCATGCATCATATTTAAAAAGAAAAAACTATCAACTTATGTGATTTATTCAATAATTTGTCTCTTAAAGTTAAAATTTTTGCTTTCCAATTAATTAAAAAAAATTTTTTTAAAAAGGGAAATAAAATATTCGATATAATTATCTGTTACCGAAAACAACAATGAACAAGCGCAAGATACTTAATAACGGCAGGTCTTTTCCAAAATGGCGACGCGCACTATAAACAAATCTTATAAGTTAACTGCAGTGGCATATATTTTTTATATTAGTTGCTTTCAATGCTTTGTTTATAGTAATTCAGCAAAAAATTTGGTAAGATGTTTAAATTTAATATACTATTTGAACCAAAATAAATTCTTAATCTGTGAAATTTCTACTTATACTAATGCCGTTACTATACCGGATACCGGTAATACCGTGATTCACGCCGCGGGCGTGATACCAGTCTGTCGGTACGTTGAAAAGTGGCATTGAAAACTGATCTTATTTTATTTATAATTATATTAATTGATAATTATAATATTATTAATTATATAAAAACCAAAGTGGCTAGAAAAGAGACGAGGTAGGCAGGTACGTAAAAGAACCTAAAGCTAAGCAAAATCGTCAAGACTCAAATTGTTGTTATTATAATTATTATTAGTAACTTAATTTCTACTTTAAGTTAGGCTTATTAATAAGAAATACTCACTAATATTAATAATTCTGAATTTGATGCCATTGAAATTCATTGATTATGATAGAGCTAGGTCAGGGGTCTCAAACTCAAACACGCAAAATTCAGACAGCTAGTACTAGTACTGATTCATGTGACGGTCGGATACCGTGTGATGTTTTAAGAATTTTAAGGTGTGAGTGAACACAGGTTGCTGTCTGGCCACACGATCCATGACTGAGAACGTCCATGGATGAGATGAGCTTTGAGTGGGAGAGGGAGAGAGAGAGAGAATAAACAGTTTAGAAGGAGTGTTTGAATCGCAGAGAGATATTTCAGATATCATTAGTCATTAGGACTAAGAGAGAGAGAGACAGCACTATGCTGATGGTTCATGTATCGTAGAGAGACAGACTAAGTGAGCCTGAATTTGAATTGTGAACGATTTAAGTTTTTAAATATACAGACATCTGTTATGACTCTATGTAATTATAATCATTATAATCATATCCTGATGTAAAGAAATCCATGTTATCAATACTTTATTAATTAGAAGCTTGATGATTTTTCTCGCTATTAAAAGCACCAGGTATAGAGATAAAGATGGTAGCTGAGTTCCAGTTAGACTTCTAGTCTCAAGGTCTAAGTCTAAGGTTCAAGACAGCATTGGGATCAAATATAACAAGATATCTGACTTTTTAATAATTTCTGAAAGCTTAATAATTTTCTATACTATTGTACTATTACCGAGTATGCTTCATTGGGTGATGTCTATGCTAGTGATGCCTTTATTATTGATTATTAAAATTGTAATATTTTAAAACATAGGACAATGTTGAAGAGTTTTTCAAAAGTGGCCACACAAATAACTGGGCAGTGCTTGTTGACACATCAAGATTTTGGTTTAACTACAGACATGTTGCCAATGTTTTGTCTGTTTACAGAAGTGTCAAAAGATTGGGGATTCCTGACAGGTATGTTGAATTCACCAGGTAGAAAAAACAATTTCAAACATTATTAATAAATTGTTTGTTCATTTATTTGTATCCCTCATCTCTTTTAAGGTGACTTATTATAAATTACAAAGACTATTTGAACTTTGGTTACAGTGTTAATAATATTAACATTTTTTACACTTATTGATTTCTTGTTGAAATAGATTTTACACATATGATATCAGTAATGCTTTTTAAAAAATGCATGCTTTCAGCATTAATAAATAAAAAGCTTATTATTTAAATTATAAATATTTCAGTAATTTAAAAAAATTAATTTTTAGTTATTAAGAAATGAAATAAGATTTGAAAAATCATTTTAAAATTATTTATAACTGATTTTTTGTTTGGGCTACTGAAATATATTGCATGAGAGCTTTTTGAAAACTAGGCTTTGAATAGACAAAATTCCCTTAATCATTTCTTTTATGAGACACACAAACCAAACAAAATACACCTAACATACTAACATAATCACCTTTGCTGACCATGGTGAGTAAAGGTGTATGGATACATAATAAATTTAAGTACCTTTTATTTTGAATGTTTAAACATAACAACTGAACTGTTGTTTGATGCAATTATTATTATCCATAGTTCAAATAACATTAACAATATTTAAATACTTTATGTTAACAGTGATATGGTACAGGTAATGCTATTTTTTAAAATATATATTTTTTATAAAAAATATCCCTAAATAAATTTATCTAGATTAAATAAAATTTCCTGTCAGACATGTCATTAAAATTAATAATCAATTTTTTAATGTTAAATTAATTCTTTTTTAAAATATTTCAGTCAAATAATTTTAATGGTGGCAGATGACATGGCATGCAATCCAAGAAATCCAAGGCCAGGTAATCATAGGCATGGTTTTTTTTACACGCTTTTATTTAAGTCACACTGTATGTTGTATCCATGCATCATTCAAATCTTGAAACGTAAAATTAAACTACTTCTGATGGTCCTAGAGATCTCAAAATTTTACCACAGATAGATCTTGGATGACAATGCATTGTATCAAAATTTCAGATTGATCAAATGTACATTATTTAAATTATTGCATTTTTAGTTTATCTTTATATAAGCATCGGTACCCGTCTGCTTTGTTGACATCCATGAACACAGCACCGTGGTATAAAACGCTGGGCGGGGCGCTTATGAGGTGTTAGGTATTAAAAAAAAATAGAGGTAAAAAAAGATGTGTGGGCATCAGACGTGAATTGTAAAGAGTTTTTATTATAAGTTTTAAAAAAGAGCTGTAAAAACAAAGTTTTTGACTATAAATCCCTTATATATGAGACATAACTAAAAGTAGTGATTATGTTAAAAGCGTGTCTTTTAAAAAAAAAGAATTTAAAAATATTTTTTAAATATATTCTTTAAAGCATTTTAAGACCATAAGATAACTTTTTCTCTTCTTTAAGATATCTTAACTTTAATTGAATTATTACACAAGTATTGGCATACTCACAGAGTGTATTTTTCCTGTGCACACTAATACCATTTAAAAAAATTACCTCTAATATTTCAATCTGTCTTGTAATGACATTGTGCGACTTGTCATTTCATTATATCCACTTCAATTCAAAAGTAGCAATACGGTTTAACCACTTTTAAAAATGTTTTGATGGCTTTTTGACTTACTCAGCTAAAGAATTTAGGAGTTCCTCTAAACAGGCAGTCAGACAACTCAATGAGCTAAAATCATAGTATACACCTTGTAAAACTGCCTTAAAGAACAGTGAAGTTCATAATTTTTTTTTCAATGTCTATTAAAAATAACCTGTCATCTAGATTGTAAATCACAGATTTGTAAAGTTCTAAACAAGTGACAGGGCTTTGGTAATGCTCTTCATTTTGAGTGTTAAAAATGATTTTGTTTCAAATATTTTTAAATATACATCCAAGTTTATGGATTATTTATAAATATTCTTTTGAAAATAAATAGCTAATTTGATGTTAAACATATGAATCACGATATTGTCTAATCCATTTGTCTTCAGCCACAGTTTTCAATAATGCCAACCAGAACATCAATGTTTATGGTGATGATGTGGAGGTGGATTACAGAGGCTATGAGGTTAAATTTTGTTGGCTACATTTCTACCATAGATACAGGATTTCAAACACAATTTTCAGGCCAGATACATTATATGACCCTTGATTCGTATGTTTTGGTGCAAAAATAAATATTCAAGACCAAATAATGTTTCCTCCCAATTAGCTATTAATCTGAAAAATAGTTTTATTTGTCTCAGTCATTGTAAATTTTATTGAAAAAGTTGCCTTTGTTTTCTTATACTTATAGTGATCTATAAAAATAAGAATATTTTTGGACTCCCAAATTTAATTATAGCTTAGCAAGTTAATTTTTTTTTCATTTTAACTTTAAAATAATTTTTATCATATTCGATTGCAGGTCACAGTGGAGAATTTTATTCGTGTCTTGACAGGAAGACTCCCCCCCAGCACGCCTCGTTCAAAACGTTTGTTGTCAGATGAGCGTAGCAACATTCTGGTCTACATGACTGGTGAGTCATTGGCCAGACTTAAAAATGCATGATTTAAATTTGAAAGCATTATTAATAAATAAAAAGATAATTATTAGAATAATTAATATTTCACAAATGTTTATTAAAAAAATTCTTAGTGTTATATAATAAAATAAGATTTGAAGGAATTTGTAAAAATGGTTTTATAAATAATTTATTCAATTTAAAATTATATGGGCAACTGAAATATCTTCCATTAGAGTCAGTGAGAGCCTTTGAGAACTAGGCTTTGAATAGTAAAAAAATTCCTGTTATCGTTTCTTTGATTAGACACAACCCAAACAAAATACACCCAACATTTCGCAAAACAACCTTTGCCGACCATGGTGAGTATAAAGTTTATTGATAAATCACAAATTCAAGTACCTTCCGTTTGAAGTGTTTGAACATAACAACTGACCTGCTGTTTGATGTCCCCAGGTCACGGAGGTGATGGGTTTCTCAAGTTTCAGGATGCAGAGGAAGTCTCCAGTGTGGAGCTGGCTGATGCCTTTGAGCAAATGTGGCAGAAACAGAGGTAACATAGCAGACATGGCAACATTAAAGGAACAGCTTGTTTTTACCAACAGTCTGCTTAATGATAAGAATCTAGGCCTCTCTGTCACTTACTATTTCAGTATTAAAATGTGCTGACATAGCAACAAAACTTTTAATGATTATTTCCTCTCTAATTTTTTTCATTATTGAAAAAAATGGTGTCGAAATCATATTATGTTACACAGTAAACTAAATTATTTAATTTATTTGAAGCCAGAATTCACATATGTTTGCACCCCATCCTTTGTATTTATGCGGTGAGATCTGCACAAGGAATTCAATAATATTTAATGCTTAAGGTATAGAAGATTTTCAATGTTTTTTAAATGCTAACTATTTTCCCTACAAGCTAGATGTTCCTTTTCTCAGATATCATGAATTGTTCTTCATGATTGACACCTGCCAGGCTGAATCCATGTTTCAGAAGTTCTACTCACCTAATTTGTTGGCTGTGGCCAGTAGCAGAGTCGGGGAGGATTCTCTCTCTGTGAGTTTTACTGTTGTTAGTTGTTAGATCATAAACCAAATATAAGCAGTTTGGCTTGTTGCAGTAACAGTAACAGCAAGTCCTAGACTGACTGACAGTGTGTTAAAGAAAACTGAAATCATGAAATGCCTAGACTGACCGACACAGTGCGTTTTAGACAACTGAAATCATGAAAGGCCTAGACTGACTGACACAGTGCATTTTAAAAAATTGAAATCATGCAAGGCCTAGACTGACTGACACAGTGTGTTTTAGAAAACTGAAATCATGAAAGGCCTAGACTGACTGACACAGTGCGTTTTAGAAAACTGAAATCATGAAAGGCCTAGACTGACTGACACAGTGCGTTTTAGAAAACTGAAATCATGAAAGGCCTAGACTGACTGACAGTGTGTTTTAGAAAACTGAAATGATGAAAGGCCTAGACTGACTGACACAGTGTGTTTTAGACAACTGAAATCATGAAAGGCCTAGACTGACTGACACAGTGCGTTTTAGACAACTGAAATCATGAAAGGCCTAGACTGACTGACACAGTGCGTTTTAGACAACTGAAATCATGAAAGGCCTAGACTGACTGACACAGTGCGTTTTAGACAACTGAAATCATGAAAGGCCTAGACTGACTGACACAGTGCGTTTTAGACAACTGAAATCATGAAAGGCCTAGACTGACTGACACAGTGCGTTTTAGACAACTGAAATCATGAAAGGCCTAGACTGACTGACACAGTGCGTTTTAGACAACTGAAATCATGAAAGGCCTAGACTGACTGACACAGTGCGTTTTAGACAACTGAAATCATGAAAGGCCTAGACTGACTGACACAGTGCGTTTTAGACAACTGAAATCATGAAAGGCCTAGACTGACTGACACAGTGCGTTTTAGACAACTGAAATCATGAAAGGCCTAGACTGACTGACAGTGCGTTTTAGACAACTGAAATCATGAAAGGCCTAGACTGACTGACACAGTGCGTTTTAGACAACTGAAATCATGAAAGGCCTAGACTGACTGACACAGTGCGTTTTAGACAACTGAAATCATGAAAGGCCTAGACTGACTGACACAGTGCGTTTTAGACAACTGAAATCATGAAAGGCCTAGACTGACTGACACAGTGCGTTTTAGACAACTGAAATCATGAAAGGCCTAGACTGACTGACACAGTGCGTTTTAGACAACTGAAATCATGAAAGGCCTAGACTGACTGACACAGTGCGTTTTAGACAACTGAAATCATGAAAGGCCTAGACTGACTGACACAGTGCGTTTTAGACAACTGAAATCATGAAAGGCCTAGACTGACTGACACAGTGCGTTTTAGACAACTGAAATCATGAAAGGCCTAGACTGACTGACACAGTGCGTTTTAGACAACTGAAATCATGAAAGGCCTAGACTGACTGACACAGTGCGTTTTAGACAACTGAAATCATGAAAGGCCTAGACTGACTGACAGTGCGTTTTAGACAACTGAAATCATGAAAGGCCTAGACTGACTGACACAGTGCGTTTTAGACAACTGAAATCATGAAAGGCCTAGACTGACTGACACAGTGCGTTTTAGACAACTGAAATCATGAAAGGCCTAGACTGACTGACACAGTGCATTTTAAAAAACTGAAATCATGAAAGGCCTAGACTGACTGACACAGTGCGTTTTAGAAAACTGAAATCATGAAAGGCCTAGACTGACTGACACAGTGCGTTTTAGAAAACTGAAATCATGAAATGCCTAGACTGACTGACACAGTGCGTTTTAGACAACTGAAATCATGAAAGGCCTAGACTGACTGACACAGTGTGTTTTAGACAACTGAAATCATGAAAGGCTAAGATATCAGACATCATCAAAACAATCTCTTGATTGTTCTATAGAGGTAGTATGTGGGAAATGTTTATATCTCTTCAAAATAATTCAAGAGATAATTTACAGAATACGAGAAATGTTATACAAATTATCCCAAGATTTGGGGAACAATAATTTTCTCTCCATTCACAGTGACCATCTAAACTATATGGAATGAGTGTGATGATCTAACTTTTGTTTTTTTTATGTCCAGCACCATGTGGACCCAGCATTAGGAGTTTATGTCATAGATCGCTACACTTACTATGCACTGGAGTTTCTTGAGACGGTCAAACCAGGCTCCAAGAAAACCATGGCGCAATTTGTAAGCAAACACTAGAAGAGATTTTTTTAAATTTAACAATATTTTAAAACATGATTGAATGATGGACAAGAATGAATTCATTTTATTTTAAACCTAGCTCTTCTTTTGTTATGATAAACTGTATTTTTACCACGTTTTTATTAACTCGCTTTCGTTCCTGTTTGTCCAAGATTTTTTTCAAATCTGCCAACGTAAAATTAAACCACTTCTGATGGTCCTGGAGATCTGAAAATTTTACCACAGATAGATCTTGGATGACAATGCATTGTATCAAAATTTCAGATTGATCGAATGTACAGTTATTAAATTATTGAACTTTTTAGTTTATCTATAGTCTATATATAAGAATCTGTACCGTCTGCTTTTGTTGACATCCATGAGTTCACCCCGTGACCACATCTCAATGTTTTTAAAACGTTGGGCGGGCGCTTGTGAGGTGTTTAGTAAAATAAATAGAGGTAAAAAAATATTTTTAAAAAACCAGGTTGTTATAAGTGGACTAAAAAGAATAAAATAAATAGAAGTAAAAAAAAGATTTTAAAAAACCATGTTTTTAAAAGCGGACTAAAAAGAAGAAAATAATTTAAAACTTATAAGTTCAAGTACTTTGATTTAATATGACTAAAAACGTGGGGCGGGTGTTTGGTATAAAAATTAAAGATTTCTAATTTAGAAGGCAAAAGAGAGATCTATAAGTGAGAGTATGAGTGAGCCGCATATGTTAAACCTCATAAGCGCCCGCCCCACGTTTTTAGTCATATTAAATCAAAGTACTTGAACTTATAAGTTTTAAATTATTTTCTTCTTTTTAGTCCGCTTATAAAAACGTGGTTTTTAAAAATCTTTTTTTTTACTTCTATTTATTATATTTATACGAAGAGCCACGTAGGTAGCCAAGACCTTTCTGTTCATAAAAGTCATATTTGAAAAAGCTTTCTAGAAATTATGAGAATTTTTATTTACTTTTTAATTATAATAATGTCTATGAAATAGGGGATTCGGCCTATTATTTAAATTAGACAAAAATGGTCCAAGTTCTAATTGTATTAAAAAACAACTGTATAAAGAAATTATTTCAATTATTTTAAGTAAATCCATTTCAATTTCAGTTCAAAGTTTGCCCCAAGCATCACTGCATCAGCACTGTCAGCACGCGCACAGATCTTTTCAAGAGAAACGTCACGGACACGCTGCTCACTGATTTCTTTGGTGGAGTACGAAATGTGGAGCTGCTTACAGGTAAACGGGGGCCTTTTATTACCATAGATTCAGGACTTCTATTCCAGCTCTGTGTGTACCATACAGAGATACTTTCAATTATTTAAGACTGTGATGACATATTTTTCTTTGGTGGATAGCGCAGTGTGGAGTTGCTTTCTTACAGGTAAATGAAGGCCTTTTAATATCACAGATTAAGGAGCTCTACTCCAGCTCTGTGTATCTTGTATTAGAGTGTATATTTGAATTATGTAAGACTGTGATGACATGATTTTATTTATTTATCTGTTCATCTTTCATTCCAGTGTATTGTGGGTAATCTACAAACACTGACTGAGCCCATGATCATTGGCTTAGCCAAACTATTGATGAAGAATTAAATTGTTAACAAACTGATCATTTCATTTCTTTCCCCATACAGAAACAGTGTCTCTAGAGAAGGTGGACATAACATCCAACAATGGTCTCCCCAATTCATGCAGGTATAAGTAGGGGTCTACCGATATGCCTTTTTGTCGATATTGCCGATACCGATATTACCGATATTTTTTTTGCCGATATGAGTATTTGTTAGGACAAAAACCAGCGGTCATATTTGATGACGTCATTCTTAAATTTATCACTCTTAATTATTTATCTTTAATATTAGGGGACTACCGATACGCATTTTTGCCGATATTACCGATATTTTTTTCCGATATGAGTGCCGATAGGGTATTTGTTAGGACAAAAACCAGCGGTCATATTTGATGACGTCATTCTTAAATCTATCACTCGTAATTATTTATCTTTAATATTAGGGGACTACCGATAGGCATTTTCGCCGATATTACCGATATTTTATTTTCCTATATGAATATTTGTTAGGACAAAAACCAGCGGTCTTATTTGATGACATCGATCATTCTTAAATTCATCACTCCTAATTATTTATATACTCCTAATTATTTATATTTTATATTAGGGGTCTACCGATAAGTATTTTTGCCGATATTACCGATATTTTTTCTCCGATATGAGTGCCGATATGAGTATTTGTTAGGACAAAAATAACAGCGGTCATATTTGATGACGCCATTCTTAAATTTATCACTCGTAATTATTTATATTTTATAATTAAGGGGTCTACCGATATCCAGTTTTGTCGAAATACCGATTTTTTTCCCGAAACGAAGTTTCCGATGTGTTTACAAGTTCCAGTTCATGACCTACATAGGACTCATAACAAAACGAACCGTCCTTTATAAAAATGTACAAGCATATTAGGTACTCCTTTTGAAACTTCAACCTTGACTCATAATTATTAATTCTAACCAATAGTTCAATGGCTTTTGCACACGGCCACCTTTTATGAATGAAACAATGAGAACAAAGTACAATAGTAATATAGGGAAAATGAGGCTGAAGCTTGAATGGTTGCCAATGACAACACGTCTTCACACGGTACATTTTTTTATTCCATGTCGAAACGAAATGTTTTAGACATCTGCGATTCTGCGTGCATCTTTGCTATTAGAGCAATTACGTGAACATAATGTTTACATGTTATCCATTTATTAGAGCAATTACGGTATACTTGGCATCGGCACTATTTACACAGTCTTTCTGAGTATACGAAAATCGGCCGATACCTAAACAATATTAAAGCACATGGCACACTGTATCGTGGCTGCACATATTAATACTAGGACTCTTTTGACTATTTCAATACTGGTATCGGGGTCGATATATTAATTTGTCGAGATATTGTAAACCTAAATGATAGTTTTTTTGTTTCCGTTTTTTTTTGCGGTCAAAATGTCACTTATTATGAAATATCGGTGACGTCAATATCGGGACCTTTACAGGCTACCGATACCGATATTGCCGATATCCAGATATCGGTGCCGATATATCGGCCAGCCGATATATCGGTAGACCCCTAGGTATAAGTTGCTGTCTTTTCTATTTAGTCAAGATACACGCTTAGTTAAGCTGAATTTCTTGTTGTGAAATAATGTGCATATGAGTTATTTCATTATGATTTTAATTAGACAAATTAATATATTTACACAGGATTTGTTTATTGTCATTCACTGCTTTCATTGATATGCTTTAGTGCAAATTATCCGAAATAATATGTAATTTTGGATAATTTGCACTAAAGCAAAAGAAACCTTCTAGTTGAATGGTATTCTCATTATTTTCAAAATACATGTTGAGTAAAAAAAAAGTTTTTTAATATCTAAATATTATTTCCCCTTCAATGATGTAATTAATGTTAATTAAATCAAATCCCTTCTTGCTAAAAATATATACGGAACTTGTTACTTACCTTGGTTTATTTATGGAATTTTCGACCATCTTAAATTGTTTCAAATAAATAATAAAACATTTTTTGTTTAAATATATTTCCAGCAAAGACTCCTGTGACAGCAGTGAAAAGACAAAGTTTACATTCCAAGATCAAATTCCTAAAGTACTTATCTAATGCATGTCATTCTAATTTATTTTTAAGATGATCAAATGTTTTTTCTCTCTGTAAGTAAGTTCGTTTAATGGATTTACAAACTGTGTTAGAAGTGTACAACTGTTACATCTAAAATTATGGGATAAACACCAAGAGATAAAAAAAACTGCCAAAGGTGACAGTGTATTACTAATGGCGTAGTTGTTTTAAATGTAAAACATGCCTGCATTTTCATCTGACTTTATTAAAAATATCACTTCATTAACTAATGCTTAACTCAATGTTGATCTATCAAATATTTGATTATTTTATTTTTAATATGTATTGTCACAGCTTGGTGCTCATTGATGTTGATGTGTTTTTATTGCAAGATTAACTTTGCGATATAAGATAAGATATATTAAGATTTATTTTCTTAACCCATGAACTGTCTTAAACTTAAAGGCTTATGATGAGACCAATTAAGATTGCTTCTACTAAAATAAATATTACAAATGCCAATAGCAATTTATGTTTGTTTCAGGGATAGAACTCTTGTGGAGTTGTTAAACTTTTTCCTGTTGAAAAATATTTTAAACTTATCGTGTTTCTTGTTCATAAAATGATATTTTTTAACACAGATTTTTTCATCATGTAATTGTGGTGATAATGTCGTTTCTTAATAAAAATATAGTTCTTTCAGATACAAAATTTAATATTTCAAAATTCTGAAGTTGTGGAATTATTTTGGTTGTAGTGATAGTAATAAGAAAAAAAACAACAGATGAAAACAGGGGATGAAAAATAAATAATCATCATTGATTATGATGGGTGTCCAACATTCAAGTTAGTAGTCTCAAACAATGTGAGCTATCATTGATCATGATGGGTGTCCAACATTCAAGTTAGTAGTCATAAACAATGTGAGCTATCATTGATCATGATGGGTGTCCAACATTCAAGTTAGTAGTCATAAACAATGTGAGCTATCATTGATCATGATGGGTGTCCAACATTCAAGTTAGTAGTAGTAGTCATAAACAATGTGAGCTATCATTGATCATGATGTGTGTCCAACATTCAAGTTAGTAGTCATAAACAATGTGAGCTATCATTGATCATGATGGGTGTCCAACATTCAAGTTAGTAGTCATAAACAATGTGAGCTATGATTGATCATGATGGGTGTCCAACATTCAAGTTAGTAGTAGTAGTCATAAACAATGTGAGCTATCATTGATAATAATGGGTCTCCAACATTCAAGTTAGCAGTCATAAACAATGTGAGCTATCATTGATAATGATGGGTGTCCAACATTCAAGTTAGTAGTCATAAACAATGTGAGCTACAACTAATAACAGATCTAGGACTAACTAGAGAGAGAGAGATTTTAGTTTTTTTTCTAACGTTTATATTTATCCTGAAAGACAACAGCACTGAAATCAAATTAAAAAATTAATTAATTCAATATTAAAAATTCAATTTCTTTCTTTTTTCTGCTCTATTTGCTTCATGTAATATATATATATATTTTTAGATTCCTTTTTTCTTCTTCTAGAACCTCAAAAACAAGAAATTTTCTTAAAATAAATGTTTCTCCATAACAAAATATGAACCCAAGGCCATTGTGGAAGTGATTTGAAGTAGGAAAAATATTTTCAAAAACGTACACACTACTGAAAGGCCACCAATAATATGTCAGCATTCTCAAACTTATAATATAAAATAATCCCTTGTCAAATGTACTTTCAGAATATGTATACTTATAATTATAAGAGGCTCTGATCTCTATTAGTTTTAGCTTATTAAGTTAGATCATCTAACAATTGATTTAAAAGTCTTGACACCACAGAACAATTGTATTTGATCGTTAGTGGGTTAATCCATCCTTCTTTCAATCTTCTGAAAACTTCATCAGGATAAATTATTTGTATATATTTTGGTCCTTAAACCCGTTTTGTTTTGGCTCTAAAATATAATCTAGGTTCATTATATGTCCTTTTAATTAAATGAATAGTACAGGTTGTTAGGCTCTAATATAATATTTAGGTTCATTAAATGGCCTTTTAATTAAATGTATAGTACAGGTTGTTAGGCTCTAGGTTAATATTTAGGTTCATTAAATGGCCTTTTAATTAAATGAATAGTACAGATTGTTAGGCTCTAAGATAATATTTAGGTTCATTAAATGGCCTTTTAATTAAATGTATAGTACAGGTTGTTAGGCTCTTAAATATTACATAGGTTTAATATATGACCTAATTAAATGTATAGTAAAAGTAATATTTACTATGTTCGTACATACATAAACAAATAAACACATTTTTGCCAATACATGTTGAAGCACTTTAATTCAAAAAGACTTGTAAAAGATTAATACATATATAAGGATTACAAAACAATTGTGGATATTCACTGATTATGTTTATTTAAAATGACACACAAGTAGCATAAAAATAAATGCAATTTTAATGTGTTGATTCCTTAACCTGGAACAAAAACGAGACCCTAGATTGAGAATTATCTTTAAACATGTGCCACATTAAGTGACTTGACTTGATAATACTATGTCAAGCTACTTATTTTCATTCGGTATTAATTCCCACTGTGAGGGTGTTTTCAACTTGTTTGGCTGTAAGCCCCTCCGAAGCAGTGGTCCCCAACCTTTTTATCGTCGCGGACCTGTCAAAGTCTGTTTATTTTACGGCTGCCCGCTGAAAGGGGGGGGGGCGCATCGTCGACTGTTTATACATTTATTTTAGATTGTTCTGATTTTTATAGTTTTAATTTAATTGCATTTAAACATGCTTTCAAAATAAAATACAGTTACACCAAAAAAATGAATTAAAAATTATTTAGTATTTTAACTCACTAGGTTACTAGGACATTGAATCAATGAGAACCCTGAGCTTGTTTCTCTGCAAAGAGTCTATGGTAAGAGGCACAAACCCGAGAGAAATTCACCACTCTAAATAAAATGTCAATAATTTAACGTGCCTTTGGCGGTCCGGTACCATTTGATCCATGAACCAGTACCGGTATGGGGGTTGGGGACCACTGCTCTAAAGGATGCTCTACGTGCAGTACCCATGCACCCACACCACTAGTACACAATTGCTTATGCTTAGCACGTCCACAGAGATACAAAGAATCTCAGCTAGTTGCCTTTTGCGACTTTAGCAAAAAAAAAGATCATTCAACCCAATGAAAATTTAAAAAAAAACAACCATAGAAATGATTATTAAAATCTTGAAAGCTAGATTAATAATTTCTCTCATAAAAAGAGCCCTCAGTTTGATGTCATTAGTCATTGTATAAAATGAAACATGACATTTTTTTTTAAAACTGATCTGATTTTTTCAAAAATTTAATTTGAAATTTCCATAATTAGGATTTTATTTTTATTCATTCAATTTACCTTGAAAGTATATGTCATTGTATTTTCAATTCTCAATTAAAAGGGTTAGCTTTAAACTGGGTAGAGGGTGGCGATTTTTTTGCATCTTCTTTTAAATGTATTCATTTATTAATATGATAATTATTAATCATACAATCCTTGGTTCCTTGTTTGAACAAAGATTAAATGTTTTTCCATTGAGCAGTTAGACATGTTTTATCAATGCTTGATTAATCATTTTAATGTAAGTTGTCTTATAATATATTTATTACACTTAATCTTCAATTGGAGAATGTTCAAATAAGATGATAAGCTGTACAAGTGTATATATACTAAATGTAAACTTGCAAATGCTAAAGTCTCTTCTGTTACCAATCGTGATCTCATTACTACAGTAAGGTAAATGCATAAAATAAACACAGGGTATTAGTAGGCCTGACAGTAATACTCATGAAGCATCAAATAATACTGGGATTTTAAACAATGAAAAAGTAAAGTCATAAACTTAAAGTAATTAGCACATGTGCATCAAAAGTGCATTAGAATTCATCTCTTAGAATCAGAAACACAATAGAGCAAATCTTATTACTATCACTTTTTTAAATTACAAAAATCAAGCAGTGTTTATTTATTTTACACAAATTTAAAGGAATAACTTTATAATTTATAGGAACAGGTTCAAATTTAAAAGTAATTTAATTATTATTTAAGATTTAAAAATACAATGCCCAATAAATGAATGAATAACCTATTTTTGTGACCTATACACCAAAATTATACGAAATTTGATGGGTCATTTTTTTAACAGTACACTGCAAACTCCTCAAACTGATAAAGTACTTTCTTAAATAAGAAATTTGAAACAGTAATTCAATTTTTTTTCTCAAGAAGTTATTAGCTGTTATGAAGACAAAAGGAGTAGATGGCAGTAAATGAATTATAATCTCTCCTGCACAAATATACTTTACATCCACTGAAAACAGGGGAACAAGAAAAACTGGGTGGGAGGACAAGTAAAAAAATTGGACATCAGAGAATTCTATGGCTCAGATGCCTATTTGAATATAAATTGTTATCACACAAATTGGTTATGACTGGTAAGCTTGAGTACATGATAATAATAACAATATATAAAACAGTTTTAATATGCAGCAGTGAGCATGACTAGGCATAACTTAACACAGGTCCGCTTTGGTCCTTGTTAACAGTGACAGAATGTAATCAACTACATAAGATATAGGACATTGAAATATTTGCTTTTTTAAGGCATGTCACAGCCATCCCTTGTTTTTATAATTTGAAGACTTCAGACCCACCACCAGCCAGAGAGGAAATTTTTTAAGTTAGCGGTCATCAACTATATAAGTTGAATCTCAGTTAATATTATATATAGGTCATCGCAGTTAAAAGAGAAAATGTAGAAAAACTAATTTTGTAAAAGGGTTGTACCTTTTGACAGTTCATTTTCATCAGTTAAGGAAAACTTAGCAAAAAAATCTTGAGTCACAATACATCAATGAAGTCTTGAATTTAAAGAAAATAACTCAAAACTCTTCGGTCTTAGTCTTTACAAAATGCTTGGTTTTTTTAAAGAAAAAAAGAGCACAGAACATGCCAAACAAATACTTTCAATGTATTTCTTATGTAAACTAAAGAGGTCATTCTTTGAATGCCACCCATCGCAGCATAAGGTTGAAGATGGCTTGCGCCCCTTGTGTTAAAGTGCTGTCACAGTTGATGTCAAACAAATAAGAGAACTGACCCTCAGAGACAAATTCGTTGTACTCGGATCCCCCGGGACCCCCGAAGGGCCCATGCTCTCTGCCGAGGTTAGTTTCGAAACCGAGTCTGTCTATCAAGTAGCCGCTGCCGACGACGACCTTTTGGATAAATTCGTTTCTCTGCAGCTCGACATGATGATGCTCGATACCCTGTTGGCAATCTCCTTTCTCGTACACAGACGGATGCAGCTGACCCGAGTTGGGGTCCCGGTACCTTACTTGCATGCCTCCTATGACAGGGCGGCCATCCCACAGCCGGATCCAAAAGTCAACCCGATGGATCTCAAGGTTTAGATCTTCCACCAAGTAACCCGGAGGTTCAGAAGACCTTTGGATCTGGCCGCCAGAGGCGTAGCGTTTTGGTCTTTCCTTGTAGATCATCTCGGGTGTCGTGAATTTTCTAGGCCGTGACCATGATGCTGGAACTTCTGCAGACACTCTCTCTGCCTCCACGGCTGCCCTCAGCCTCAGATCTTTGTGTACGATGTTGAAGTTTTCCACGTTTTCAAAGTTGTCCAGGCACGACTTTAGAGCGTCTTCTCGGATGAAAGGAAACCGGACGGCTCTGATAAGTCTTTGGACAAAGGAGGGATCTTCAATTCTTCTGGCCGTCAAGAACTGTAACACAGTGTTCAAAACAAGGAGTTCTCTGTCTGCAGACTTCAGGAGGACTTTGTTGTTGTAAAGAACCAGGTTATCATCCTCCAGTATTTTGGCCAGGTACAGGGGTTCTAAAATTTGAAAGAACCCCTCCGTTTTGAAGACGCTTTCCAAGTTGTGCCGCAAGAACGTGAGGGACTGTTCTTCCAGGTTAGGCAACGAGTACTTGATGGCAAACATCAAGACATCACAGATGTTCTCCACATCTAAAGAGGTTGCCATGAACTTGCTGCACTCCTTCTTGATGGTGTCAACTCTGTAATAATCTGCAGCTATGAGCACACTCTGAACATTGTCGTTTGTCACATCAACTTGACCAGTGTAAGCAAACTTCAAAATTATTTCAAAATCCTCTGGTGATATATTTTGGAGGGTTATGTCACTAGACTCCTTTCCACTGTTCTATTGAAAATACAGAGAAATAAAAAAATTTGTAAAAAATAAAATTTGGACGCTTTCCAGCACTTTGGCTTATGGTCAATATTTTGTAGTAAAAAATATATAAATGCAAAAAATAGCAAGAAAATTGGCTATTACAATTAAAACTCAACATACAAGTCAGTGGGTAAAAGTGAGTGAATATAATTATTTCCAAATTAATGGAAAATTAAAGATTTTAAACTTCTTTAACATTCATTCCAATCTTTGGGTAACATTGAGTTCTCTTCCATCCTTCTGTAGTCTATTGTGGTGAAATGAGATTTGAAAAAATAAATAAATAGGCACACTTTTACTAAATATTTACAGAGAGAGGATCAACCAAAAGTGAAGAAAGTGAAATTTATAGTCACTACCATGTTTGTGTTTTTTTTCAAACATTTGTATATTTGTCTACATATTATTGTTTGTTAAATAAAATAATTTTTACAAATCAATTTTAAAGCTGATTTTCTTTTTAAATGTCTTAAATATGCTCACTTACAGGGGCAGCAATGTAATTTTGATGAAATACTTTTTTTAAAAAAATATCTTAAATATGCCCACTTACAGGGGCAGCAATGTAATTTTGATGAAACAATTTTTTTTTAAAATGACTCACCTTAAAGAGAGCGGAGAAGTAATCTGACAATGCCACCATGACAAGTCGATGAGCTGGGAACTTTTCCTGATCAACCACAAATGTGACATCTGTGTAAAGTCCTGATTTCCAACTTTGAAAAGCAACTTCAAAGAGCCTCTGCTGTCTCTTTAAAAAAAAACGTGGGTGTGGGAGGGGGGGGTCATAATGTGAATGTATCCGAGAACAGCTATGTTTTTATCAATACATTAAAACACTTTCTTTGATCATGTGAATAGTGTTTGTCATGGGTACCTCAACAGAGTTAAGTAATGAGTGCTTCTAATTGCATTCCTCTCTCCAAATGAAGTATTCTAATTATTAACTTCAACAACAACCAAAGATTTTTATTATTTCTGAATTTTTAAAAATGTAATATGTGCATGCTCTTTTCAAAGTACATATATTTTGTTTGTTGCGCCTAAATTTTAGGGAGGTTTCACTTAGACTTCTTCTCTAGTATTTGTTGATATTTCTTTTCTTTTTTTTTGTGAGCAAAACTGAGACTAAAAAAGCTACAGTGTCTCTTTAATTTCATTTTGGGATAATATAGGTCAATTTTTAAAGATATTGTCAGGCTTTACAAGTAAACCCTCCAGTGTGATAAACTAATTTCTACTAGAGTTACTCCACTTACATGCTGAACATTTTCTCTTTCAGCACCACTACCTTCTTGAGACATGGCTGGACTGGGCAGAGAGAGCTAATGTGGAAACAAGGTATCAATAAATGTATGCTACAACATGTTTGTAAGAAGGGCCAACAAATAAAAATAGTTGTGTTTATCAGCCAACAAATAAAAATAGTTGTGTTTAACAACCAAAGTGTTATAAGTAAAATAACAAACCTAATATTATGAATCAAACTGAGTGAATCTTAAGTAGAATTGACCTTTTCCCCAAAAAATTTTATGAACGATTAAATTTGATTAATTTTGTTTCAAAATATTTAGTTCCTTAAATTTAGCCAATGGTTTTCCTTAAAATGTTTTTATTTCATTTTACTATTACTGTGATATTCAGCTTACGTGTACCTAGAAACAGCCCACTGACAGCGGACCAAAAGACAATAAATAAGTTAGTTCTACCAAACTTAAACATCAACTTTATTTGAAGCCTGACAGAATGGTAACTTAAAGCAGTGGTCCCCAACCCCCGGGCCGAGGACCGGTACATAGAAAAAATGATACCGGGCCGCCAAGAAACATTAAATTATTTACTTTGTTTTTACTGAGGCGTATTGTTCTCGGGATTGTACGACTTTCCTAATACCAATCCACTTAAGTCTCATTGCAGAAGAACATCTCAAATCACAATTTGTTTTCATTTTATGGTGTAACTGCATTTAATTTGAAGGCATGTAAAAATACAATTAAAATAAAATTATTAAATCAAAAACAATATAAAATATAAACAATCAACGTCCACCCTTACCCCAAAATCTCAGTGGGCCCCGGTAAAATGTTCAAATATTGACTGGTCCGCGGCGATAAAAAGGTTGGGGACCACTGACTTAGAGGATTTTTAGAGCTTTAAGAAAATATTAAATCTGTTTCCCAATATTGTTAAGCCCGAAGCTTGGCAATATAAATTTGCATACCCTGAGAAACTTTGCCAATGTCCCTCCAGATACTAAAACTACATGTATTAATAAATACTTAGAATAGATCATAAGTCATATTCATTAAACAAAATACATTTCAAGTTTTGCCAAGAATTCAATGCAGAGAAATTTCCAGGAAATTTTACCAATATTTTTTCTCATAAAGAATAAGCTTCACTTTGAGGCAGCAGCGGTGTTGTTAGTCTTAAATTAAAATTTCTGGATAGTAAAGAATCAACTTAACTGTCAAACGGAGAGAACACAAAAGAAGCTTGAAGGAGAGAAATAAGAATCATCTTTTTAAGGTTTTGGTCTTTCGAGTTAAGAAAGACTGTGTTAGTCTCACTACGTTTCATCTACTTAGTGAGAGAACAGGCTTCCAAAAGTCACTTCATTTCTAACAGCAGCATTAAAAATTAAGTTTAGGCAAAATCCATTACTTCTTAATTTCTATATTTTGAACACAAAGCTTCCTGGTATGAGAGTACAGAGCATAAATGTGACATTATTTCATGGTGCAGACAAACTATTCAGTTTGGACTTCAGCAAGGAGTTAACTCTACAGCAGTGTCACTTTTTCTGCATGCTCCTCATTGTTGAGGTTGTCTGGTGGAACCCTTCTGAGAAGATAAGCCTAGCAACTCTTTGTTACATTTACTTGAAACTCTTTGTTACATTTACTTGAAACTCTTTGTTACATTTACTTGCAACTCTTTGTTACATTTACTTGAAACTCTTTGTTACATTTACTTGCAACTCTTTGTTACATTTACTTGCAACTCTTTGTTACATTTACTTGAAACTTTTTGTTACATTCACTTGCAACTCTTTGTTACATGGGAGGCGTTATACGGAGATATCTCCGAATAACGCCAGGCGTTATACGGAGATTTCTCCCAATAACTCCCGGCGTTATACGGAGATTTCTTTTTTAAAAAACAAACAAAATTTCCGTTCTAATTTAATATATATTAATTATATGTACCTATCATAGCTTAAAATTTATTTCAAAATGATTTATAATTTTAAAATTAATTTTGTAAAAGCAAAGAGAACGGTGCGCTCGATAAATCGTATTTTTGGTTGCTATATTTGTTGTTTTTTCTATTTTAATTTTAAAAATTAGACAACTAAACCTAACCCAGACCCTAAAACTACAACCTTAAAAAAAATAAGACTCAAACGAAAATCTTTTTCTATTTTAATTTAAAAAATAGACCACTAAACCTAACCTAGACCCTAAAACTGAAACTACAACCTTAAAAAAAAAGACTCAAACGAAACTCGAACCTCCACTTAAGAGTTCAGGCATCTAATGTCCTAACCGTGAGACCACAGAAGCTCATGAATCGAATGAATTTTTAAAAATCTTATATCAAATTAGCAAGAAGTCACATGACCAGCCAAAAAAATGTGCGTATGAAGCTAAGAATCATGGGAAATATCTGGCTATAACGCCCAGCGTTATACGGAGATATCTCCGAATAATCACTTCGTTGTTACATTTACTTGCAACTCTTTGTTACATTTACATTAACATCTGAGATTTTTATGAATTATTTCTCATTGAGAAGTACTGTTAAGACATGTGTATCAGTATTCTTATCAATTTGTAACAAAAATAATGCTTTTCAAACTGTAGTTTCTTTTCATTAAAGACGATAAGAGCAACGGATTCCTTAAATTAGTAAAAATCTGAGACAAATTTTTACTTCTTTATTCAGATAAAAATAAAGTTTTAAAATTTGGTGATTTACAAAGGATTTAACGATATGGAAATCTTATAATTACGGCAGCTGCCCTGCTTTGACGCAAGTCTTGTATTTGATCAGTGATTCTCATTTCTTGCACATCACTCTCATGTGACGACATCAGTGTCGCACTATGCATCATTACGTAAAGACAACAAATTCACTTTCAGCACAGCTATTATTTGAGGGGTATTTGAAAAATTGAATATACCTTTGACCTTTGTGACAAATAATTACATATTCTCTTCACATGTAAACTGGGAATTATATTTTATTCAAGCAACTTAATTTTTTTTTAGATGATGAAGCCATATGGTTTCTAAGGCCACATTAACCAGTCTGGATTATTTCCCTCTAAAATTTACTTTTGGTTTCACTTAAAATTGTCATCTGGTATAGAAAAATAATCTTTAACTTTATAGTTATTTTCAGAATGTTCAGTCAACCTCAAGCAAAAGCTAAACACTAAAGTTGCATCAGGTCATATTTCTAAAATTTGATCTGCTTAGTTTATCTAGTTATTATTATTACGCTCTTCTGCAGGCACACGTATTCTCTGTGTTCCTAAGACACGAACTAAAACTTTTGGCGAAAGGTCATCCTCTTTTTGTGCAGCCAAACAATGGAATTCTCTACCATTACACTTCCGAAGTATTCCAACAACCAAGTCCTTCAAGACTGCACTTAAGACGAATCTTTTCAAAATGTATTTACAAAATTAATGAAACAACATTTGTTTTAATGATTAGCGTAGCTTATGTGTAATGTACTGTCCTTTATGTTGTTATTATGGCATGAATGGTTATTTAATTATTATATGTATGTTATGATCTCCATGTAAAGCGCTGTGAGCCCGGTTCCCTACTGGGATACAGCGCTATATAAATTATCAATTATTATTATTTAGTGGCAGTGGTGATGATAAAACAGAACTAGCCATTAGATTTTCTGCGTGCTGTTGGAAGATTAGATATCATCCCATAAACTTAAAAAAAATATAATGAAGTAAAATCTCCACTTAGATCAGTGGTCTCAAACTTGGATGAAGGCCTGTGCCATTTTATCACTTACGAGACGTGTCAAGGGCCGCGCACCAAACCCCCCACCCCCCCCAACAACAACCTGACCCCAGTAAACAAAAAACACTTGATACATCTTAACTCATTTTACTACTTATCATTATATCGCTAATATGCCAATTTACACATAAAGAATTATACCAAAGTAAGTGAACTAATATTATTATTAATAACATGGTAACAAACACTGAGTACAAAAATTTGTTTGAATTTCAGGAATAGTACATTTTTTCTAAGCTTACCGACAGGCCACAAAAATGCACTTGGCGGGCCACATGTGGCCTGCCTGCTGGCTGTGTGTTTGAGACCCCTGACTAAGATTGTCACAAAAATGTGTTTTAACGGGTTTGAATCCTATCGGTTACCTTTCTCCTCTTGCAAACAGTGAGATCCAACTTCAATCCAGAATAAGGCATAAGGTTTGGACTGGAAGGCAAACAAAACAAGTTTGAGATGCCTAATGCCCTAGCAGAATGAGTTCAATCATCAATGAGAATAAGATTAATTATTAATAAGAACTAAAAAAAAATCTTAATCTTTGTAAAATTTGTTCAAAATTAAATTATAATAGTTATTATTATATCTAAGCTGGTTGTTAGTTGAAGACTTAAAGAACCAAAATAAGTGAAAATGACGAAGACGAAGTGACTGAAGTGTTTTATTAGTTTTATTTTTATTAAGAAGTCCACAGCACTCAGTCTCTGTTGACACTGTTGTTATTATACTATTTTTTATACACTGTTATAAATTAGTACAGTATTTATAATAATTAATAAGAACAGATTGCTGTGGACCTCTTTAAATTTTACACTTCGTCACTTTTAGTGTAACTTACCTTTACTTAACTTTACTTTTTCATTTTCGTAGATTAGTCTGATTAGTGAAACTTACTTAGTAACTTAGTGGTAGTGATAGAATTTCAGAAATTACACGTCACAAATATTTTCAAAAATTTCTAATATTAATAGGCACCAAAAATTTACTATTTTTATATTATATTATAATATATGACTATGCATTTTTATTTAAACTTATAACTACTTACAAGTTTGCCAAGCCCTGGTTATTTATTTTCTTTTAATCGGATATAAATTTGTAAGTATTTACTTCCGGCTTATTTCCCTTGAAGGAAAAAAAAGTTATCTTTGGCTTCGCGGAATCTGAACAACGGTACACTACTTGTATTTTAAAGGGAAGGTGTTATTCCCAGAATTCTGCGAATAATTTTCAACGTTATCCCCAGAATTCTGTGAATGACTTTCGACGTTGATGTGAGAATTCAGTGAAATATTCTCAAAGTTAATTTTGAGCATTATATATCATGTATATCAAGTTAATTCAAATTCATTATATCTGACCTAAATAAGAAAATAAGAATAGGCTTTATAAAAAGAAACTTTTACAAATGTAATAGAGATATAAAACTAAAATGCTACCTCACTTTGATGAGACCTGTATTAGAATATGCATTTTAGTAAGGGACCCATCCACCAAAGAAAACATTGATAAACTAGAACAAATTCAAAAAAGAGCTGCCAGATTCAGAGGCGTCACTAGGGTTGGTGTCACCCGGGGCGGTAGCTCATGGTGTCACCCCTTCACGACTGAAGGGGCCGTCCATAAATGACGTCACGCGAGGTTGCCGATTTTTACCCCACCCTCCCCCAGCGTCATACTTTGTCACAAAAACTTAGACCCCACTCCTTTTTTACGATATGACGTCACAAAGCTTTGACACCCCTCCCCCAAGCAGTATTTTCTGAATAAAAATTAGCATGTTGCAAATTATTTTTTGTCATTTAAATATGTATTTAGGGTAAGTCTGCACTGTAATATTGTAACACGCGTGAAGTCATTGAAAACGTAATTAAATAAATGGTAAACAATCAAATATTTAATTGGAACTTTTATTTAAAGTTTCGCGTTTTGATGTGACGTCACATTTCTTAAACACCCCCTCCTCGTACCACATCGTCACAGATTCTTGACCCCCCCCTATGGCGGATTAAAAGGGGGTGCTGAACGGGCTAAAGCCCCCAATAATTTAAGGGCCCCCAAACTTTGTATGAATTAAAGATGCAGGCTATTATGTTTGTACGAATCCCTGAAAATGCCTTGGACAGTCATACGGCAATGCTGCAAATGAGTAGGAAGTATAACAGAAACCAGGCTATTCTTCGTGAGAAGTGCATTGTAGCTAATTATATGATTAGCAAAGCTCATTCCTTTAATTTGGTTCGGAAAAGAGCAGGAGGTTGTCCTACTGCGGTCAGATTTTTTTGTCTTCTGCAAAATCTTTATACCCGACTTGTTGCATCTACTCATCGTTGACAGGTACTTCAAAAACATATGAAATTGATACATGCTAACAAAGCCTTGTCTGACACAAGATGGTCAGCCTGACATGATGCTGTAAGGTCTGTTAATAACTCATATCATGAGAATATCGCAGCACTGGAAGAATTAGCAACGAATGAAAATCAGCCACGTGACTGCCGACTTGAAGAAGAAGGATTTCTAAAGGAAATTGAACAACTGGAAGTCGCTATTTTACTTTAAATTTGTGAAACACTTTTATTAAGGAAGTCTCTCATTGAGTTTGTTAAAAGACAGCATTCTTAATTGTATTCCTATGAAGACAAAGGAAAGGAAAAGTCCGTGGTAAAAACAGTGTAAACAATCTTCAATACTATCAAACAAATAAGAAAGCGTCAGTTTGATAAAGGGACATCAACAAATCAGTATTCTCCTCAAGACAAAATTCAAGATTGAGGTATTTCTGGTAATCATTGACAAACTTTCTTAAGCCCTACAACATTGGTTAGGGGCATATAAATACATCCATGAGAAATTTGGCTTTCTTACAAACCTAACTGAGCTCAGCACTTTCGCCACCCGATGGGCAGCAGCCAAGTTAATGGAAGAACATTCAAATGATTTCGAAGAACGTGTCGGGTAAATCCGAAGCAACCGTTTCGTCCCCCTCAATTTACTAGCAACGCCGTCGAGCGGTGCCGGTTTAGGGCCAGGAGCGCCAGTACGGATGAGCAAAAAGTGCCGCGAAGAACGCATTGGACGACAGCTCCGAGGAAACCTTCCAGTGGGGGTTGCACCCTAGGTAGGTCTTTGATGATCCCCCTGGTCTGCGGTGGTCCTAACCATGGAGACCCGTGTGCTTTGCCGGGATGGCGTTAAAGTGGTAGCGGGTCGTAGTAGGGAATTCCACCACCTCCTTGTGAGGGCAACTTAGAGGGAGGCATCTTCGACTCTATGTCCTGGATGTCCAGGTGGCCGCTTCAGAAGCCTCAGCTGTTACGTCCCTTTGGTGGCCAGATGGCTAAGGGGGTCGTCCGGAAGACCCATAAAGAGCACTAGGCTCGGGGTCTTCTGATTTTCTTCCACATGTAGGTTCATGAGTGATTTCGAAGACTGCTTACCTTCAGAATTAGTCTAATTTTCAGAACTCTTAAAAAAGTTATTGTCCAGCCCCAGGCTCAAGGTAAGGAAAAGGAATTAGCACAAAGGGAAACTCAAAAAACTTGCACAGAGCTAAAATTTTTGCTGCTTTTGAATGAGCTTTATTTCACACAGTCCTTTACAAATGTACACATCACACTTCGCATCTATCTTTCAATGATGACATCAAACTGCAGCTGAGAGCGATCCTTTGCAAAGTTTAAAAGAATATATAATGAGTTAGAATTTGCATGGGACAACAAAGACTGAATATGCTCTCTCTAATGAGCATTGTAAAGGAACGTGTATGCTTACTCAGCTTTATTGACTTGATTGAAAACTTTGCCATTTGAAAAATTCGCAAAAGAAAGTTGTAGTTTGAAATAATAATCATACATATTTTTTCAATAATTTTTGTTATTTCAAATAGAGAAAACAATTCGTTACCTCATGAATTTTTTTTTAAAATGCGGAATAACGAGTAATACTATTCTTTACGGGGACGCGTTCGTAAGCACTAAACAGCGTAAGTCGGGATGGGACCGTCGTAACCGGAGGACTACCTGTATATAAACATGCATATCTATGCTTTCACGCCTTTAATAAATATATATAAAAATATATTAACTCAAAGACATTGAAATCATAATTTTCCTGAAGAAAAACATCAACAAAGAAAACCCATCTTTTGATTTTTTTCTTTGAGGTGAGGTGGTGATAAAAATCGTATTCCCCCCACCCCACTGTGGTGGAGAGAGTCGTGAGGTGGGATTCGTCCATGCTGTCGGTGTGTCCAAGCCCAAATGGCTTTAAATCTTTTAAAAGAAGACACTACCTCTTTCATTCCAGCCTTTTAAAAGATCTCTCTGCTGCGACTATTTCTTTTCTTTTTTTCCTAATTTGTTTTAATGTTGTTCGTGTGTTGGGACTGTTTTATTATTGCAAGTTAACTGATATTTTTTTAATAAGAATTTTCGCCTTTAACGTATTTCATTGTATTTCTTAATTTCTTTCTACATCTTTTGTTTTCTGACATAAAATCGTACACAGTAAAATTTTAGGCTCGGGTGTCACCCCCTGATGGGTGTCACCCGGGGCGGCCCGCCCCCCCCTAGTGACGCCACTGGCCAGATTCATTACTGGAGAATATTAAAAAATGACAAGAATAACACCATTGGTTAAGTCATTAAACCTTGAAACACTAGAGGATAGAAGAACAAAGAGTTAAGTAGTAATCATACATAAAGCAATTAATGTAATTCTAATTTGGAAATACAACACAAAGATAACTTAATACAACCCTCAGACTCAGATAGACATAAGGATAAAAACACCTTTCTTATTCCGTATGCAAGAACATTTTCGTTCCTCTCGCCCGGAATTCGGGCGTGGAATGGGTTGCCTGAAGAAACCAGGAGAACCAACACTATATCAACATTTAAATCTCTAATAAAAATGCAGGACTAAACACAAACCATAGATAAGTGTAGGACGCAATAATCTTCAGTATAGAATGAGCGTCTGTAAAAGATAAGATACGATAAGATAAGACAGTGTCAGCCTTATTGTTTTTCATATTCATATATATACATATATATATATATATATATATATATATATATATATATATATATATATATATATATATATATATATATATATATTTATTTATTTATTTATTTAGGATAGGCTATTAGTACTATTATTAGTGGTAGTGATAGTAATCAGGGCTGGCCTTAGGCATAGGCAAACTAGGCAGCCGCCCAAGGCCCCCGATTAGTTTATATAGTTTTTCCAATATTTATTATTTTATTTTTCTATTTCATTTTATTTAGGGCCACCAAATTCACTTCGCCTTGAGCCTCCAATTCCCTTAGGCTGGCCCTGTAATAATATAGGTTTTACAGTCCATGACGTTTTGGACAATATACATCATTAAACAATATAATTTGCAATATCACGTCTGTAGTGTCTGTCCGTGACGCTAATAATTTTAGAAAGCAGCGCACCAAATTACGGCACCAATGCATCAAAAGGTGTGCAAATTAAAGATGCGCTGTTAAAAGTATTATATGCCGTCATTGTTTTAGCTCATATTTTAATTTTGGAAAAGGGAACAATGTAAAAAGAGGATTTGATGATGGTTAATTATAAAATCAAAAAACAAAGGGGGCGCCGTAGGCGCCCTACAACCCCTATTATAAAATACTTTGTGTACATTTCAGATAGTTTAATATTTCGTATTTATCAAACAATGACAAGTTAGTTGGGCTTTTGAAAAAGGTCGGCGCCGTAGGCGCCCTAAAAAATTGTATTTTTTCAAAATAAATAGATTTCAGATGAAAACGGGTGATACGCTAGTATATATATTTACTTAATTTACCTATACTATAAGATAGGGAATTAGTACTATTATTATTAGTAGCGTTAGCAATATAGGCAGTATATGCCAATTGCGCCGCTACCAAGGTCGCGTCGCAGTGGGATGAACGTGAGTGTGAGTCATTCAAATATTATCAATATAACAAAAGGGTTAAAATAGAATTATATATATATATATTTTAAAAATAATTCTATTTTAACCCTTTTGTTATTATCCAATAACAAAAGGGTTAAAATAGAATTAATTTTTTTTTAATTAAAAGAAAAATAAATTATAAAAAAAAGATCCCCCATCTAAAAATAAAATTTTGTAAAAAAAAAGTTTCTGCAACCAAAAATCGAAGTCTGCACCACGACGCCAATAGTCCTCCACACTACCGTGCGACCAGGAAGACATGATTGATTTTGTTCTTTTTTAAAGTATTTGGACCCAGTTCTGAATAGCCTCAGAATTCTGGGGATAACCGCTGCGATTTTAAGACGGCAGTTTATCTTATCTTCTTATCTGTTTACAGACGCTCCTTCTATACAGAAGATTATTGCGTCCTACGCTTATCTATGGTTTGTGTTTAGTCCTGGTTCTTCTATCCTCTAGTGTTTCAAGGTTTAATGATTTAACTAATGGGGTTATTCTTGTCAGTTTTGAGTATTCTCCAGTAATGAATTTGGCAGCTCTTTTTTGAATTTGTTCTAGTTTTTAAATGTTTTCTTTGGTGGATGGGTCCCATACAGAAGATGCATATTCTAGTACAGGTCTCACCAAAGTGAGGTAGCATTTTAGTTTTATATCTCTATTACATTTGTTAAAGTTTCTTTTTATAAAGCCTAAGTTTTGTTTGATTTTTTAATAACTTCATTGACATAGGGATTCCATGATAGTTTCTCATTTATTAAGACTCCTAAGTATTTTGCATCTTTAGTTTGGGTCAGTTCTTTTCCATGAATGTAATATTTTGAATTTATTTGTTTCTTTTTCTTTGTTACTCTTAACAGTTGACACTTTTCTGGGTGGAAAGACATACTCCAGTTAGTTTCCCATTTTATCAATGCATTTAAGTCTTTTTGTAAAATTGTGCTATCTTGTTCTGATTTAATTGTTCTATAGATTATACAATCATCAGCAAATAACCTAACTTTTGTACCTGTTGAGATGTTGTTGGGTAAATCATTTATATAAATTTAAAAGAGTAAGGGACCTAGCACAGTTCCTTGGGGAACTCCTGAGTTAACCTTTATTGTTGCAGATTTAGATCCATTAATTATTACAGTTTGCTCCCTGCCCAAAAGGAAGTCTTGGATCCAGTGATGTAAGGAACCTGAGATTCCAAAATAGTTAAGTTTTTTAAGTAAACTAAGGTGGTGAACTTTGTCAAATGCTTTTGAGAAGTCTAGTAATATTGTATCTATTTGATCATTTTTGTCTAAGCCTTTTGATAGTTCATCTATTAAACCTATTAATTGTGTTTCACATGATCTGTTTTTTCTAAAGCCGTGTTGATGTGGGCATAGGGCATTATATTTGTCAAGGTGGTTAGATTTTGAGTTAAGTTTTGTACTTAGATCCATCAACAGATAAGATAAGATACGAATTTAAAACTTCTAAGTTCAAGTACTTTAATTTAATATGTATAAAACGTTGGGCTGGCGCTTATGAGGTTTAACAATTGCAGTTCACTCATTCTCTCACTTATACATCTCTCTTTTGCCTTCTAAATTATAAAGCTTTAATTTTTATACCACACACCCGCCACGCGTTTTTAGTCACATTAAATGAAAGCACTTGAAGTTAGAAGTTTTAAATTATTTTATTATTTTTAGTCAACTTATAAAAACGTGGTTTATAAAAATGCATTTTCTACCTTTATTTATTTTACTCTTTTTAGTCCAAGTGTAAAATCATAGAGTATATATTACTTTTATTGTACATAAGAAAATTCATTAAATACAAAATTCCCACATGGTTTCCATATGTTATGGATTATCAGGTCTAACCGCGTGGAGGTGAGGCATTTTAGACCCAAAACAAACAAACACAAACATATGGAAAAACACCAACGCTTATCAATTGAAAACACTACACTAATTCATAGTAAGACTGCTTTCTTATTCAATTTTCTTCATTGATTTAACTCCCCTTTTAAAAATATATTTTTTTACCTATATTTATTTTACCAAACACCTCATAAGCGCCGCCCAACGTTTTAATACCACGGGGATGAGGTCACGGGGTTAACTGAGTTCGCACGTGAAAAAAATAGCAGACGGATAAGAGATGCTTATCTAATATATAAAGCTCAGTTGGTGTTTGTATCTTTGTATGTTTGCATGTTTCACTTTTCGACTTTCTGTTACACAGCCACGGAAAAACCAAATGACGGAAGTGGACAAAATTTGGCAGGACGGTTTAGCGAGGAGGTGGTTTTAAGATAGTTTTTGTGATTGTCCCTTTTGCCCGACTGCCGTAAATTAAATAATCAGAAAATGCAGAAACAAAGAGAAAAAAATATCTCTCAATTCCATTTTGAACAGCTTCATGCAGACATTCAAAACGAGTTCATTTTGGTGCACTATTTTTTCCTATACTTTATATTCAGCGGTGCGCTTTCTAAAATCTTTTATTGTCAAATTGCGGTGTGCACATTTTCGTGTACGCATCTTAGATTGAGCTATTTAATATATTATATATTTACGCTCAATTATCGCTGATACCTAACGCTGAGGGACACCACTCTGCTTTTTTTTAATTTTGTGTTGTAAGCAGTGCTGATTGACCAAATAGTTATTTTTTGGTGCTGTAATTTGGTGCGCTGCTTTCTAAAATTAGTTAAAAAATCGTGTGGTGATTAGCACTGTAAAAATTATTATATAAATACTTTGTTTAATTTTCAGGAATATTTCGTACTTATCATACAAGGATAAGTTACTTGGGCTTTTGGGCTAAAAAAAAACAACAAACTATTATAAAATACTTTGTGTACATTTAAGAAATTTTAATATTACGCATTTATCATAACAAGGACAAGTTAGTTGGGCTTTTGAAAAAGATGAGCGCCGTAGGCGCCCTTAAAAAAGGGGGCGCCGCAGGGCCACTTCGCCGCAGCACAATCTAGAATATATATTATATATTTACGCTCAATTATCACTGATACCTAACGCTGAGGGACATCACTCTGCTTTTTTAAAATTGTGTGTTGTAAGCAGTGCTGATTGAATCAAATAGTTATTTTTTGGTGCAGTAATTTGGTGCGCTGCTTTCTAAAATTAGTTTAAAAATCGTGTGGTGATTAGCACTGTAAAAAATACAACCTCTATTTTAAATTACTTTGTATACATTTAAGGTAGTTTAAAATTACGTATCTATCATACAAGGACAAAATTTGTTGAGCTTTTGAAAAAAGTGGGCGCCGTAGGCGCCCTAAATAAAAGTGGGCGCCGCAGCACAACCTATATTATATACATATTTTGTGTACATTTCAGGAATATTTCGTACTTATCATACAAGGATAATGTACTTGGGCTTTTGACATAAAAAATATACAAAAATAATTTTAAAAATTTATTTTTATAAAATACTTTGTGTACATTTAAGAAATTTTAATATTACATGTTTATCATACAATGACAAGTTAGGGGGCTTTTGAAAAAGGTGGGCGCCGTAGGCACCCTTAAAAAGGGGGGGCGCCGCAGGCGCCACGGCGCCGCAGTACAAACTAGTATATATTATATATTTACGCTCATTTGTCACTGCCGCCTAACGTTGAGGGAAATCACTCTGCTTTTTTTAAATTTTGCGTTGTAAGCAGTGCTGATTGACGCAAATAGTTATTTTTTGGTGCAGTAATTTGGTGCGCTGCTTTCGAAAATTAGTTTAAAAATCGTGTGGTGATTAGCACTGTAAAAATTATTATATAAATTCTTTGTTTAATTTTCAGGAATATTTCGTGTTTATCATACAAGGATAAGTTACTTGGGCTTTTGACCCCCCCCCCAAATAAAAAAAAAGTGGGCGCCTTATGCGCCATATAACCTCAATTTAAAATTACTTTGTGTACATTTAAGGTAGTTTAATATTACGTAGCTATCATACAAGGACAAGTTTGTTGGGCTTTTGATAAAAGTGGGCGCCGTAGGCGCCCATATAAAAGGGGGGCGCCGCAGGCTTCCACGGCGCCGCAGCACAAACTAGTTTTATTATAATAACATTCATATTTGGTTTGACCTTGCGGTACAAAACAGTGGCCTTTTCTACGAATTCTTTCTTTATATTATAGATGGTTTAAAACTATTTTACTACATTCGTCACACGATGAATGGAATTTATTTTTAAATTAAGAGTTTTGTTATGTTGTTTATAATTACTCACAATTTAATTTTAAAATATAATAATTATGTGAGTGAATTTTACGTGTAAATAATTGGCCCAAATCAAATAAACGTCATCGTAAATTAGAGCATTTATACCTTTTTTTAATAAATTTATTGCGTGTTCTTTTTTCCTAATTATATATATATATATATATATATATATATATATATATATATATATATATATATATATATATATATATATATATATATATATATAACTTATATATAGAGTAGATAAATATTTCTGCAACTTAAAATTTTCTCGCTCATTTTACTGGCTCAATCCTTTAAATTTACTTATTAAAGTTAAGCATCAATGATCTTGACATACATATAAAGGCCTTTGACCAATACTGTAATTTTTTTTTACATAGGCTAAAAAAAATTAAACTTTGGCTACCAGATTTATTCACTAAAGTTTAATTAAACTCAATACAAATGAAGCTAAAAGCAATTACTTAAGATGTGCTGCGAATTGAATATGTCAGCGTCATTCCTTTGTAGCCGGAATGATAAAAGCCATTTCACAAAAACAAATTTTTAGTCATAGTTACCCATAAACCAAACGATGAATGATTATTTTATATTATTTGGTAAATAATTTGTTTATTTTTCACAAACAAAATCTGATGTGGGGGTTTTGAAATATAATTTACAAAATATGAGGTATCATCGGGGAAAGTAATCCCAAACATAATTACTTTCATTTTTGAAATTATACAATTTGCATTAGAGCCTTAATTTTAAATCGTTTTATATAGAGACAAATAGATATTTGTAAAAATTATATATCATTTCCATATTAAAACACTCGTAAAGGCTAACAAAAGTATATTTATTGTTGGTGTCTACTTAATTACAAGACTTTATTTTAAGCAAACATCTTTCAATTAACTTTCATTGACTAAAGACGGTGCGCAAATTTTATTGCAAGCTTTTTAAATAAGACTGGTTTAGTTTCTTTAAATAATTTTGGAAACTTCATAACAAAGTGTGGTTCATGTTTATAAAGACATAGATACTTCCTTAATGTATTTTTCTTTTCATTTTTCTTGATTAACTTCATTTAGTGTCCCTTTTCTATACAAATAAAAGCCTAAGCCCCCTCTCTCCAATGGTCCAACTTTCCATTTGAATAAAAGTCTGTAAATTTCAGACTCATACTAAAAAATTTAAGCACGACTGAACTCTGAACTCAATTAATATTGAGTAAAATTGCCTTCTCTTATATTAGCTAAATTATTACAATATAAACATTCGCTACTTAAGTTAACATGAACCTGATAATAACTTATTTGAATTTTATATCACTGTGAGTTTAATATGTCCACTCCTTTTTGTTCAGGATACCAAAATCATTTTCCCCCTAAAAATGTATATCTTCGTTTCACACACCTTTTTTAAGCAAATAAATAAATCTTGAATATTCTTGGCAAATAAATTATCTAATTTCCAGAAACATAAACAGGGGGAAAAAAGGGCGCGAGATAGTGAACAAGTGGACTTAATGATATAATTTACAAAATATGATGTCTTATCGGAAAACGGGAATCAACAAAGAATTGAATCCCGTTGTGAAACCTCAAGATATGACTTTTGAATCCATCGGTAAACAGGGCCGTTTTTTTAAAGGGACAGAAGGGGAAAACATTATAAAAATAGTATTAAAGTATTTCAACTTGCTTTGTTATTGATTCGTTTTATTTTCTTCCTTTAAGTTCTATTAGCGTATTAAAGATATGAGTTTCATTCCGAATGTAATCTCATGCTACGTTGGATCTATAGCAGTTAGAAATGTTTGTTTTCAGGATTTTAAATTAAATTACTGCCCTTTTCAAATCGTTTGTTTACTTTCATAGTTTTCTTTATATTACGTGAAAACGTCTCAGAATTAGAGGATTACATTCTTCATATGTATATTTATGACCAACTGAAAGTTGCATTCCCGAGAGTAAGCAAAAAATTTTGTTATATTATAACCAGAAGGCTGAACTTAAATCGTCGCATACACATGCATACTTAACATATAATTATTGTCATATTTTCAACTATGCATTAAACCCTTGAGAGCAGTACACTCCCGATGCAAAAGCGCGGGTAAATTTCTAGTTCACGATAAAGGGGACAAGTTAAATTTATTTCTTTTCCGAAATGCTGCCAGCAAATTAAAAAGTCAGCAATTTGAAGCGTCACTATCAAAAAGTCACGAAGTGTTTGCGTCGCCGTATCCACTGCAATCTGAATTAACAAACAGACAAGGTTGCCGAGTTGAAGTATCCACTGCAATCTGAATTAACAAAAAGACAAGGTTGCCGAGTTGAAGTATTCACTGCAATCTGAATTAACAAAAAGACAAGGTTGCCGAGTTGAAGTCTGAAATTTTTCAGCAGCTTACACTACTGTCTGCTTTCAGCAAACAAGGTGTCACTTTAACTGAGGAAAGCTATGCCTTCGCTTGGAACATTGCTTGTGCTTAACAACCATGTGCTGATGGGGACTATATTAAAAAAAGAATATTGAGGAGTAATTTCTATATTAGATCCAAATAATTCCAGACTTTCGTGAGTGATAACACAAATTTAAATTAATCTTTGTACTTCGAAATGAAGTTCATAAAATCAAAGCATCGAGAAGTAGCCAGCATCTGGCAGAATTTCTTCGTACTAAAACTACTTGATACCAACCAGATTTAAAGGAGCTTGGTAATTAAAAGGCATTTAAGCAGATTCATAAAATATAATGTTCACTATAAGTATAAGTCTAGATGCAGTGTGTTTCTATCACTTATTTTTTGATATTCAAATATGTTTTAATTATATCTGAATTTTCTTCAACATACAGTTAGGGTTAAAACACCTGAATAAAATGAGTTAATCATTACATTGGAATAAACTAAATAAAAATAATAATAATAAAATAAATCACAAAAGACATTTTTCAGGACGATTAGGTCATGAACGATAGTACTTCAATGCGGCTCTCAACAATTGTTTAAATTCTTTAAATGGCTCTCAGTTACTACAGGTCTGGCCACCAATCATCTATACTAATTAAAGGCAAACCCCTCACTAACTCACTCACTCATCACTAATTCTCCAACTTCCCGTGTAGGTAGAAGTATGAAACTTTGGGAAGTTGTAAAGTACACTTTCGCAATGGTAACAGGTGAAAAAATATTTAAATTATCACTTACTGGGCGCCGGGGGCCCAAAGTATATTGTTCTTATATTAAAAAACTGACTCATCACTAATTCTCCAATTTTCCGTGTGGGTAGAAACCTTAACCTTTATGGAGTTGTTGAGTACACTTCAGCAATGGTAACAGGCGAAATTTTTTTTTAAATTATCACTTTGCGTTGCCCAAACGTATTTTTTTTATTATATAAAAAACTGACTAATCAATAATTCTCCAACCTCCCGTGTAGTTAGAAGCATGAAACTTTGGGAAGTTTTTTTAGAACACTCTAGCAAAGATAATTGTGGGGAAAAAATTAAATTCCCACTCATTGGGAGCCCAAATGTAGTTTCTTCCTAATATGAGCTATATAAAAACTGAACATCACTACTTCTCCTATTTCCCGTGTAGGTAAAAGCATGAAACTTTGGGAAGTTGTTAGGTACACTCCTGCAGGTAAGACTTGCATTGATGCATCACTACGCTTTCAATATCAATGAAAACAGTGTTTTACAGATATTTGTGAACAAAAACCCAAGAAGGGTTTACATCGAAGATGTTCTAAAATAAACCTCATAGCATCGTGGTCTTTCACCTTGTCAGTTCTGTACAATAATGTATATAATTCAAATTCTATAACGCTTGCGCCTGCAGATTTCATTGTTATTAAGAAGATAAATGAATGATCGAGTACTTGCATTTTAAAATAAAATACTATTTTTGGAAGCTTTTGTTTACAGTGTTAATTATTTATTGCATGAAAACCTACATTTTTATCACTGTATGCAAAAAAGAATAGGTACAGAATTATTATCCAAATTTGAAGTCATAGCACCATATATTGTAGGTACAGTCAAACATCTCATGACGAGATTAATTCGTTACAGAGTCTTACTCGTTAAGCGAAACACTCGTTATACGAAATAATTTTCCCCATACAAATCAATGTAAAATACGATAATCTGTTCCATGCTGAAAAAAAACTAATTTTTCAAACAAATTTATTAACATTTATTCAAATAAAGTGACTTATGAATTGTTAAAGAGGGAAACAACTAGAATACAATTTTAGATTTGAAATATTAAACGTTAACAAAAATATGAATTTATGAAAAATAATTATTGCTTTTTAACTAGAAAACTGTTAAAGTCATTTCTTTTTGCAGACACTTCAAGATTTGACGAAAATGTGATGTAACCGTTTCGTAGATATTCTTGACACTGCATTTGTAGCATCCAACTCCCTAATTGTTCTTGAGAATAGTTCAGATCGTTAATGTTGGCCGATTGTACTTGCGTGCAAGATTCGCAACCTTGTTCTCGCTTTTCAATGTTTTTTTTCGTTTTATTTGTGTGTTTTTTTCGAAGATAATTTATCAGTTTATTAAATTTTGCACATAAAAATTACCAATACTTTCTTAATAAAAATTTGTAAAATCGGTTGATCACACACGAAAACAATACGCAAACAGACCGAGTGCTTACTTAACACAGAATAATACATCAGGGCGGAAGTGCCGGCTCACTAATGAATTTCCAGGAAAAGGGGACTTTCCCTTTCTGCGTCACTCGTTATGCGAATCTTCGCTCGTTAAGGGAGCAACTTTTTCTTTAAAAATGTTGCTCGTTATGCGAAAATCTCGTTATGAGAGGTGCTCGTTATGTGAGGTTTGTCGTATCTTAACATGAAATACCTTTGCGACAAGTTTGCGAACATCCCCTTAAAAAAGTCTGGGTACGGCGTTGAGTCTTGCCACAAAGGGAACCATACCCTCACCCTCATACTCTAATTTAAAAAGCCCGGAGTTCTTTTCTCATACAATTTCCCATCCCTACATTCCTGACAATCTAACGGTACAGCGTCCTTGCCTTGTTTAAAAAGGTCCCTATGAAAAAAAACAACAACTTCAGAGGGGAACCATTTGTCATAGTCGTCATAAAAGTCTCAGATGGGGCCTAACAGCGTCAGCTAAGTCCTGTGTCGTAAGGGCCAAATAAAAACTGTCCATATACATCTCACAGGGTTGAAAATTGGTCCTATCTATAAACCTATCTATAACATCATAATAAAACTCTAACATCCTAAGCTTTGCGTACTGATAAACAAAAAATCGTATCTGGAGAGGGAGATCCCATAAAATAAATTTCTTTAAAACCTCTATCTCGCAAACGTCGCCACCCAGGTGTGTCATTTTAAAATCACTTATATTAACTTCACCGCCGTCTCTTTCTGTCGTTCGTCGTCGGGCGGGTGGAAAAACAAAAGTAAAAAATGACCCACTTTTCGTGATGCCATCGAGCTGAAATTTGGCACATAGACTCGTGTAACCTAACAATGCATAGTATCAAAATTTCAGATCGATCGAACGTACCGTAATTAAATTAATGCATTTTTAGTTTATCTCTATACAACGTATGTAATTCAATTTCACAGTTTGTTCTTGTTTTTTTTTACGTGACAGTTCAGTTCGCGCGTTGATGCCACTTCGTCGATGTACCGGCGTGCTTTTTTTTACATTTTACGTGTCACGCTAAGCTCGGTCCAGCGATCGGTGACCAGACCTTTCCCCTCTCCCACCCCCACCCTCCCCCCGGGTTATAAAGCAAAGGGGAGTTAAGACAGATTCAGTCTGTAAATGTTTGTCGCGTTTGAACATAATTAATACTTTTAGTTATGTCTCATATATAAGGGATTTATAGTCAAAAACGTTGTTTTTACGGATTTGGTTTATTTAAAATCTAGGTTTATTTAAGAGGGGACCACTGGTGAATGTTCATTCTCTTTTGGGTCGAGCCGCTAGGCTCTTAAGACCCGGTTCATTTTATCGCAAGCGAGCCTCATCAAGCGGGCATCGCCGTAGAGGTAACCCTCTGCAGGTACCGTTACTTCACCTTCCAAATCCCCGCACAGCCCGGGGCACTCTTCCAGTACGTGGGCCACCGTCTCTTCTGGGTGGCCACACAGCCGACAGGCCAGTTCCCTTCTGGTGTTAAACTTGTACAGGTAGCTTCGTGTGGGACAATGCTCAGTTCTCATTCTAGTTATGAGCGTCTGATTGCTACGTCCAATTTTCCACCAGGAATCGCTTTTGCTCGGTCGCGGCATGTACTGGAATACTTTTCTGGCCGTGCTTCCAGAAGCCCAGCCCTGGAGCCACTAACATTACCGCTACACTACGAAATGTCCGCGTGTTTCGCCTTGTTCGTCAATGTCTTACCGTAAGCCGCGTTTACCTAACAACGTCATAGTTTCACTTTTTATGGCGATAACGTCATCTCTATCCCCTAGTCGTCGCGCGTCTGTAACCTTATCACCAAAAGTTTTAAAACAAGTCACCGGATTGTTTTCAACTACTTGATACATTTTAGTAACCACCAACCCATGGGTCAAATACCACTTTAATAAGGGAGTAGCTAACAAACATTTTTGCCCCACTATAACTTCCTACCAACGTGCGTCGGGCGCATGTCGATAGGTTGTTTTTACATGCGTTCTAACGCATGAAAGGACCCATGTCGTCTCGTGTCACGTTAACATTTTTAAAAATTGGTGTCATCTCACTAAAGTGTTCTTTTAAATTATCGGGGACGTTAATGTCACATTCAACAAGTCCAAAACAGGTGTCGTCCAAAACAGCATCGATGATCTGTTTTTCTGTCAAGGGCATCTTTTACCATAAGAGGGTTTTAGTCGTCTGGCAGTGGAACGGTCTTTTCGTTTTAAACATTTTTTAATTTCTCTGTTTTCTTTCTTTAGTTTCTTCCATTCACACTTCCACATACATATAACTTTTACTTTAACAGTCTCGGTCAAATATGTCTGTTGTCGTTTCATATATTTCTGTGAGAGGTTTGTTGTTAACTGGGTTTATTTTCATGTGTCTGGTAAGCGGGCAGTCTGGATGAACGTGAAATACACATCCATGAAATTGGTAGGCGGTTCGCTCGGTCGCATCCCACCCATCCACCCTGATATGTCTACTACCTAAACTCTTCTCACCCTCATTAAACTCTGTTTGCAATGGATTATTAAATTTACGGGAAAGCCAATCTAACCACTGTCTACTCTGTTGTCCGTAATAGTTTGTCTTTCGGGGCCTAAAACCGTCGTCCCTACTTCTAACAACTGGAAAGTCTGTCGGCATCGGTTGTGTCAGGGACCATAAATATAACGCGTTCGCGTCGTAGCCTTTAATCCCATGAACAACTTTATCCCTATTTCCTCTAATAAAAGTCTGACCCTCTTCATGGTACCTATGAAAAATAATGGACGGCCCATCCACTATATTATTTCTAATGGTTTTATGAAGTGCATCATGCCTCTTGGAACATACAGAAAAATGAACACCAGGCGGTAGTGTTTTAAAAAGATACTTTAAGGTTATCCGTGGAACGGAAATGGCATCTTTAAACATATCTACCCCCAACTCCTTATAAAATTTAACCTGTCTTTTTAACGCCTTTAAAAACGGAACTACATCTTTATTGTTGTACCAAACTAAAAAAATATTTTAAAGTTGTCATCCCATCCTCCACCCAAACCCTTTGACATAACACGTACTCGTCCACTGAAATATTTGTTTTTTTAAGGGAAGAAAAAAAAGCCGAATGGGGAGGTAATTGATTTTCATTTAAATTATCTAGATTTTTAATGTATTCATAACAAAAAAAAAGCCCTTGGTTTCCTTAACTTTATATGTCGCTAAGTACTTGCTATAACTAATCACTGGAGCTAAATAATTTACAATGTCTAAAAATTTTAAAGTTTTGGTTGAAATGCATATAAAACTATTATTTCTTTTAACCACAAAATTAAAGGAACCATCGTCATCGTCATCGCTGTCTGTCTCCTTTTTCATCGTCAAATACTCCATCCTCATCTATAATAACGGTTGTCGGCGTCTTGTTTCCCCATTCTTCTGTCCCGAATAAATATTTAATGAAATACGGTTTTATTAAATTAATGTAATATTTCCCTGAATTGAATCCTATAACCGGTAACTGTCTTAAATACCCCTCTAGTTTAACCAAGAGTTTACCTATTATGTCGTCGGGTTTTTCATTGTCGTCATTTTCATTGTCACCACCCTCTATATCACCACCCTCGCTATAGCTAAACATTAATTCCTTTAACCCTTGAAAAATGTGTTCGAACAGCCTTTTCAGAATGGTATAACCAGCCGAGCTGATTTCATTGAAGTAGTCTATCACGTGACTTACCAGTTCTTGGGTGTCACCAGTCGAAATAAAACATTTGGGGTCTTCATAGTCTGGTACATTAGAAGCTACAGAACAAGACAAAGACACGTGCTTTGCTAAAACTTTGGTTACATTCCCTACCGTGGGTAGGACTGAGCTATCGAAATAAAACAAACCCGTAAAAACAAAGTTTTTGACAATAAATCCCTTATATATGAGACATAACTAAAATTATTGATTATGTTCAAAAGCGACAAATATTTACAGACTGAATCTGTCTTAACTCTCCTTTGCTTTTAATCCCGGGGGGGGGTGGGGGTGGGAGAGGGGAAAGGTCTGGTCACCGATCGCTGGACCGAGCTCAGCGTGACACGTAAAATGTAAACAAAAGCACACCGGTACACCTGGTTAAAACACGAGATGTGTTCACCGATGGCTCGTCGTGAAGTCAAGTGACCCGTAAAATTGTCACGTGATTTTATGTTTTTCTCGTAATTTTTCTAAAAGTTAACTCACAAGAAAGTTACTGAGATGAGCCAAGCGACGAAAAAAATTATTAGGATCACCATTGAGCTGAAATAAAACAACCCCGTAAAAACAAAGTTTTTGACTATAAACCCTTATATATGAGACATACCTAAAAGTATTGATTATATGAAAACGCGACAAACATTTACAGACTGAAACCGAAATTATCTCCCCTGGCTTTAAAACTGGGGGAAGGGGGGAGGGGGTGTGGACATGGACGACGGGTGGCGTCAACGCGTTAATTCAACTCCAGGTGGTTTACCTGGGGCAAAACACGAAATGTGTTCACCGGTAGCTGGCGTGAAGTCAAGTGACTCGTAAAATGTAAACACTAGTGACCGCTACATATAGTTTATATAGATAAATTAAAAATGCATTAATTTAACTACGTTACGTATGATCGATCTGAAATTTTGATACGAAGCATTGTTAGGAGACACGGGTCCGTGTGCCAAATTTCAGCTCGATGGCTTTACGGGAAGTGGGTCATTTTTTACTTTTGTTTTTCCGCCCGCCTGCCCAACGACGAACGACAGAGATGGCGGTGAAGTTAATATAAGGGATTTAAAAACATTCAAAGTCAAATGTTGCACGTAGGGGTAAACAAAGTTTGTCTCTAAACCCCCTATGCCTTGAGAAGCTATTTCTTCCCATATATAGCGAGGTTGTGCGATAGACCCCTCCTTTAAAACTATCTATAGGTTTCCCCCCGTTACACGTCTTCTCGTGTCGATCCATCCTACGAAACTCTTTTCAGAGTTTACCATACTTTTGACACGAGAAGGCGTGCGCCGCCCCATCTATATCCCTAATTTACATGAAATGATTTCTAAAAAGTAAAAGATACAAAGTTTCCCTAAAACTAGTCCTACCCCGGAGTTTTGGTACTAACACTTCCTCACAAGTAAATTAAAAAATATCTATATTTATACTAAAACACTGCTCCAAGACCGGAATATCTATTAAACTAACACCCGGGAAATTAATCAGAGTGTCGAAACCCTGATGGACTTGCCACTGTTTCACTAAGTGTTTTGTTGGTTTTCTAAGGTACGTCACGGGGGAGCCTCTGGCCACAGCTAGACATCTAATAAAACAAACCCGTAAAAACAAAGTTTTTGACTATAAATCCCTTATATATGAGACATAACTAACAGTATTGATTATTTTCAAACATTTACAGACTGAATCTGTCTTAACTCAACTTTACATCATAACCCTAGTGGGGGGTGGGTGGGGGGAGGGGGGTGGGGGGAGGGGTGGGTGGGGGGGGGAGAGGGGAAAAGTCTGGTCACCGATTCGCTTGACCGAGCTCAGAGTGACACGTAAAATGTAAACAAAAGCGCCCGTCGCTTCGTTGGGTCGCCTCAATGCGTCAGCTCAAAATTTCACGTGGGAAAAAAAACAATAACAAACAGTGAATTTAAATTACATACCTCATATAAGGATAAACTAAAAATGCATTAATTTGATTACGGTACGTTCGATCGATCTGAAATTTTGATACGATGCATTGTTAGGTTAGACGGGTCCGTGTGCCAAATTTCAGTTCGATCGGATCACGGGAAGTGGGTCATTTTCGACTTTTGTTTTTCCGCCCGCCGAGCCCATGAGAGAGATGATGAGACGGCCGCGAAGTTAATATAAGGGATTTAAAATAAACAAACCCGTAAAAACAAAGTTTTTGACTATAAATCCTTTATATATGAGACATAACTAACAGTATTGATTATTTTCAAACATTTACAGACTGACACCGAGTGATGTCCCTTGTCTTTAATAAATGGGGGTGGGATGTTAGGGGGTGTCGGCACGACGGTCGGCGTCAACACGACGGTCGGCGTCAACTCAAACTCACGTGGAAGTGGAAGAAAAAAACAATAACAAACAGTGAATTTTAATTACATACCTCATATAAGGATAAACTAAAAATGCATTAATTTGATTACGGTACGATCGATCGATCTTAAATTTTGATACGATGCATTGTTAGGTTAGACGGGTCCGTGTGCCAAATTTCAGTTCGGTCGGATCACGGAAAGTGGGTCATTTTCGACTTTTGTTTTTCCGCCCGCCGAGCCCATGAGAGAGATGATGAGACGGCCGCGAAGTTAATATAAGGGATTTAAAATAAACAAACCCGTAAAAACAAAGTTTTTGACTATAAATCCCTTATATATGAGACATAACTAACAGTATTGATTATTTTCAAACATTTACAGACTGACACCGAGTGATGTCCCTTGTCTTTAATAAATGGGGGTGGGATGTTAGGGGGTGTCGGCACGACGGTCGGCGTCAACACGACGGTCGGCGTCAACTCAAACTCACGTGGAAGTGGAAGAAAAAAACAATAACAAACAGTGAATTTTAATTACATACCTCATATAAGGATAAACTAAAAATGCATTAATTTAATTACTGTACGATCGATCGATCTGAAATTTTGATACGATGCATTGTTGGGTGAGTCGGGTCCGTGTGCCAAATTTCAGCTCGATCGGATCACTGCAAGTGGGTCATTTTCGACTTTTCTTTTTCCGCCCGCCCAGCCCAAGACAGAGATGATGAGATGACGACAGAGACGGCCGCGAAGTTAATATAAGGGATTTAAAAACACAAAAATTTTCGTCATATGTCTTTGAGCTTGAGTCATGTTGTAAAATGTTTATGGCCCTATTGGTTTTGATGTGTTCTGGAATGTCTGTCAATGTACACCCTATTGGAATGTCTGTCAATGTACACCCTATTGGAATGTCTGTCAATGTACACCCTATTGGAATGTCTGTCAATGTACACCCTATTGGAATGTCTGTCAATGTACACCCTATTGGAATGTCTGTCAATGTACACCCTATTGGAATGTCTGTCAATGTACACCCTATTGGAATGTCTGTCAATGTACACCCTATTGGAATGTCTGTCAATGTACACCCTATTGGAATGTCTGTCAATGTACACCCTATTGGAATGTCTGTCAATGTACACCCTATTGGAATGTCTGTCAATGTACACCCTATTGGAATGTCTGTCAATGTACACCCTATTGGAATGTCTGTCAATGTACACCCTATTGGAATGTCTGTCAATGTACACCCTATTGGAATGTCTGTCAATGTACACCCTATTGGAATGTCTGTCAATGTACACCCTATTGGAATGTCTGTCAATGTACACCCTATTGGAATGTCTGTCAATGTACACCCTATTGGAATGTCTGTCAATGTACACCCTATTGGAATGTCTGTCAATGTACACCCTATTGGAATGTATGTCAATGTACACCCTATTGGAATGTCTGTCAATGTACACCCTATTGGAATGTCTGTCAATGTACACCCTATTGGAAAATCGTCTAAGTGGTAAATGTAAAAACGAGTGGCTGGTATGGTTTCTACAGTGTATTTAGTGTTTGGTCTGTTTTGTACAGCAATGTCTAAAATGTCAATCTCGTGTAATTGTGTTAGAAAACTGTCAAAGTCAAATCTAACGTTTATTAATTTGGGAACCTCTAGGACACACTCATTATTAACTGATGCATGAAAGTATCTAAGTTCTTGTGTCTCCCTGCCTCTGAGAATTAAGTGATGGCTAAAATTTATTTTAAAACATTTTGCCTGTGTGTTAAAAATGTTTGTCTTTAATGTTGTGTTTCAGTCAATGGGGTGTATTGTGACTGGACTATGAAAAAAGTATATGTGGATAAATATTTGTTTATGTTGTGATGTGTTTTAATGGCGTCCCAGTTTTCTGTGTATATCAGTCTCACGTCGTCGGGTAAAGTCAATAAATCGTTAATGTCATCAGTCTGTCACTGTCGTTTGGGTGTTTCAGGTGGGGCAGAAGATGATGAAGCGCCTCTCTTGTTTCCTTCAATCGGTGGTACACGGGCAGCATGAAGTGGTGGCACTCGGGCAGCATGAAGCGGTTGTACTCGGGCAGCATGAAGCGGTGGTACTCGTGCAGCATGAAGTGGTGTTACTCGGGCAGCATGAAGCGGTGTTACTCGGGCAGCATGAAGCGGTGGCACTCGGGCAGCACGAAGCGGTGACACTCGGCCATCAACATCAATTTGATTTGGTCGTAGCGCGGTGTGTGTCGATTCGTGGTCGGCCGGTGTGGACACAGTCGGGTAGACAAACTGTACGTTACCTGTTGGAGGCATATTGTGGGCTTGGCAAACATGCCTTCTTAGATTATCTACCCTCGGAAATGACCGACCACAGGAGTCACATGTGTGTTGATTTTTTCCCGTGGACGGCGTCCACGTGTCTCTGCCAATCGCGGGGTCGGTTGAAAACTCTACTGCATACTATGCAGGTCTGACGATTACCTTTAGGGGACCCTTCAATCTGTATGTAGACAGATGAAATAAAGAGAAAAAAGTTGACCAATTGTATTCTTTATGTCATTGTAAAACAATGACATCTCTTCCACCATTAACCTTACTCAAACTTAGTAACCACATACTCTTCTACCATAAACTTTACTAGTAACCACATACGCTTCTACCATTAACCTTACTAGTAAATAAGTTTGTACCATAAAAATAATAAATCATTGTTCTTACCTTGTGTAGTGGAAATAACACACAGGAAATCTGGAAAAAGTACCCAGTTTGACGACAATATTATTAGAGCTAAAAACTCCTCATAAAGACCTCACAAAGTGGTGTTACACTTTCCTATACACATCTGAGATGTATTACATTATCCAGAACAACAGTGATGCCCCATCGTCTTGTGAGATGGAAGGATGCCGAAGATGTTTAGGATACCAAGCAAAGACAAAATTAATTTTAAAAAATTAATTAATTGCTTAACCCAAAACAATGGTTCTCAGCGCAGCTGTTCCACGTTCCAATACTCAAATGAGATGCATTGCTTTGTCCAGAACATAGTGATGCACACGTGACTGGGAATTTAATGCAGAAGACCGATCTACGTGGCGCACAGTTGTCAAAGAGGGCGTCATAGGAGCCGATGAGCGAAGGATGGAAGGGTTTCACAGACAGAAGAGCTAGGAGAAAGGCCAATCATTTGGAAGCTCAGAACTCTTGTGCAAAAGCTTTTGGAAAGACTATCACTCAAGGATAGGACTGCACAGCCACACGAGGAAATGCAACCAAACCCAACCCAACTGTGATGCAACATCGTCGTGGGAGATGGGAGAATGCCGAAGATTTTTTTAGAATGCCAAGACAAGACAAAATGAATAAAGCAAATTAATCGCTTAACCCTAAACAAAGACTCTCATTGCATCTGTTACACGCTCCAATACTCAACTGAGATGCATTGCTTTGTCCAGACCAACAGTGATGCCCCATCGTCTCGCGAGGTAGAAGGATGTCAAAGACTTTTAGAATACCAAGGTCAGACAAATTTTCTTAACCCAAAACAGTGGCTCTCGTCGCAGCTGTTACACGTTCCTATAATCAACTGATATGCATTCCTTTGCACAGAGGAATGTAATTCCATTACAAATCTGTAATCTAGGTCTGAACATTAATCAAGCAAATGTTTATTACCACTTAAAACTGTCACTTTGAAATGAAACCAATCTACTAAATTGTAAAGCAGGAGAAGGGATTGTGAACCAGATGTTGTTTTGAAATTCCTGAAATTCCTGAAATAGATCGCGATTGAAAAATCACTCGTAGTTTGCCCATTGGAAACTACTACATATAGATTCTGAATAAAGTACGCCTCTTGTTCTTCAGATGATTTTCATTGTGAGATGATAAAACTGGTCAGTTAACAAGTGTTTCACTGTCATGATTGTACAATTGGTCAGTTGACAAATGTTTCACTGTCATGATGGTAAAATTGGTCAGTTGACAAATGTTTCATTGTTATGATGGTAAAATTGGTCGGTTGACAAATCTTTCACTGTCATGATGGTAAAACTGGTCAGTTGACAAATGTATCGCTAGCATGATGGTAAATTTTTCAGTTGAAACATGTTTCACTGTCATGAGTTTGAAGATCGTTTCTAAAAACTGAATATCAAGACCTAGACCCCCCCCACCCAAATTCTACCTTATTCGAAACATTTTTCAAAATCTGTTTCCAGGCTCATTTAAGGCTAAAGCCATGCATTGACACAATTTTCTTCCCCATATCCCGATACCCACACCGCAGAGCCTTTCAACAAAATACCCTCGCTGCGCATTGGAAAAGCTTGATTCAGTTATCGTTGGAATATCGCGTACCAAATATTTGGAAGCTGGGACCAAAAGTAAAAAAGTCCGTTAAAAAATTTCAATATGGTAACTGAAATTGGCGTCATACAAATGAATTAAGTGCGTTCATCGGTGTCGGTAAGAGAAGGGAAGCTGTCTATCGAATGTCTTGAAGATGGCACCACAAAGAAAAAAAAACAAAATTTACATAGTGAACGTTGTCGACCGATCAGTCTATAACGGGTAGAATTTTAAACTGAAACCTGCTTAACTTTTGGACATCAGGGTTTCAATGACTTACTGTCTCTAAATATGAGTCATTAGAATCCTATTTACCAAGTTTGATCAAGAAACGTCTATTGTAGCCAGAACCCTTCGCCGAAATGTTCTCAACAACTTTTCAAAGTTTCATGGCAATCATTTATTAAAATAATATTTATAAAGCTTATATAAGAAAGAAAAAAACGCTTTAAGAGCCCCCGAGACCCGTCCGTTCAGAGTTTAAATTTCACATACATAAATTGATATATATATATATATATATATATATATATATATATATATATATATATATATATATATACTAGAAAAATACCCGCAATTGTAGCGGGAGTGTGCTGACCTTTATCCAAGTATTAGTTGCTGGTTATCACAATTTTTATTTGCCAAGTTAAACTTCAGATTCATCTATTTAGTTAAAATCTTATGAGAAACAGAGATATGCCATTTTTCCGCGTGAGTTTGTTTTCACTTAATGCAGTGTCTTTTAACATAACCTTACTATTTAAAAGATATGATTTATTAAATAATGATTATTGCGACCATAATAACTAAATTTACAATTTCATTCTCACTTGTACAAAATTAACATAACTTATAGGTTTTCCGAAAGAGCTCTACCACCCTCGTCACTCAAAAATTTAATATATAATTACGAAACTGCATCGTATCACAATTGTAAGTTATATAATATTTGTAACCACGTCTATGAGATAAAGAAACATGTGGCACTATCCCTTTAAAAGGCAAAAGCTAAGTGACTCATAGCGCAAATAAACAAAATTATAAATGTACTTTCTAAAATACTTTTTTTAAAAAACCGGTCGTATTAAAATGATATAAAAAAATGTGCACACCATATTTAGACAATATAGAAAGCTGGCCGCATAAAATAAAGTCTTGTTATAAAGTAAATGTACTGGACCAAAATAACTCCTCCTTTTGACGTATTCATAATTGTTTCAACAGGGAAATAATATTTAACATTTTTTATGTCTCTATATTTTACGATTTATATTTACGGTTTATAAGCAATTTGTATAATTTCAAAAAGGAATCTTTTTTTTTGTTCCCTATTTCGGATAAGGCATCATATTTTGTAAATTATATTCAATGCACACACACACACACCAGATTTTATATCTGAAAAATAAAATAAAAATGAAAAAAAAAGATTCAACCGTCTGTTAATAAGTGCATCTTAAAAATGATTAAAAGGCAATTATAGAAATGGCCTATGCTATTCTGAATACAAAGGAATGAACATAAAAACATATTCAATTCGCAATTCATATTAATTAAGCGTTTTCAGGATCACTTCATTAAATTTAGTCAAGTTTTGTTAATACGTTCGTAGCGAAAGTTTATAATGTATAGTGTATATAAAGCTTAAGTAAACTGTTTTAAAGTGTAAGTTTATTTGACATAGGCCATCACTTTCAACATAAAATAAACTCGCTACATCTATGGTTTTTAATTAAATGTCGAGTTATGAATTAAATTTTAAAAATCCCAATTTTATTCATTGCATGTAAAATATTCATACAACGCATCGTGAAAATAATTGAAATAAAATAATTAAAACGCATATGTAATATATAAAGCTCAGTTGATAATTTTATGTTTGTTTGTTTGTATCCATCAAAAAAAGGCCACTGCTTTTTTGACATTTTTCCAAAAGATCTCTGCCACTGTCGTCTCTAAAAAAGCTCTTATATATTTACGACACTGCATCGTAACATAATTGTAATTAATACAATATTTGCAACAGCGTCTATGAAAATAAAGATAATAAAGATAAATAAAGAAATTAGGCTATATTCCTAATTAAAAAAAACAAAAAACAAAACAAATCAATTTTATGTTAAAAACGCATGTGAAACCATGACAATAATTGATTTTAAAAATGGCCTATGTTAATCCATCATCAAAGGAATGAACATAACATATTCAATTCGCAATACAAAATAATTAAGCGTTTTCATGATCACTTTATTTAGTTTAATCTACTTATGTTAATAGGTCCGGTAGCCTAAGTTTAAATAGTATAAGTGTATAGGTTATGTAAAAAACAATAGTTTGTGTAAAAGACAAACAAAATATAAATGATATATTAATAGGACACAGCTAAATTTAAGATGCGTACACGAAAATGTGCGCACAGTAATCAGGCGTTAAAAGATTTTAGAACGCGCACCGCTAAAAATGAAGCCTTGAAAAAAATACTGACACAATTATTACATAAATAGGTTTTTATTAAATGTCGAGTTATGGAACAGAAAATAATTAAAACAAATTCGCAATTAAATTTAAACGTGTAAACAATTAAATCTAATGCATCGTGTGGCAGTTGTAATTAAATATGTTTACGTGTCTATCTAATATATAGAAAGTAACAGTAAAGAAAATGACAATTCTTTGTACTACACAGCTCAAATTATGAAGCGTACGCGAAAATGTGCGCACCGTAATTAGACATTATAATATTTTTTTATATGCGCACCGCTGAAAATAAAGTATTGGGGAAAAAAACGTTACCAAAAGTAACTCGCTTTGAACGGCATTTGAACGTCCGCGTAAATTTGTTCAATACAGAAATGAGGTTAAATTTTTTATTCTTTGTCTCTGTATTTTCTGATTATTTAATTTACGGCATTCGGGCAAAAGGGACAATTACAAATACTAACTTAAAACCACCTTCAGGGTAAAAGGAACCGTCCTGCCAAATTTGGTCCCCGTCCGTCATTTGGTTTTTCCGTGGCTGTCTAACAGAAAGTCGAAAAAGTGAAACATACAAACATACAAACATACAAAGATACAAACACCAACTGAGCTTTATATATTAGATATATATATTAGGGCTGCGGAAATTAACGATTATTTCTCGATTAATCGTTAAAAAGTTTTAACGATTAAAATTTTTTTAACGATTAATCGACCCAAGATTTATAAATGTAATGGAAGTCAAAAAGTAAAATATTTCGACCGATCAATGTAAACTAATTTCCGGACGATTACACGAACATTTTGGTTTTAAGCTATTCACTTACGTGAATGTTCAAAATGTTGATAAAGGTTATTGTTTCCATTGAGAGAAATCGTTTGCCTACCTTGCAATGTTCCCTCTAAGTCTAAGCTTCGCTGGTCCTTGTGCAAAGTTTCAAAAATCGTCCGTTTTTTGTGTGAAATGTTTCACAAAATTTGCTGCGCGGTGATTCTAAACTCCTGCGTGGCGTCGGTCAAATATGTGCGCAGCCACGCTGCTTAAAGGGAACATTGCTACCATGGTTCTAACACTGCGCTTACATATCACTTGCATACCAAACATCCACTCCATTATCGGAAACTTCAGCTGAGACAATCTAAAGCTATGATAACGATTGTTCAGCTCGGCTAGTAATATTGTCAATAAGACCCGCTCATCACTTGAACCAAATAATGTCAAAGCACTTGTCTGTTTGCGTTGTTGGTTAAAAGATGTTATATAAAGAAGACATTTCAGTGTTATTTCGATTTTCGATTAATCGTTAATTTTTCAAATGTTAATGATTTAATTTAAATTAATCTTTAACAGCCCTAATATGATATATATATATGCGCACACAAACTACACACACATTTTAATTAAAACTGTAAAAAAAATATTATATGACTACTGCCCTGGTCATTTTGTTTATTAAGAAATAGTAAGTTATTCATTAAAGGCTAAGTCTAAAACAGTTAATGGAAAATGTGAGACAAATAGGAAGAAGAAAGGGATAACATATATATTTCTTCAATTAGTCTTTCTATGTTTTTAAATTGTGAATTTCTGTGCTTCTCCGGAGTAATCATTCTATAATCGGAAATAAAGACCATAACTCAATATGGCAATTAGAGAATTATAGGAAGAGATACATCTTAATTGTACGCAATTCCCAACCCACGTTTTTTGGATTTTTAAAATATTAAATTCGTGAAGTTCAAAACAAATTTTAGAACCACCTATCAAATTCACCCTTTCAGAAAGCAATGTCCCCCCTATAAAATCTGGTGCAACTCATGAATCTTTACCATTTTCACAACCAGCAAACCGCAAAAAATCTTTATAAAACAAGCGTCGGCTTCGGCTAGATAAGAAGAGACATGTTGAAAGTCCTGATCTTCATGGCAGTTTCTGTCATGTTGTTTGGTAGGTATGCCTCAAATTTGTAGTACCATATTTAATTTACAAACGGTCATTTATGTTTCAAGTATTTATCTGGCAACAGCTATGCCGTTTATATTAGCTTTATTATTTTTTTAAAATTAACTTTTCTTTAAAGAATTTATTTTAATTGATTAATTTAGGTTTATAAGATTTTTTTTTCTTTAGTCTATTTTGAAATGTACTTTATATTGATGATATACTGTTTAATACTGTTTAATATATATTTTGTACCTCTATACTGCTAGTTAAAATGAAATGTATATTTAATTGTGTATCTTTGAATGACTAAATCAGAAACCGTATTTTAAATAAATATCTGTGTCTCACATAACTTCCATCTGCTTTGTGAAGGGGGCGCAGTCGCCGCGTGCCCTGCGCGCTCGGCTAGCGTACCGATGCTCACGGGTTCGAATCCATGTGGAGGAAAGGATATGTTCCCGGGGTCTAGCACGTCCCTGAGTCCACCCATCCTTGAATGGGTACCTGACACTAGTTAGAGAAACAAAGGCGGCTAGGTAATGCGTGAACCATCATAGCCGTGGCCTGTGAGCACTGCGTCACTTGCCAAAAGACCGGTATGGTCTGTGGACGCAATAATCTTCTGTATACAATGAGCGTCTGCATAGATAAGATAAATCAAGTGTACAGGATTTAGCAAGGTTTTTGATAAACGTCAATAAACGACGTTATTTGGCTTCAAATTATATTTCAAACAAGACTTTTAAAGTCGCCTCTATTTTTGTTGGTGTAATGTAAAATAAACTGTACCAACGATTTTTTTTGTTTCTTATTTTCGATGATAATTACTTTTAATTTCCCACCATAAAACAATCTTAACAGGTTGAGTCTATTGGCCTGCCAGGGTTTCCCAGCTTGTGTATTTTTTAAAACACATATAAGCATGGTTTACCAAGGTGTCTGTCATAAATACTTTTTTTTTGTTTGCAGAATATGATAATTGGCCAAAGTATTATTATGCTCTAGAATCCCAAAATACAAATAATATCCTGTGTCATTTTTTCTTCTTTTTTTATGTTTATGTTTTGTTAAAGAATGTCTTAGTATAAACTTAGATAATTTAAATATGCAGTAGTACCTCGGTATACGTATGCTTTGGTAAGTCCAATTTGGTATACGTCCTGTTTGGACGCGAAACTTTTTGCTTGGTATTCGACCTTTGTTTGGAATACGACCTATTTTTATGAGGTCGTCCATAAAATGACGTAATGCGATATTGGCCGATTCCCCTCCCACCCCCCCCGCCCCAAATCGTCACACGTCGTCACAAAATGTACCCCCCCCCCAATCAAATATGACGTCACAAAGTTTAGCCCCTCCTCCTCATAAGAGCCGTATTTCCTATTTGAAAATGAGAATGTTTCAAATCACTTTATTGTCATTTAAGTATGTATTATTAGTTTAGTGTCAGGCTGCACTCTAAATTCGTAGCACGCGCGAAGCCATTTAAAACGTTATTAAATAAATTGTGAGCAATCAAATATTTAAGTGGAACTTTTATTTAAGGTTTTGCGCTTTGACGTGACGTCACAGTTCTAAAACACACCCCCACCTTCGTCACACATCGTCACAAATGTGTGACCCTGCCCCCTAGGTGCGCGATGTTATCTGTGGACGGCTCCTATGAGTCAAAATGACACATCACGCATGCCTAGCAAGTAGTGATCACAGCACACCGTGCTTTCACAGCACATCGTGCGTTTACAGCACACCGTGCGAAGTGTGTTAGTAGCAGTTGCCACCACACAGTAAACGATTAGCGTAATGACCCAAAATTGTCACGTAATTTTATGTTTTTCTCGTAATTTTTCTAGAAGTAAACTCACAAGAAAGTTAATGAGATGAGCCAAGCGACGAAAAAAATGGTTAGGATCACCATTGAGCTGAAATAAAACAACCCCGTAAAAACAAAGTTTTTGACTATAAATCCCTTATATATGAGACATAACTAAAAGTATTGATTATGTGAAAACGCGACAAACATTTACAGACTGAAACCGAAATTATCTCCCCTGGCTTTAAAACTGGGGGAAGGGGGAGGGGTGTGGACATGGATGGGTGGCGTCAACGCGTTAACTCAACTCCAGGTGGTTTACCTCGTTAAAACACGAGATGTGTTCACTGGTAGCTGGCGTGAAGTCAAGTGAACCGTAAAATGTAAACACTAGCGACCGCTACATATAGTTCATATAGATAAACTAAAAATGCATTAATTTAACTACGGTACGTTCGATCGATCTGAAATTTTGATACGATGCATTGTTAGGTGACACTGGTCAGTGTGCCAAATTTCAGCTCGATGGCTTTACGGAAAGTGGGTCATTTTCGACTTTTGTTTTTCCGCGGGCCCGACCAAGACAGAGAGAGACGGCGGTGAAGTTAATATAAGGGATTTAAATAAAACAACCCCTTAAAAACAAAGTTTTTGACTATAAATCCCTTATATATGAGACATAACTAAAAGTATTGAGTGAAAAATGTTTAATTATTTTTCGCCAATTATCGTCATAAGAGTGTATTCAGCAAGTTCCCATAGTTTCATGGTTCTACCTTCACGGGAAATTGAAGAATTAGTGTCTAGTCAGTTTTAGTCAGTTTTAAATATAAGAAAAACACTACGATAGGGCCCCCGGTCCCCAGTAAGTGATAATTTATATAATTTTTTTTACCTGTTACCATCGCCTAATGATACTTAACAATTACCGAAAGTTTTATGCTTCTACCTAAACGGGAAATATGATAATTATTCATTTTATTTTGTATGCAGCTCATATAAGGAAAAACTACATTTTGGGCCCCCGGCCCCCAGTATCTTATATATATGGAACGAAACCTGTTTAATAACCTTTCCGGTATAATGTTGTGTACGTGTACCACATTTCACGTTTTTTTGGTTGTCTGGATCTTGAGTTAATAGGGAACAGACAGACAGACAGACAGACAGACAACAAATGCGTCTTATATGTATACTAGGGGCAAGTACCCGGCTTCGCCAGGGTTTAACAACAACAGCAACAACAAAAACAACAACAGCAACAACGACAAAAACAACAACAGAAACAGCAACAGCAACAAAACAACAAAAACAAAACAACAACAAAAACAACAACAAAACAACAACTACAACAACAACAGCAACAACAACAAAGCAACAACAACAAAACAACAACTACAACAGCAACAACAACAAAGCAACAACAACATGAAGGACATTGACGTCGCAGGGCAAGGGATGTGGACAACAACAACAACAGCAAAAACAACACAAAAGCAACAACAGCAACAACAACAAAAACAACACAAAATCAACAACAGCAACAACAACAGCAACAACAACAAAAACAACAACAGCAACAACAACAAAAACAAAACAACAACAAAAACATCAACAACAAAACAATAACAAAGCAACAACAAAACAACAACAAAACAACAACTACAACAACAACAGCAACAACAACAAAGCAACAACAACAAAACAACAACAAAAGCAACAACAACAAAGCAACAACAACAAAAAATTTATTTTATGGCGATAATCGCCTTCTTGTTAATCTCGACACCAAAATGTTTATTAATTTGCGTCATTATTTTACGTCTTAATTTTCAATAATTTTTATTTTATATAGCTCATATAGGGAAAAACTACATTTTGGGCCCCCGGGCCCCAGTATCTTATATATAAGGAACGAAACCTGTTTAATAACCTTTCCGGTATAATTTTGTGTACGTGTACCAAATTTCACGTTATTTGGTTGTCTGGATCTTGAGTTATTAGGGAACAGACAGACAGACAGACAACAAATGCGGCTTATATATATAGAGAATTGACTAGGGGCAAGGACCCGGCTTTCCCGGATTTAAAATAAGGTTTTCTGTAGAAGCGTACAGTACTGTTTATTTGCATGCAATAAAGGGTACATTTAACTTACAGCAATGTGATAGACAACATTTTTGGCAGTTCCATTTGGAGTGTGTACAAAAAGATTTTCTTCTTTGCCAACTCTGGAGCAGGCCACGTACAACTGTCCATGAGAAAAGCATGGTGTCTGCAAGTCTATACCAGCAATCCCAAGAGACTGAGTGATAATTTATATAATTTTTTACCTGTTACCATCGCCAAATGATACTTAACAACCACCGAAAGTTTTATGCTTCTACCTACACGGGAAGTAGAATAATTTTTAGATTTTTAGATTTTTATTTTTATAGAGCTCATATAAGGAAAAATAACACACAACAAATGCGTCTTATATGTATAACATTTGGGCCCCGGCCCCCCAGTTAGTGATAATTTTTTTCGACTGCTACCATCGTGCGAGGGTACTCAACAACTTTCCAGAGATCATGTTTCTACCTACAAAGAAAGATGAGGAATTAGTGTTGATTCAGTTTTTATATAGCCCATATAAGAAAAAAAACGGTTTTGGCCCCCGGCCACCCATTAGTGAACATTTTAAAATTATTTTTCGACAATTATCGTCATAAGAGTGTATTCAGCAAGTTCCCATAGTTTCATGCTTCTACCTTCACGGGAATTTGAAGAATTCGTGTTGAGTCAGTTTTAAATATAAGAAAAAAAAACTACAATAGGGCCCCTGGCCCCCAGTAAGTGATAAATTATATAATTTTTTTTACCTGCTACCATCGCCAAATGATACTTAACAACTACCGAAAGTTTTATGCTTCTACCAAATTTCACTTAATTTGGTTTGTTTGGATCTTGAGTTAATAGGGAACATCCAGACAGACGACAGACAACAAATGCGTCTTATATGTATGCTATATGGGCAAGTACCCGGCTTATCACGAGGTTTAAAATAAGGTTTTCTGTAGAAGCGTACAAAACTGTTTATTTGCATTCTATCGAGCTGAAAGCAAGCTGCAGGCATTTGAAAACAAATGCATGAGGAAAATTCTCCAGATCTCATATTTAGAACATAAGACCAATGAATATGTCTGGGACCGAATCAACTCTATTGCGGGTCATCAAGAAACAATCGTAACAACAATTAAGAGACGCAAGATGGCATGTTTTGGTCATGTACTGCGACATGATACCCTGACAAAAATTATCCTTCAAGGCACTGTAGAAGGGGGCCGGCGAAGAGGTCGACAACGGTAAAGCTGGCTGGACAACATAAAGAAATTGACAGGGATGAAATTCCATGAATTATTGGCCGCCGCTCAAAATAGGCATATGTGGAGATCGTTATCTGTTGATGTGTCCATCCGCTCCCCCCAACGACCGCAACGGTCACGGGACTGATGATGATGATGATGATCGAGCTGATAATTTAATTTTTTTAAAGTATGTTATCATTGCGGGAGAGTACTCAACAACTTCCCAAAGTTTCATTCTTCTACTTACACGGTAAGTTGGAGAATTATTGATGAGACAGTTTGATATATGAAAAAAAACTACATTCAGGCCTCTGACCACCCATTGAGTGATAATTTTTATTAATGTTTCACCAGTTACCATTTTGGGAGGGTATATAACAACTTCCCAAAGTTTCATGCTTCTACCTACACAGGAAATAGGAGATTTAATGATGAGCCTGATTTATATAGCTCATTTAAGAAAAAACTACGTTTGGGCCCCTGCCCACCCCCCATACCCAGTTAGTGATAATTTTATATTTTTTTCGACTGTTACCATTGCGGGAGGGTACTCAACGACTTTCCAAATTTTCATGCTTCTACCTACTCGGGAATATGAGGAATTGGTGTTGATTCAGTTTTATATAGCCCATATAAGGAAAAACCGGTTTTGGGGCCCCCGGCCACCCATGAGTGGAAATGTTTACATTCTTTTTCACCAATTATCGTCATAATAGTGTATTCGGCAAGTTCCCAAAGTTTCATGCTTCTACCTTCACGGGAAGTTGGAGAATTAGTTTTGAGTCAGTTTTAAATATACGAGAAAAAAAAACTACATTTTAGGCCCCCGCCCCCAGTAAGTGATAATTTATATAATTCATTTACCTGTTGTATGGGGTTTATTTGTTTTAAAGAAACATTTCGAAACGCAAGGTTTGAGCTTAAAATGTGCCCTGCTGGTTTAGTTTAAGTTATGCAAAAAGTATAAACACAGTTGCTTAGCTACAGTGTTTATGCCACCCAGGGATGGACGATATTATTGACTCCTACCCTCACCAATAAAAGGAAAAAGCTTGATCGAACGACTGGATAAAATACATATAGAATATACATAAAAGAAACAGTGTAAAGTAAAAAAGATGTAATTTGCAAACAAATTTTATAAAAATATATACGTAATCTTGTTAGAGGCGCAACATTAACAGACATAAAAATAAACCGTTTCATAACATTTAGTTCACAAAAAAAACACACACACTCACTGATTCACACATGTGCACACAAATACTTAAACGCTCACCCACAGCGGTATATTAACAATTAAAAATATAAATTAAAATAATAACTGCTCTTTTCACTTTGTTTCCTATTAACAAATTAATATGAACTCAAATTATGACGTCACATCACATTATTTTATGGCAATAAACGCCATCTTGTTAATCTCGACACCAAATGTTTATTATTTTACGTCTTAATTTTCAATAATTTTTATTTTATATAGCTCATATAGGGAAAAACTACATTTTGGGCCCCCGGCCCCCAGTATCTTATATATATGGAACGAAACCTGTTTAATAACCTTTCCGGTATATTTTTGTGTACGTGTACCAAATTTCACGTTATTTGGTTGTCTGGATCTTGAGTTATTAGGGAACAGACAGACAGACAGACAGACAACAAATGCGTCTTATATGTATACTAGGGGCAAGTACCCGGCTTCACCCGGGTTTAACAACAACAACAGCAACAACAGCAACAAAACAAAAAAAAACAAAACAACAACAAAAACAAAAAAAATCAACAACAAAAAAAACAACTACAACAACAACAGCAACAACAACAAAGCAACAACAACAAAACAACAACTACAACAGCAACAACAACAAAGCAACAAAAACATGAAGGACATTTTATTCGCAGGGCAAGGGATGTGGACAACAACAACAACAACAACAGTAAAAACAACACAAAAGCAACAACAGCAACAGCAACAAAAACAGCAACAACAACAAAAACAACAACAGCAACAACAACAAAACAACAACAAAAACATCAACAACAAAACAACAACAAAACAACAACTACAACAACAACAGCAACAACAACAAAGCAACAACAACAAAACAACAACTACAACAACAAAAGCAACAATAAAAGCAACAACAACAAAGCAACAACAACAAAAAAATTATTTTATGGCGATAATCGCCTTCTTGTTAATCTCGACACCAAAATGTTTATTATTTTGCGTCATTATTTTACGTCTTAATTTTCAATAATTTTTATTTTATATAGCTCATATAGGAAAAATTACATTTTGGGCCCCTGGCCCCCAGTATCTTATATATATGGAACGAAACCTGTTTAATAACCTTTCCGGTATAATTTTGTTTACGTGTACCAAATTTCACGTTATTTGGTTGTCTGGATCTTGAGTTATTAGGGAACAGACAGACAGACATCCAGACAACAAATGCGGCTTATATATATAGAGATAAAGATAAATATAATATAATATAATATAATTTACGCTCAATTATCACTGCCGCCTAACGTTAAGGGAAATCACTCTGCTTTTTTTAAATTTTGCGTTGTAAGCAGTGCTGATTGACTCAAATAGTTTTTTTTTGGTGCAGTAATTTGGTGCGCTGCTTTCTAAAATTATTTTAAAAATTGTTTGGTGATTTGCACTGTAAAAATTATTATATAAATGCTTTGTTTAATTTTCAGGAATATTTCGTGTTTATCATACAAGGATAAGTTACTTGGGCTTTTGACTCCCCCCCAAAAAGTGGGCGCCATAGGCGCCCTACAACCTCAATTTAAAATTACTTTGTGTACATTTAAGGTAGTTTAATATTACGTAGCTATCATACAAGGACAAGTTTGTTGGGCTTTTGAAAAAAGTGGGCGCCGTAGGCTCCCTAAATAAAAAGGGCGCCTCAGTAAAACCTATATTATATACATACTTTGTTAACATTTTTGGAATATTTCGTATTTATCATACAAGGATAAGTTACTTGGGCTTTTAACATAAAAAATAAAATTAAAAAAAACAAACTATTATAAAATACTTTGTGTACATTTAAGAAATTTTAATATTACGTATTTATCATACAAGGACAAGTTAGTTGGGCTTTTGAAAAAGGTGGGCGCCGTAGGCGCCCATAAAAAAGGGGGCGCCGCAGAACAAACTAGTATAGCGCCCATAAAAAAGGGGGCGCCGCAGGCGCCACGGCGCCGCAGCACAAACTAGTATGTATATATTATTCTAGGGGTAACTACCTGGCTTATCCCGGGTTTAACAACAACAGCAACAACAACAAAAACAACAGCAACAACGACAAAAACAACAACAGAAACAGCAACAGCAACAAAACAACAAAAGCAAAACAACAACAAAAACAACAAAATCAACAACAAAACAACAACAAAACAACAACTACAGCAACAACAACAAAGCAACAACAACAAAACAACAACTACAACAGCAACAACAACAAAGCAACAACAACATGAAGGACATTGACGTCGCAGGGCAAGGGATGTGGACAACAACAACAACAGCAAAAACAACACAAAAGCAACAACAGCAACAACAGCAAAAACAACAAAAACAACACAAAAGCAACAACAGCAACAACAACAAAAACAAAACAACAACAAAAACATCAACAACAAAACAATAACAAAGCAACAACAAAACAACAACAAAACAACAACTACAACAACAACAACAACAACAACAACAAAGCAACAACAACAAAACAACAACAAAAGCAACAACAACAAAGCAACAACAACAAAAAATTTATTTTATGGCGATAATCGCCTTCTTGTTAATCTCGACACCAAAATGTTTATTAATTTGCGTCATTATTTTACGTCTTAATTTTCAATAATTTTTATTTTATATAGCTCATATAGGGAAAAACTACATTTTGGGCCCCCGGGCCCCAGTATCTTATATATAAGGAACGAAACCTGTTTAATAACCTTTCCGGTATAATTTTGTGTACGTGTACCAAATTTCACGTTATTTGGTTGTCTGGATCTTGAGTTATTAGGGAACAGACAGACAGACAGACAACAAATGCGGCTTATATATATAGAGATAAGAAGAGATATATATATACTAGGGGCAAGTACCCGGCTTCGCCCGGGTTTAAAATAAGGTTTTCTGTAGAAGCGTACACAACTAACTGTTTACTTGCATGCTATAAAATGGTACATTTAACAGTGTATGTGCTGCATGGCTTAATTTCAAGGATGTCACCATCCTCATCTTTCACAATAACAGTTTTGAGATCTTCAAATGAAATAGGTCCCCGAATATGGTGCAGCAGGAGGCGCATGTGAAATGCTTCTCTGTTGTGAGGATGCACAGTGTACACTCTTCCCAAGGCATTGTCTGTCACATATCCCGGGAAGTCTGCAAGAGGTATACCTTTTTTCGGATTTGCCAGACCTTTTGACTGGCATCCCAGCGAAAATGTCTAGGCACTTCAGAATACAGCAATGTTTTTGCAAGAGGATCTGTTTTGCAGAGATCAAAAAACGCTGTTAATGTAGTCTTTGTTGGAGTGTCTGTCAAATGTGCTGTTGGCTGTCCTGGTTTATAGTATACTCCTTGGCCTCCTTCAAGATGTACTGCCAAGTGAACAACTGTTGGATACCTTTGATGGATGGGAAAGTTAAGCAGGCGCCACACTGCCTCACTGCTACTAATGTATCGTCCTTGTTGATAATTAATTGGTAACCCCATCAAGCCTGTTCGGCATTTCATTTGCAACAGTAAACATGGCTGCATCACTTCCCTTGGTAACATAATTGCAAATCTACTTGATGCTTGTGTTTCTATGACGTACATAGGTCATTCCATCCTGTGCATATTCATGCATGTAACGGGGCCCTCCACTGAAGGATGAAGGCAGCACCACTAATTTGCCAAGATTTTCAGAAGTCACATTGTTGTCATTCCTTACTGCCTCTAATAGTACACCATAGTCCTCAGCTCTAAGTTTTGTTTGGTTGAGTCTGATGAAACGCAATCTCTCATTCTCAACCTTAGCATACATATCCACTATGTATTGCTGGAAAAGGCGCGGGCATCTGAGGAGTGTATTAAATTCGTTGACTCTTTGCATCATGCGATATGCATAGTAGTCATTGCTTGTGGCCTTGTTTACATCTTTTATGTTCAAATCATAGCCATCTTCTCCTCTAACAAATAGCAGAGGATACTGAAGTGGATCATATGACCTGTGAGTGTCTTGAATCCTTTGAAGTGGCATTTGTGAGCAACTTCTTGAATGCAGCACAATGTCTCTACGATCACCTAGCTCTCCAGCAATCATGATGCCACTTCACTAACAGATGGTGCATTGAATCTGCCTTTGTGTTCCTTTAATGGTGCTTTGCCGGAAATTTTGATTTTGTAGTCCACTTGAGTGTTATCCATAATCTCAGCAGCCATTTTAAATGACCTCACATAGCTGTTATGCTGATGCAGCATTCTTTGCAGTTTGAGGACAATGTTTCTGTCAACAGGACTGTCAAGCAAATCCAGTCGTCTTTGCACTTGCTCATCTTCTCCCAAGAAGTAAATCTGGAGATATTTGCTGTCTACAGCATTGACTGGATGAAGAGGTCCAGCATGGTGGTACACTTGGCCTTGGACCTTGAATGTTGGTGTCCACCCGTTATTCACGACAACATTAGACTTGAAGGAAGTCACGGCAAACATATTATTGAATAGTCTAATAAGTTTCACAAAGTCCTTTGATTGTGCAGTTTCACCATTCAACAGAATGCACAATGGTTCTGGTGGCTTTAGAATTGGGGGCAGTTTGACTTTACCACTGGAACAGCACATGCCTGGAGTTTCTTTGCTCAGCTGTTTCAGCTGCTCTGGGAACTCTGTGGCGGACCTGATCTGCCTGGATTTTATATATTTTTTATTCGTATGTTATCATTGCGGGAGAGTACTCAACAACTTCCCAAAGTTTCATGCTCCTATTTACACGGGAAGTTGGATATTTAATGATTAGTCTGTTTTATATAGCTCATATTAGGAAAATACCTACATTTTGGCCCAAGGCCCCCTAGTGAGTAATAATTTTATATATTTTTTTCGCATGTTACCATCGCGCGAGGGTACTCAAAATCTTCCAAAAGTTTCATTCTTCTACTTACATGGTAATTTGGAGAATTATTGATGAGTCAGTTTGATATATGAAAAAAAACTACATTCAGGCCTCTGACCACCCAGTGAGTGATAATTTTTATTAATGTTTCGCCAGTTACCATTTTGGGAGGGTATATAACAACTTCACAAAGTTTCATGCTTCTACCTACACAGGAAATAGGAGATTTAATGATGAGCCTGATTTATATAGCTCATTTAAGAAAAAACTACGTTTGGGCCCCCAAACAGTGTAAAGTAAAAAAAATATGTAATTTGCAAACAAATTTTATAAAAATATATACGTAATCTTGTTAGAGGCGCAACATTAACAGACATATAAATAAACCATTTCATAACATTTAGTTCACAACAAAAAACACACACACTCACTGATTCACACATGTGCACACAAATACTTAAACGCACACCCACAGCGGTATATTAACAATTAAAATAATAACTGCTCTTTTCACTTTGTTTCCTATTTACAAATTAATATGAACTCAAACTATGACGTCACATCACATTATTTTATGGCAATAAACGCCATCTTGTTAATCTCGACACCAAAATGTTTAATATTTTTACGTCTTAATTTTCAATAATTTTTATTTTATATAGCTCATATAGGGAAAAACTACATTTTGGGCCCCCAGCCCCCAGTATCTTATATATATGGAACGAAACCTGTTTAATAACCTTTCCGGTATAACTTTGTGTACGTGTACCAAATTTCACGTTATTTGGTTGTCTGGATCTTGAGTTATAAGGGAACAGACAGACGACGGACAGACAACAAATGCGTCTTATATATATAGAGATATATATATATATATATATATATATATATATATATATATATATATAAATATACATATAATATATAATATACATATATATATATATATTTAGGGCTGCGGAAATTAACGATTAATTTCTAGATTAATCGTAAAAAATTTATATCGATTAAAATTATTTTAATCGATAAAAATTCGAATAAATTTAAAGCAAATATTTATAATAGTTTTTTTAAACTATTATTCATACATAATTAATAATTAATAATTAATATTAATAATAATTTATAAATTTTTTTACGTACAAACGTCTCCCGCATAATATTATAATTTATATTATTAATTTATGTGGATCGGCAGACGTCAACTAAAAAATGGCTGACATCGTCAGCGCAGTTAAATTTAAACTTATAACTGGAAAGTTCAGTGAAAATTTTGTTTTTAAGCTAAATGCGGATGGCAAAGTCGAGATGGTGAAAAAGTTTACTGTGTTCACTGTCACTTGATGATCACGAAATTAGTGACGGAGAGGTCACATGGGTAAAATAACGCGAAAGAAGTAGGCAGAGGGATAGTAAGCAATGGCAGATTGTGTGGCTGATGTCTCCACGTAGTGAAACCTCAAAGTTATATTTCTGTATATATTATGCATATGAAAGTTATTTTGTTGACTACAGTATTTCAAGGATTTATTGCACGAAAGTTTGTATTGTGAGAACGCCTACAAAACACATATAAAAGTTAACCATTGAAAAGCAATTCTCTTTTAAAGGATGAAATACGTCGCTGACGTACCACCTTCAGCACAAACGTCCGATCAAGTATCAACACATTGTCATAAAATTTAGTTCAAAATATTCTTATTTTTCAATGTCTGTGAGAAAGGGGAAATAACTCAATAAAATAAAAAAGTCAATTACATGTTTTTGTTACTTCCCTTGAAATGTTCAGTGTAATGACGTTATAAATGTCTATTTTTGACTTTAATCGAAATTATTGATTAATTAATCGTTAATTTTTCAAAAATTATCGATTTAATTTAAATTAATCGAGAACAGCCCTAATATATATATATATATATATATATATATATATATATATATATATATATATATATATATATATATATATATATATATATATATATATATTAGTAAAGATGAAGATTATGTTTATGCCTTTGTTTGAGCTCTGATGTTAATTCTCCCATACATACACACACACAGGCAAAACGTATTTAATGACATCTCACATGTTTACCCCACACCTTTACCAGCAATCCCCGTTTGGTGCTACTTTCATTAGCGGACTTGAATGAAAATTATTTATTAAAGTCAAGTGAATGTTAAGTCACATATATACAACAATATCGATTTTAATTAAGAAATGTAATAAAATAATGAAACATAAGCCTGAGCTGGATTGCGAATTCAATATGTTATATTATTAATATTATGCTATAGACACATTTTTTAATATTACTGCTATACAAAAAAGGTGAGGCAAAATCTTAATTCATACTGCCCTAATTTATATATATATATATATATATATATATATATATATATATATATATATATATATATATGAAAATTATAAAAATAAGATATTTTAGCTTCTTTTAACTTTTATAATTATTAATTTAAATAGCCTCTCTTTCTTTCTGCACTTAACGGAGTAAGGCCTGTGATTTTCCAAGAATGTTTCAACAATTCCATGACTCATAAATATGTGGTTGATTTTTAAATGTCCATTTACCCCAACAGATGTTTTCGTCCAGTTGCCATTTTTTTATGGGACAGAAATGAAAGATCACTTGGTTAATTAAAATTTTATTTGTCAAGTATTCCTATACTACGGGCACTGTGGTCGAGCGGCAGCGATCTCGGCTGTCACGGGTTCGAATGCCTGTAAATCTCTGTGGAGGCAGATGCATGTTTCCGTGACCAAGGGTGTCCCTATGTCCACCCAGATACGAATGGTGACCTTATATCAGTTGGGGTAAATAAACTAAAGGCGGCTGGGCATTGTGCTAGCCACACAACCCCCTCGTCATATGCCGTGGCTATAGAAACGTGTGAACGCTGCTTCACTTGCTCCATAGGCCTGCATGATCGGAAAAAAAATCAAATTTTACTTTAATTTACTTTATACAAAATATATAGTGTGCAGGAATTTCTATGTAAAACTTTCTGATGAATAACTTTCTATTTTTCTTTTAACTTATCTTTAAAATATTTTGAAAATTGTCAGATTAACTTTGAACATTTTCACGTGGAAATGCTATGTAATGTCATTTGTTTTGGTCTCAGAACGTAGCCCAGTCGACGGGTGCGAGCAATTGCGACAGTGTTCGTTTGCTCAAAATGTCGCAGGTCACGAATTTGATAAAGAAAACTACGATGAATCCTGCAGGTGCGTAGTTATTGAGTTTTTAATTTCCTCAAAAATTCCGTAGATTTCTTGTTATTTCCTGAAATATGAATGTTCATAAATCGAACATTTAGAAACAGCCAGCTAATATTTTTAAAATTTTCTTCAGTCAACTTGTTCAATTCAGAAACTGCGTAGAGACTGGGACTGGACAATGCAGTGATGCTCCTGAAGTAGAGACGAGCAAAAAACAGGCCGTGGCAAGGGCTGAAGTTATGTGTTCCGCTGAAGGGAGGGAATGTAATGTCATAGCTGTATACTCAACAAATATTTAATATACATACCGTATATACTCGTTCTATAGCCCGTTCGTTCATAAACCGACCCCCCCCCTCACACACACATTTCGACCTAGATTTGTCAAAACAGCGGTCAGCTTTAGAACGAGTATATACTGCAATTGAACTTCTTATTGTATTCATCTACTTTTTCATTATAGATATCGTCTTGCATGCGGCTTTTAACACACACACACACACACACACACACACACACACACACACACACACACACACACACAAGAAATGTTTAAATGTTGAATCAACTTCAGTTTGAGATATATATGGATAAGCGTAGGACGCAATAATCTTCTGTGTAGAAGGTGCGTCTGAAACAGATAAGATCATATATATTTTATATTATTTGAAAGGTTCGATAAAATCCACAGTTTCCTTTGATGACGTCGTAACGGAGTGTTTGAGAAACAACACGATAAAGATTCTAGCTGGAGTAGTTGTGTGTCATAACAATGGTATGGGATTTTATAATTATCTCAAGTTCGTGATTGGTGAGGCGACCATAACACAAACAGAAACATGCAAGTAAGAAGCGGTTCTTTTTATGTCCGTATTTTCTTCTTAATACTGTATTAAAAGACACATCTCTAAAAACGTTACTTTTCAAATTAAACAACATTTCTGATAACGACAAACTAGGATTATGTGCACCGTACTGTCATTTATGTGGTTTGTCAGGATATCAATGCTCATTGAATGCATTGATCCTTATGAGTATGTTAATATGTTTATGTAAAGCGCCCTGAGCCCAGTGTCTTCATGGGGTACATCGCTATATAAATTATCAATTTATCATTAAATAACATAATTTGCAATCTGTCACGCAAGTAGTGTCTGTCCGTGACGCTACTAATTTTAGACAGCAGCGCACCAAATTACTGCACCAATGCATAAAAAGGTGTTCAAATTAAAGATGCGCTGTAAAAAATATTATATGACGTAATTGTTTTAGCTCATATTTTCATTTTGGAAAAGGGAACAATGTAAAAAGAGGATTTGATGATGAATTATAAAAGAAAAAACAAAAGGGGCGCCTTCGGCGCCCTACAACCCCTATCATAAAATACTTTGTGTGCATTTCAGAAATTATAATATTTCGTATTTATCAAACAAGGACATGTTAGTTGGGCTTTTGAAAAAAGTGGGCGCCGTAGGCGCCCTAAAATAGTGCATTTTTAAAAAATAAATAGATTTCAGCTCAAAACTTCCGTTATTTTTTAACGGGTGATACGCTAGTTATTATTATATTTTTTCAACAACTCTTGAAAACGCCTAGGAACTCCGCGATTGAATGGAATGTCAATTTTTAAGAATGCGATGCCACTCTCTCTCTCTCTCTCTCTCTCTCTCTCTCTCTCTCTCTCTCTCTCTCTCTCTCTCTCTCTCTCTCTCTCTCTCTCTCTCTCTCTTTCTCTCTCTCTTTCTATCTCTTCAATATTCTCTTTCCCACGTTTATCCTTAAAATTTTATACTTCTCCCTCTCTCTCTCTCTCTCTCTCTCTCTCTCTCTCTCTCTCTCTCTCCCTTTCTCTTTAACACTCTAATTCTCTCTCTCTCTTTCTCCTTCCATCTCTATTTCTTCCTCTCTTCCTCTCTCCTTATTCTCTCTATCTCTCTTTCTTCCACACGTCTCGCTCTCCTCTCTCCCTCTTTCTTTTCAACATTCTCTCGTTCTCAATCTCTTTCTTTAACTGTCTCTTTTTCTCCCCCTCTCTCTTTCTCTTTAAAAATCTCTCATTGTCTCTCTCCCTCTTTCTTTCTCTTTAACATTCTGTCGTTCTCTCTCTCTTTCTTTAAAACTCTCTTTTTTCTCTCTCTTTCTCTTTAACACTCTATCATTTTCCATCTCTTTCTCCCCCTCTTTTTCACCTCTTTCTCCCCCTCTCTCTTCCCCTCTCTCTCCCCTTAGTCTCTTCCCCCTCTCCCCCTCTCTCTCCTCCTCTCCCTCCTCTCTCTCTCTTCCAGCTTTTGACTTATGTCTGAAAATCCTAAAGTAACGTCAAACAAACCATTAGGTGGTGCCATGTTTCTTTTGGTGGAGACTTTCGACCAATTCTCCCGATTGTTCCACGCGGAAATACAACTGAAATACTGTCTTCATGCAAAAAGAATAGTAAATGTTAGTCAAATGTCCATGTGCTAAAGTTGGACCAAAATATGAGGGCTAATGACAGCAACGTACTGCTATACACCGACGATTCTCCGATTTGCTGTTAGACTTTGGAAATGGAAAACTTCAAGAGCCCGGATTTCCAGAAATCATCTTTGAAGTTCCTCCTGAATATATTGAAAACGTATGCATTGTCGACGCCATCTTTCCTCAAATCATCAAACCTGGTGATAATAGCACTTTAAACCGTGTATTCTTGACTCCCAAAAACCTCGAGTCTCTTGAGCTAAATGAGAATGTCCTTGAACGAATTCAGTCTGAATTAAAATGCTACACAAGCGCAGATTCGATTCAGCAAATTAGTGCAAATGCTGAGGAAATAGCTAACTATCCAATAGAATTCTTGAACAGTTTAACTTCCAGAGGTATGCCACCACTTACGCTTAACTAAAAAGTTAACGCAGTAGTCGTGCTTTTACGAAACCTTGGGCTCTGTAAGGAAACATGATTCATTGTCAGGAACATGATGTCAAAGGTCATTGACTGTGAAATTCTGACTGATTCTCTTAAAGGTTCGAGTGTATTCATTCCAAGAGTTATTCTTGCATCAAGTGACCCTGACCTCAACTTTACATTAAGACGCAAACAACTCCCATTGAGATTGACATTTGCAATGACCATAAACAAAAGTCAGGGACAGACATTCGACTCACTGGGGCATTTATTTGACATCCCGGGAAACTTTATGTTGCAGTTTTCTTGAACAAAGTGTTCGAGTCAGGATAAAAATACTTCCAACGGAAAAACAGTGATTTGTGGTGAAAGATGTTTACCTTTATCATCATAATAAGAAAAACCCGTAAAAAACCAAGTTTTTGACTATAAATCCTTTATGTACGAGAAGTAACTAAAAGAATGTTCATTATAATACGCAGCGCCAGACCATCCAGAAATACAAAATTGAAGTTGTGTCGTAAAACATGTTTAATATAATGCGCACCGATCAGGAATATGTTTATAAAAAGTGTTGTCAATAAAATACGCACCTTATTGCGCGACAGAAAGGTTGTTCAATATAATACGCACCGCGACGCTCTATCTCAAAAAATAGCATGATACATAGGAATAAAAAAAATAATCTAAAAAATCAATAATTTAATTACGGTACATGCGATCGATCTGAAATTTTGATACATTGTTTTTATCATCGGTACGAAACTGCCTGCAAAATTTCAGCTCGCTATCTTGCGAGCAAGTGGGTTAAAAATCGATCAAAAGTTTTGGCGACAAGCAAGCAAGCAAGCAAGCAAGGTCCGCCGCAGACACCACGAGTTAATATAAAGGATTTAATAATAAAAACCCGTAAAAAACCAAGTTTTTGACTATAAATCCTTTATGTACGAGAAGTAATTAAAAGAATGTTCATTATAATACGCAGCGCCAGACCATCCAGAAATACAAAATTGCAGTTGTGTCGTAAAACGTGTTTAATATAATGCGCACCGATCAGGAATATGTTTATAAAAAGAGCTGTCAATAAAATACGCACCTTATTGCGCGACAGAAAGGTTATTCAATATAATACGCACCGCGACGCTCTATCTCAAAAAATAGCATGATACATAGGAATAAAAAAAATAATCTAAAAAATCAATAATTTAATTACGGTACATGCGATCGATCTGAAATTTTGATACATTGTTTTTATCATCGGTACGAAACTGCCTGCAAAATTTCAGCTCGCTATCTTGCGAGCAAGTGGGTTAAAAATCGATCAAAAGTTTTGGCGACAAGCAAGCAAGCAAGCAAGCAAGCAAGCAAGGTCCGCCGCAGACACCACGAGTTAATATAAAGGATTTAAAAAGGACACCAAAGCAGCTTTCTTGATGAATATGATAGATTTTTAATGCAACTAACAACAAAATTATGGAGACTTTTTATTTCGAAAAGCCCCCAAGAGATTGGACATTAAAATAAGGAACAATAAGAGTTTTTACATTATTTTTGTATACGCTTTTGCCATATCAACAATATCAACATACTAGCAACGTCATCAGCTGCCACGTGTTAGTCTTTTGTTAAAAAGATGATTGGTAAATATTCGTACTGAGAAGTTCGTATTCAACAATGCTGATGTGACATTTAACACATAGACTGATATTGTTCAGGTTAATTCCTTAAACTTAAATGGTCTGATTCTAAATTGAGTAAACATTCTTACCTTGGAAATATATCGCTAAATTGCAAAATTAGTAACATTCCTTATGAAATATAATGTTTTAAGCAACGAAAGTATCTTCCCAAGAGTGCTTCGACATTACTGGGTTGAACTGGTCAAGCGAAGTTTTTTTAACATGACTTCAAGTTAAAAACACCATTTGTGAGGTATCTTTGAGGCATGATATGGTTTTTCAAAAGACAGATTCCGCTGAAAAGAAAACGTGCCGTTGCATATATGAATGTGAGTTCAAAACGCGAATGCACTTTTCTTATGTTGGCACATCATTTATAGAGCAAGATATGATTATGATTTCAAATTCAAAGATGAGAAATTAAGTTCATAAAAAAATGCCAAATTTTGTAATGCTTGCAATGTTGTCGACTACTCAACCTTATTTGATTTATTTAATTTACATTTTTAAAAAGGAATTCATATTTGCGTGTGCATGTGTGTGTGTATGTGTGTGTGTGTGTGCGTGTGTGTGTGTGTGTTTGCGTGTGTGTGTGTGTGCATGTGCGTGTGTGTGTGTGTGTGCATGTGTGTGTGTGCATGTGCGTGTGTGTGTGTGTGTGCATGTGTGTGTGTGCATGTGCGTGTGTGTGTGTGTGTGTGTATTAAGAAGATGGTTGATTTCTCGATTTCCACTTTTAAGAAGCACACTTCTGCCAAGGCTCTATTCTCTAAATCTCCGACAGAAAGATGAGACGCAAAAAAGACATACTATGTCAAGTCTCGTAGTTAAGGGATTTAGCCTTGCTCTTCCGCTTGCATACAGAACTTCAATGTTTATTCCAATGTACGCAAAACTGGCTGTTCCCCTAGAACAGCAAACACATCCTCATACAACCGCTGTACAATAACGGTATTCCGCTCAACAGGCTCCCTGATTTGTCATTCCATGCACAGCATATGATTAGGCTCCAACACAACTCAGTACACAATCTCAATCTCCGTATCATACAGTCATTCATCTATACCTCGCTTCCTTTCACACCCTGTCAAGCTTTGTGCGACGCGCAATAATCTGGTGCGCACTATTATGCTACACTACTGGTCTCTCTTTGACCTCTCGCATGTCTTCTGTCCACACACGCATGTGACCAACAGTTCCCCAAAACATCATACCCTTGACTAGTGTTTACTAAGTCAAAACCATTCACACACAGTGATTCTCATGCCCCTGACACCCCTAAACTTATATATTTCTACCACAGTCAAATAGATGACGACATTTTATGTTTTGAGATTAACAGAACGTGCTTCTCGCTGTTACAATGTGACGTCATTTGATTAATTTTTTTTAAAATCTATACTCATCTATAGCTAAAGATAAAAGCAGTATACTATTAATAGTATAAACAGACTCACTAATAACTACATGTTAGAGAATGTAGCATGAAAGGGATGAACTGTGGCGCGGGCCCATTTGAAAATTTGATCATATATTAATTAATTTGTGAGAAACAGACGATTAATAAAAAGCCATATTTGATGAGGTTTATTTTGTGTTTGTAATTTGAAGTCACGCTTCGTGTATATGTAGTTGCGTGCGCGCGCTGTCAGAAAAAAGACGTGTTCCTTATTACAATCTTGTGGAACATCACCAAACTTGTATCGGTTGCAGAAACTTGTATTAAATCCTGTTTGTTGAAAACTGTTTGTTTCTTTTTTCTAAAAACATGAACCAACTCCTGGCTATTCCCTTTCTTTCTTCGTTCGTTAAATTTTGGCCAGAAGTCCTAATGTTTTATTTGTTGGCGTCTTTGTAAGTTTTACTCCTTAAAGTCGCTCACACACTCACGACACAGCAAGCAGACTGCTTTGCATGCCAACGCTCGTGCATTAATATTTAGCGGTTAAATCGTCCTCAATCCTTCTCTTTTGGTAGCACTCAAAGTTGAATCAAAGTGTTTTTTTTGCTATACATAGTTTTTTTTTCAAAACCACCAATATGTGAAGCGTGACCAAGTGAATAGGGTGTTAATAATTAATGAATAATAATCTAATACATAATCGCCCTTCATATGCGTGTGTCTCCCCATCGAAAGGCGCGCAAAGAGGCGCGTAAAATTATTATAAATAAATAAAAACATTCGCCGTAAAAAATATTATATGACGTCATTGGTTTAGCACAGAACGTCAATTACTGAAACAACACACGAACTATGCGTGCATGTGAGTCTTAGCAGGCTTTTCCACTAGTCTAATACATAATCGCCGTTCGTATGCGTGTGTCTCCCCACCGAAAGGCACGCAAAAAGGCGCTCGAAAGGCGCGCAAAAGGTGCGCAAAATCTAATACATAATCGCTGTTTGTATGCGTGTGTCTCCCCATCGAAAGGCGCGCAAAAAGGCGCGCTAAATTATTATAAATAAATTTAAAAATTTCGCTGTAAAAAAATATTATATGACGTCATTGTTTTAGCACAGAACGTCAATTACCGAAACAACGCATGAACTAACTATACGCGTGTGTGAGCATTAGCAGGCTTTTCCACTAGTCACTAACAAATTCTGGAGCGACAAAACTGAGGTAGTATCTCTTTTCTCGAATCAAATGATCGAAATAAATTTTTTTTTAAAATGTCAAAAATTCTAAACATAGAAAATTAAAATCGACGTACGATCGTAATATTTACATGCCTATGGGCCGCATAATATGCTCTGGCGGGCCACATGCGACCCGCGGGCCGTGGTTAGCCCACCCCTGGCTAAAAACAAAGATATATATTTATTATTTTTGAAAATGATTTTTTGTCATGGACAGAAAAAATTGGAAATAATAATTTCAAGTTAATGTAAAAATTCAAATGACATCAAATATATAAAGCTCAGTTGGTGTTTGTTTGTTTGTATGTGGGTATGTTTCACTTTAAGTTACACAATCGTGGAAAAACCATACGACACGGACGGGGATCAAATTTTTCAGGACGGTTCCTTTTAACCTGCTGATGGTTTTAGTACAGTTTTTTTAATTTTTCCCTTTTGCCTAAAAGCCGTAAGTTGATTAATCAGAAAATGTAGAGACAAAGAGAGACAAATTAAATCTCATTTTCATATTGAACAAATTTAGGCGGACGTTCAAAACGAGTTATTTTTCGTGCAATATATTTTCCCAAGACTTTATTTTGAGCGCTGCGCTTTAAAAAATCTTTTATTGTCAAATGCGATGTGCACATTTTTGTGTACGCTTCTTAAATTTAGCTGTGAAATAATAACACTTATATTTGGTTTGGCTTTGCGGTACAGTGGCTTTTTTCGGGTAATTTCTTTATATCATAGTTGGCTAAAACTATTGCATTACACTTGTGCCACAATGTATGGGATTTATTTTCAACATGTGTGAATGCAATTGAGATTTTTAAAAAAAAATGTTGTTAATAATAAATCAAAATTTAATTTTTAAAAATACTAATTATGTTATAAGTGAGTGAGTTTCGTGTGTCAAGAAATAATACAAGTCAAATGAACTTAATCTTAATGTAGATCACTTGGAAGTGGTTTTTCTGTTGTTGTTTTTTTTTAAATTTGATTGGTGTGTTTTTGTTCTTAATGTATATTTATTTTATTAATATCTACAATGTTATTTGGAATAGCAATTGATTGGTTCATGCGAAAATGCACAGATGCCGGATTAGCAATCAAATGGACCGAAATGAATAGTTTGGAAGACCTTGACTATGCAGATGACATGGCTCTTGTAAGCTAAACGCATCTGAACACCCAAGAAAAACGGATCGTCTCCAGCACTTTTCAAATCAAATTGGTCTTCAATTCAACACAACCAAAACAAAAGTCATGGACCTCACCAACCAACCCAATGATATTATACGTAATGACCAAACCATAGAGAAAGTAATCAACTTCACTTACCTAGGAAGCAAAATGTCATATGATGGAGATGCAACATCAGAGATAATGACTCGAATTGCGTTGGCGTCAAGTGCTTTTAACAAACTTACAAATATTTGGAGATCAAAGACACTTAGCAAACATATAAAACTTAGGCTATTCAACTCTTGCGTAATCCCTGCACTAACATATGGATGTGAAAGCTGGAAATCCACTCAAGCTATAGAAAAGAAATTAGTTGCCTTCGAGAACAAATGCCTCCGAAAAATTTTGAATATAAAATGGAGTGATTTCAAATCAAATGAAACAATAAGAGCAGAAACCAACCAAGAATATGTGTCATCCTTTATAAGGAGAAGACGTTGGAATTACATCGGTCATGTTCTTCGAATGGACAAGAGAAGACTACCACGTCAGGCCTTCATATGGACACCAAAAGGCAAAAGAAAACAATGAAGACCAAAGGAAACCCTAAGTAGAACAATCAAAAGAGAAAGTTCAACCTTGGGTCTAAGAAATAATCAAGACCTAATACAATTGGCGACGGAAAGTCGTAAATGGAAATCCATGTCTTCTGCCCTATGTGCTGTCTTCGGCCCGAGAGGAACTAACTAACTAAAATTTATTCATGCAATTGAATACCACTGCTGTGGTTGTATTAAACCGATTTTGTTTCATATTCATATAATGTTTGATATCTCCATTATCTTTTAATGGTAAGTGGTTTAATTACATTTTTAATATATATATATATAGTCTATATACAATTTCCATTTTTAAACACCTAAGACGACATTCAAAAACTAGAGTTATTTTTGGTGCATTAGTTTATAACAAGACTTTATGCTAAGCGTCCCGCTTTTAATTAATTTTCATTGTTTAAAAAACGGTGACAAAATTTTATATCAAGTTTTTTTTTAAATTAATTAGACTGTGTTAGATTCTTTAAATTCTTTTGGAAGCTTTATTACATTTAAAACATTTATAATTCAGTTTATTAGCACTTTGATATAAGCAGCTATTGCCTTTTAGAGAGAAGAGGGAGGGTAGTTACTTATCTTATAGCTGCTGTTACTTTAATAAATATATCATAAACTAGAGATCACCCGTCAAAAATGACGGAATCTTTGTTGGTTTGAGTTCAATATAAAATTACTGCTGTAAAAGTAACTTATCCTTGTTTGCTAAATACGAAATATTAAGCTTCCTGGAATGTACACAAAGTATTTTATAACCATCATCAAATCCTCTTTTTACATTGTTCCCTTTTCCAAAATTAAAATATGAGCTAAATCAATGACGTCATACAATTTGTTTTTACTGCGAGACTTTAATTTAAAATTATTTTGTGTACCATCCGGTGCATTTTGCGCACCACACGGGGCACACCTTTATTAAAATATAAGATCAGACTATGACGTCATATAATATTTTGTTACAGTGCTAATCAACACACGATTTGATTTTTTAAAACTGCTATAGACTGTTGTACATCGTTCCTCGGCGTTACATTTGTCTTGTCTTTGTCTTATCTATACAGACGCTATTTCTATACAGAAGATAAATGCATCCACAGACCATACCGGTCTGTTGGCAAGTATTGCAGCGGTCACAAGCCTCGGCTATAAGGGTTCCACGCATTACCCAGCCGTCTTTATTTCCCTAACTAATGTTAGGTACCCAATCGGAGCTGGGTGGACTCAGGGACGCCCTAGGCCTCAGGAACACGGATTCGAACCCGTGAGCATCGGTACGCCAGCCGAGCGCGCATGCCATTCGACCACCGTGCCCCTTCATATACATCCATCCATACATACATACGTACATACATACATACATACATACATACATACATACATACATACATACATACATACATACATACATACATACATACATACATACATACATACATACATACATACATACATACATACATACATACATACATATATGCATACATACAAACATACATACATACATACATACATATATACATACATACATACATACATACATACATACATACATACATACATACATACATACATACATACATACATACATACATACATACATACATACATACATACATACATACATACATACATACATACATACATACATACATACATACATACATACATACATACATACATACATACATACATACATACATACATACACTACTGACAACGGGAATTATGTATATTGATATATCGGTACATGACGTTTTGGCGCCGCCGTTTCGGCACAGGACATTTTGGCGCAGAACCGTTTTGGCGTAGTACATTTTTTTTCTTTTTTTTTAAAAAATAATTTATATTTTTGTTTCAAATACGTTTTTAAGCCATTAGACAAATCTTATTAATTGGCAAATAAATTATATAATTTCTGGAAACAAAAATAGAACAAAAGGGGACGATTGTAGAAAAAAGTGGGCATTATGATATTATTTACAAAATGTATAATCGGAAAACGGAATAAACAAAGAATTACATACCTTAGTGCAGGGGTCGGGAAACCATGGCTCGCTAGCCAGATATGGCTCTATTGATGGCTGAATCTGGCTCGCAGACAAATGTTCGAATATTTATTAGCAATCCCTAGCTACTTTGGATCTAAAGCAATGAGAAATGTTTCTAAACAGTAAACAGTATTTCAAATTAAATTAATCCCTCTTGAATTGTTTGTTTATTTTCATAGCGTTTTTATAAATTTGTGTCAGAATTAAAGAGTTAAATTTTTCATATGTATATTTCTGACCACGTAATAAAACTTTAGATGAAACTACACTCCCTCTGTAAAAGCGCGGGTATATTTCTAGTATATATATATATATATATATACATACTTGAAATCTAGTTTTCGTTTTAGACACCTGTTCACTTATTTTCAATACAATTTCTGCATACCAAAGATTGTCCACTACTTGGTAAACATTAATTAAGATTTTCTTCAAGCTCAATATTTTTTTTAACACACAGCATTCATAGAACCAGTTCTAACTGCCTGGCTGAGGTACACAGAGTAAACTGTGGTGAAAGAGCGGGAACAATACAAGGTAGAATAACAAATCGGATTGCAGAGGCTCTAGGTGACTGTGAGGTTTAATCGTGATTTTATGGTAAGTTTGCCTTAATACCTAAAAATATAGAAAAATTAAAATGTATTAGTGATTATGCTGTAAGCACTATGAATTTTAATATTTTCATATGTCTTTGATTTAAACGTGTTTCGATGAAATTAAATGTTGTGGTGTGTAATTCCCGTTTTTATAAGTTCATTTATTTAATACAAATTTGCCTCCTATGTTATATTGCGTAATGATCGTTTCATTGAAAGATAAAAAAAATTCGCTCCTGTGATATACTGTATGATGATTGTTGTACTCATTAGCTCCTATGATATGGGGCCGTATGTCACGCTCCAGAGGGGGGAGGGGGTGTAAGAAAGTGTGACAGTTTGTGACAGGGGGGAGGAGGGGGTTCCGGCCATGTGTGACGTCACACTGTTTTATTTTAAACTTTGATTATTTTGTTAATAAAAAACAACATTTTTATTCGAAAGAGTGACGTACTTTAGAGAGGGGGGGGGTTCAAGACGTGTGACAGTTTGTGACAGGGGGGAGGGGGGAGTTAAAAATGGCCAAAATAGCGTGACGTACTTTATGGACGACCCCTATACTATATGATGATTGTTGTAATTCAAATTTAACAAACTTCCGAAATTTAAATAACCAAAAAATATGCAAGAAAAACATTTAATCACTGTATAGAATTACATTATGTTTGTAGGTATTTAGTCACTGTATAGAATTACATTATGTTTGTATGTATCTAGCGTTGTTTCAGTGAACTACTTTTAATGGGCGAAGGTAATAATAGTCGATAAATGGGTCCGTTATAATGAAACTTGTAAGTGGCACGAAGTAGAAATAATCTTTTAATTATTATGATGTGAAAATTTGTTCCATATATTTCAGTAGACATGCACAACGCCATGGATTTACTCCAGCACAAGATGAGGTTAAGACTCGAGACGAACATAAGATGCTTTAGGACAAATTCAAGCAAATTGATATATTTTGATTCAATAACAATAAAAAATATAATGGCATTAAATTCATGTGTACGATTAAAGTTATAAAAATTGTCCATTATTTCGTTGTTTATCCTTCGTTACAAGATATCAGTATTTTTCTATCAAGATAGCTCAACAACCGTTCTATTCATTGATTTAAAGATTTTATGTATGACAGCCACAAAAGTCAAAAAATCTTATGAAATGTGTTCACTCTTGTGGATACTTGACGGAAAGAGTTCACAGCGTTACATCTTATCTTATCTTGTCTATACAGACGCTCCTTCTATGCAGAAGATAATTGCGTCCACAGACCATTACAGATGATGTGTTGGCAAGTGATGTAGCGTTCACAGGCCACGGCTTTGTGGTTTTCCACGCATTACCCAGCCGCCTAACTAGTGTTAGGTACCCATTCGGAGCTGGGTGACTCAGGGACGCCCGTAGGTCCAGGGAACAAATCCTTAACTTCACATGGATTCGAACCCGTGACCATCGGTATGCCAGTCGAGCGCGCTGCTACTCGACCACCGCGTTATAAATTGTTACACAGAGTATTTAACCTTGGGTCGCCACTTGAAAACAATTTCGATGCCTTTTATTATCAACTTATGTGCGCAAGCTGTTGGAAATGGATATTTGTAGACGACATTGTGGAGCTTTTGTCGTCAGGACTTTTAAAGTCGATGTTTTACCGGGACAACGATTTAATGCAGAGGCAAATTTTAATGTCCTGAAAACATTCTACAGTGCACTATTCATAGAGAAAATTTACACTACACTGTTAAAACTGGAAACCTACAGTATTCTATTTTTAAATCCTTTATATTAACTCGTGGTTTCTGTTTGGTTGATTGTTTGCTTGCTTGTCGCCAAAACTTTGGATCGATTTTTAGCCCACTTTCTCGTAAGCTAGCGAGCTGAAATTTTGCAAGCAGTTTCGATGATAAAAACGATGTATCAAAATTTCAGATCGATCGCATGTACCATAATTGAATTACTGAATTTTTAGGTTATTTTATTTATCTCTATGTATCATGTCAAATTTCTTGAGATATAGTGTCGCGGTGCGTATAATATTGAACGACCTTTCTGTCGCGCAATAAGGTGCGTATTTTATTGACAACACTTTTTATAAAAATACTAGCAGACCCGTCGTGCGTTGCAACGATATCAGTAAAAATGAATAAATTTAAAGTAATCAATGAGTGGTATGTTTAAAAACAATTCTAAAGAAACCTTCGTGGAAGTGTGAAAAAAATTTCCAAGTTTCATAGCAAACGGATAAATAAATTAATAATTAAATAGCGTACAAAAGAAGAAACGATATTAAGGCCCCGGCCCCAAAATGAGTAATAATATAGTTTTAATTGCCACTGTACTCAAGCTATATTCCTCAATATCGTGTAAAATTGAATAGGGAATACAATGATTAAAGTTCAGTAAAAAGACTTTGGGCCCCCAGCTCCGAAGGAATGGAAATTAAGAGTTCAGTGCCCTATAGTAATATAGGCTCTTAAGTTTGTATATTCTAAGTTTGGTCAAAATCCAGTTATTTACTCATTATCTAACGCTTAAACTACTTTTTATATACCTAAAATAGGGGGAAAATAACATTAAGGTGCCCGCGGCCCATTCGGTGCAAGAGGTCAATTTCAAAAACCTGTTCATTTTAGTTCATTTTTATTGTGGCTATATTTCTCAAGATCTTTAAAAAGTAAATAGGAAAAATATCTTAAACATATATGAAAAAAGACATTTGGGGCCCCCGGCCCCGAAGATATTGGCATTAGAAGTTCAGTGTCTATAGTATTTTAATATAGGCTACCAAGTTTTTGTATGCAAAGTTTGGTGAAGATCTATTCATTTACTAAGTAGCTAACGTAGAAAACTAATTTTTATATAGCTCATTTAAGCAAAACATGACATTATGGGCCCTCGGCGCCCCATGAGTGTTAAATTTCGAAAAAAAAGTTGCCAGTTATCATCCCGTTAGCATACTAAACAGTCTCAAAAAGGTTCATGACGATCGGGTCAATGGTTTAGTCAGCTATAAAGGACATGCACACACACACAGACACACAGAGACATATTTTGATTTTTATAAATATAGATATAGTGAAATAAAACGACATAAAGGGGGCCCGGGCCTATTCGGTGTGAGATGTCAATTTCAAAAACCTTTTCATTTTAATTCAATTTCGTCAGGGATATACTTATTAAGATTGTTAAAATATGAATGGAAAAATATCTTAAACCTATATGAAAAAAGAAATTGGGGCCCCCGGCCCCGAAGAAAATCGACATAAAAATTTCAGAAACTTTAAGTATTTTAATATGGGCTACCACGTTTTTGTATATAATACAAAGTTTGGTTAAGATCCAATCATTTACTCTGTAGCTAACGCATAAACTATTTTTTTATAAAGCTCGTATAAGCAAAAAACGACATTAAGAGCCCCAGGGCCCAATTATTGCAAGAAATAAAGCGCGAAACATCTGTTCATGTAAATAAATTTCAAAATACATACATTTATTTATATTTCTCAATATTGTTAAAAATTTGAATGCACGATAAAATATTAAATATTTACTAAAATAGACAGCTTGGGCTCCCCTGCCTCGTGGGAATGAAAATTAGGAGTTCAGTGCCCTATCGTAATAAAATATAGACCCTTGATTTTTTATGTACTAAAATGGGTCAAGATACATTAATTTTCTCAGTATTTTAATCTAATACTAATTTTTATACAGCTAATATAAGAGTTAAAAAACGACATTTAGGGGCCCCTGGGCCCATTTGGTGAAAGAAGTAAATTTCAAAAACTTTTTCATTTTAATTAAGTTTCCTCATAGATATATTCCTCAAGGTCCTGAAAAATTGAATGGGGGAAAATACATTAAACATATACGAAGAAAAGACATTTGGGACCCCTGGCCCCGTAGGAGTGGACATTTGAAATTATGTTATAGTATTTTAATATGGGCTACCAAGTTTTTGTATTCAAATTTTGGTTAAGATCCATTCATTTACTCAGTAGCTAACGCATAAACTAATTTTTATAAATCTTATATAAGCAAAAAAAGACATTAAGGGCCCCGGGGCCCATTCAGTGCAAGATATAAAGTTCAAAACACCTCTTCATTTCAATGTGTATAATAATGGATACATGTGTCATTATTTGTCAAGATTGTTAATGACTGAATGGTGAATAAAATCTTAAACGTTTAAGAAATGTGAATTTTTGGGCCCCCAGCACCAAAGGAATGACTATTTGCAGTTCAGTGCCCTATAGTATTTTAATATTGGATATCAAGTTGTCATATACAAAGTTTGGTTAAGATCCAACAATTTACACAGTAGCTAGCGCTTAAACTAATTTTTATATAGCTCATATAAGCATCAAATGAAATTATGGGCCCCCGGTGCCCCATGAGTGTTAAATTTGGGCCCATTCGGTGATAGATGTAAATTTGAAAAACCTTTTCATTATAATTAAGTTTCCTCATAGATATATTCCTCAAGATCGTGAAAAATTGAATGGGGGAAAATACATTAAACATATACGAAGAAAAGACGTTTTGGGCCCCTGTTCCCGAAGGAATGGACATTTGAAGTTATGTGCCCTATAGTATTTTAATATGGGACTACCAAGTTTTTGTATTCAAATTTTGGTTATGATCCATTCATTTACTCAGTAGCTAACACATAAACTAATTTTTATATATCTTATATAAGCTAAAAAAGACATTAAGGGCCCCGGGGCCCATTCAGTGCAAGATATAAAGTTCAAAACACCTCTTTATTTCAATTTTTATAATAATGGATACATGTGTCATTATTTGTCAAGATTGTTAATGACTGAATGTTGAATAAAATCTTAAACGTTTAGGAAATGTGAATTTTTGGGCCCCCAGCCCGAAAGGAATGACTTATAGGAGTTCAGTGCCCTATGGTATTTTAATATTGGCTATCAAGTTGTTAAACAAAAAGTTTGGTTAAGATCCAACCAATTACACAGTAGCTAGCGCTTAAACTAATTTTTATATAGCTCATATAAGCAACAAATGACATTATGGGCCCCCGGTGCCCCATAAGTGTTAAATTTAGAAAAAAAAAGTTGCCAGTTACCATCCCAGGTGGGTACTCAACATTCTCAAAAATTTCATGACGATCGGATGAATGGTTTAGTCAGCTATAAAGGACATGCACACACACACACACACACACACACACACACACACACAGACATACTTTGATTTTTATATATATAGATTAGTGATTTAGGGCGCCTAGGGCGCCCACTTTTTTTGTCAAAACCCCAAGTAAATTATCCTTGTTTGATAAATACGAAATATTAAACTTCCTGAAATGTACACAAAGTATTTTATAATTATAAATCCTCAAATCCTATTTTTACGCCGTTCCCTTTTCCAAAAATTAAGATATAAGCTAAAACAATGACGTCATATAATATTTTTTTACAGCACGTCTTTAATTGATAATTATTTTGCACACCTTTTTGCGTGCCTTGTATTAAAAATAAGATCAAAAATGACGTCATATTAAATATTTTTACAGTGCTAATCACCACACGATTTTTAACTGCTAGAGGCTGTTGTACATCGTTCCTCAGCGTTCCATAATGAGTGAGTGAATGAGTGACATGGACTTTTATATTATATACTAGTTTGTGCTGCGGTGCCGTGGCTCCTGTGGCGCCCCATTCTAAGGGCGCCTACGGCGCCCACCTTTTTCAAAAGCCCAACTAACTTGTCCTTCTATGATAAATACGTAATGTGAAACTTTCTTAAATGTACACAAAGTATTTTATAAATGTTTTTTTTTGCAAAAGCCCAAGTAACATATCCGTATATGATAAATACGAAATATTCCTGAAATGTACACAAATTATGTATATAATATTTTTTTACAGTGCTAATCACCACACGATTTTTAAAGTAATTTTAGAAAGCAGCGCACCAAATTACTGCACCAAAAATAACTCTTATCGAACGTCCGCATGAAATTGTTTAATTATTAATAAATAGTGTGGAGGGTGTTTAATGTTTATCTGGAAACCAAAATGATTATCCAATTTACAAAAAAAAAGCAGAGTGATGTCCCTCAGCGTTAGGCTACATAATTGAGCGTAAATATATATATAATTCCTGATCGGTGCACATTATATTAAACACTAGTGTATTACCCGTCAAAAATGACGGGAGTTTTCAAAATGGATATATTTCAGTTTTTGTAATTGTCCTTTTTGACTGAAAGCCGCATAGTAAATAATCAGAAAATGTAGAGACCAAGAGAGAAAAATTAAATATCTTTTCCATATTGAACAATTTTATGCGGACGTTTGAAAATAGTGGGGGTTTTTTTTGGTATATTTATATTGAAATATATTTTTCAAGGTAATTTTTTTTTAGCGGTGCGCTTTCTAAAATCTATCGTTACGAACGGACATAGCAGAGTATATATTTTGATTATATATACGAATATATGTGTTGTGAGAAAACCTCCAAGCTTAGGCTTCGCGTTATATAAGTTTGCATGAATAATAATGATATAATCAGGATAATAGTAAATGCATAGTGAATTACACACAGCATAAAGTGATACTGCGGCAAAGAAGTTTGAAGTTCGACGTATTAACAAGTATTGCTGAGGAGTCAGCCGGACGTTAACTTGCGGCATTGAATAGTGCGCACCAATTATGAGTGCACCAATAATACAGCAACAGTGCGTTAAAAATAAATTATGTGACTGTAATGTGATCTACATCACGCATATCTGTGAATTGAAGCCGTTTAAGCTTCATCGATGATTATGACTTGTCAGTTTATTCGCCCATTTGTCCATTCATTATTACCACAACATTATAAAAAATGTAAAAAATAAACTGTAATTTTACACATGTTAATAACTATTTATTTTGCATGAAACGTAGTAAGCAAAGTTTGTCACAGGATAACTGAAAAGATTAACTTATCAACTGTTAATCATGTTTACAATTTAATATACACGTGTTAGTAATTCACATAAACGTTTTTATTGTTGTCAAGTCAGCACCTTTTCAAGATATTTTATGACTTGTCAGTTTATGCGCCCATTGGTCCATACTTTATTACCTTTACATTATCAAAAACATGTAAATAAAAAATTTGCAACTATTGACAAATATGAATAACAACGAACTATTTATTTTGCATGAAACCTTTGAAGTAAAGTTAAGCACTGGAAAAAAGAAAATATTAAAGTAGCAACTTTAATATATACATTTTAGGAATTCTAATAAACGTTTTCATTATTGTCAAGTCAGCACCCCTTCCAATTCTATATTAAAAGCAAAGATTTTTTTATTCAAAATTAATCTAAGACGCATTAAAATATTACATGTAAATAACAAATAAAACAAAACTATTGTGGGGAGGAGTCCGATTTTTAAATATGTTATTTTTTTAAACATACAAATATGCAATCTCAAAGTGTATAAAAGAAAAACAAACGCCAAACTGAAGCATAAGTTGACAAATTTCATTTTCAGTAATAAATAATGGCTTTGTAGTTCAAAACGCATCGAAACTTGACAACCGAAGTAGTACATAAAAAAAAGAAAAAAAAGTAGTACATAATAGTAGACTAACAGATGAATTCCATGTCACAAATGGAGTCAAACAAGGATGCCTCCTTTCACCACTTCTGTTCCTTATTGTGTTAGACTGGGTCACAAAAGAAGCTTATGCAAGCTCAGGAAAAGGAATCCAGTGGAACCTAATGCAAAAACTAGAAGATTTGGAGTTTGCGGATGACTTGGCCATTCTGTCCCACAGACCTCAAGACATGCAAGACAAAATCACAGCCTTGAGCGAGACTTGGAAAAGAGTAGGACTCAATGTAAACATTCAAAAAACAAAATTTTTGAAAATAAACTTCCTACAAGATGGAGTCATCCAAGTAGAAAACCGTAACCTTGAGCAAGTAAAAAACTTTGTATACCTTGGGAGTGTGGTCAGTGTATCAGGGGGAACAGATGAGGACATCGAACGAAGAATAAATTTGGCGCGACAGGCTTTTGCCAATCTGAAACAGGTTTGGAGATCTACACACATCTCTGTCAAAACAAAAGTAAGATCTTTAACACCAATGTTAAAATGGTCCTACTTTATGGATCCGAAACATGGCGGGTGACAGAGACAACAAAAATAGACTCCAGACCTTTGTTAACAGATGCCTCAGAAATATTCTGAAAATAAAATGGTTGGATAAGGTCGAAAACTCCAAGCTTTGGGAAGAGGTGTGGACAAAGAACAGTAGAACAACAAATCTTGGAAAGAAAGTGGAGATGGATTGGACACACCCTCAGGAACGATAACAGCAGGGCTAGGCAGGCCTTAGATTGGAACCCCCAGGGCAAGCGACAACGAGGAAGACCCAAGCGTACATGGAGACGGAGCATGTTGGACAAGGCTGGAAGGACTGGGAAGAGCTGGGAAGAACTGAAGCGACTGGCAAGGGAACGTGTAGAGTGGCGAGCTTTGACAGAGGCCCTATGTTCCACAAGAAACTCAAAGGACAAATGAGGATGATGATTATTGACATGGACACATACACAAAAACGGACATTTAATACAAAAAAATAATAATCATATTAATCACATCCAATAAAACATTTCTCTTTTTACTTCGTTCCCTTCACACATTAATAAAAGCTCAAATAATGACGTCACGTCACAATATTTTATGGTGAGCAACACATTTTGTTATAATCTCGAAAGTAACTTTTTTTTTAATCGAGAGTTACCTGCATAGCGTAGGACTGACTGACAGACACTACTTGCGGGACAATTGAAAATTATATTGTTTAATTAAACATGTTTTACGACACAACTGCAATTTTGTATTTTTGGATGGTCTTGCGCTGCGTATTATAATGAACATTCTTTTAGTTATGTCTCGTACATAAAGGATTTATAGTCAAAAACTTTGTTTTTTACGGATTTTTAAAAATCAAATCCTTTATATTAACTCGTGGTTTCTGTTTGGTTGATTGTTTGCTTGCTTTTCGCCAAAACTTTGGATCGATTTTTAACCCACTTTCTCGTAAGCTAGCGATTTTACCAATGATAAAAACGATGTATCAAAATTTCAGATCGAGCGCATGTACAATAATTAAATGATTGAATTTTTAGATTATTTTATTTATCTCTATGTATCATGTTATATTTTGAGATAGAGTGTCGCGGTGCGTATTATATTAAACGACCTTTCTGTCGCGCAATAAGGTGCGTATTTCATTGACAACACTTTTTATAAACATATTCCTGATCGGTGCGCATTATATTAAACATGTTTTACGACACAACTGCAATTTTGTATTTTTTGATAGTCTTGCGCTGCGTATTATAATGAACATTCTTTTAGTTATGTCTCGTACATAAAGGATTTATAGTCAAAAACCTGGTTTTTTAAGGTTTTTTTTTATTACTGGCTAGTTTCAGTATAATGTTGCTAGTGATAAGTTACAGTATACAGTGAACACTGACAAACAAAAGTACACTGTTAGAACTTACAAGTTACGGTAAACTGCTAGTAATTTTAAAAAAATACAGTACACTGTTATAAGTGACAAGTTCCAGTACTACAGGGCTTAAAACACTGTTGAAAGGCAAGTTACAGTACACTGTTAAAACTAGTAACAAGTTAGTATTTATAATTCTGAACAACTGAAAGCTGCATTCTCAACAGTAAGCTCAGAAAAAAATACCAACATGATACAGTGCACTATTAGTACTGAGAAGTTACAGTACACTGTAGTACTGATGAGTTATAGTACACTGCAGAAGTGAAAAGTTTCAGTAAACTACTATTACAGTACACAGCAATTAGTGATATTATTAAACATTTAACACGGTAATAACTGCTACTTTGAATGTATAGACGAAATTTTGATTTTGGAGCCAAACCGTGTATGTTTTTTTTTCTTATAAGTCCCATAACCGATAGTCGTAGGGGGCCCTAATGATTCCATTAGAACTTACTAGGGGCTTGGTAGACCTGGGGGTACCCCGTCTCCCTTCCAGATCAGCGGAGGACTTTTTTTTAGCGTAGGTCATTCATTATTTCTATTGTGTTTTCTTTGCGCGGGCTCGATCCCACAGCCCTGAGATTGTGAGGCAAGTGCACTGTTGACTTCGCAATCCAGCCGCAGGTTACTGCAAGTAAAGAATGTTGAACACTTTATTCCTCATACACACGTATATTAAGGGTGTGTTATGACCCGAAAGGCTCTGCAGTGTGTGTATCGGAAAGAAGGGCTTAGCAGGGAAGTGGCAATAGACGCGACAATTTCAAATGTTTTAGCCTTAAATCAATCTGGATATAGATTTTAAACAGTTTCTGAATCAATTAAATAGAAATGGGGGATCTATGTCTTGATTATCAGTTTTGTTTTTATGAATTATTTTCAAACTCATGACAATGAAACATTTGTCAGCTGACTTATTCTGACAAAATAATAAAGAAAATCATTTGCAGAACAAGATATGTCGTACTATATTTAGAATATCCAGTTTCCAAGGGTCACACTAAGAGTGATTTCTCAATCGCTATCTATTTCAGGAATTTCAAAACAATTAACATCTGGTTCACAATTCTTTCTCCTGCTTTACAATTTAGTAGATTGGTTTCATTTCAAAGATTCAGTTTTAAGTGGTAGCAAACATTTGCCTGATAAATGTGCAGACCGACATCACTTCTGGACGAAGCAATGCATCTCAGTTTGATATTGGGTCGTGTAACAGCTGCACGCAATTCATTAACTTTATATATTTTTAAATCCCTTATATTAACTTCACCGCCGTCTCTGTCTCTCTCTCTGTCTTGGGCTCGGCGGGCGGGCGGAAAAACAGAAGTCAAAAATGACCCACTTCCCATGATCCGATCGAACTGAAATTTGGCACACGGACCCGTCTGACCTAACAATGCATCGTATCAAAATTTCAGATCGATCGAACGTACCGTAATTAAATTAATGCATTTTTAGTTTATCCTAATATGAGGTATGTAATTTTAATTCACGGTTTGTTATTGTTTTTTTGCCACGTGAAATTTTGAGCTGACGCGTTGAGGCGACCCAACGAAGCGACGGGCGCTTTTGTTTACATTTTACGTTTCACTCTGAGCTCGGTCAAGCGAATCGGTGACCAGACTTTTCCCCTCTCCCCCCCACCCCTCCCCCCCCCCACTAGGGTTATGATGCAAAGTTGAGTTAAGACAGATTCAGTCTGTAAATGTTTGAAAATAATCAATACTGTTAGTTATGTCTCATATATAAGGGATTTATAGTCAAAAACTTTGTTTTTACGGGTTTGTTTTATAAATCCCTTATATTAACTTCACCGCCGTCTCTGTCTCTCTCTCTGTCTTGGGCTCGGCGGGCGGGCGGAAAAACAGAAGTCAAAAATGACCCACTTCCCATGATCCGATCGAACTGCAATTTGGCACACGGACCCGTCTAACCTAACAATGCATTGTATCAAAATTTCAGATCGATCGCACGTACCGTATTTAAATTAATGCATTTTTAGTTTATCCTTATATGAGGTATGTAATTTAAATTCACATTTGTTATTGTTTTTTTGCCACGTGAAATTTTGAGCTGACGCATTGAGGCGACCCAACGAAACGACGGGCGCTTTTGTTTACATTTTACGTGTCACTCTGAGCTCGGTCAAGCGAATCGGTGACCAGACTTTTCCCCTTTTTCTTAATATGATTTTTTAAAAATTTCTCATATATATATACATAGCATTATAAAAATATATACACTCTAAACAAAGTGTCGTTCAAGTTTATAAAGACATAGATACTTCCTTAATGTTTTGTTTTTTCATTTATCTTGATTAACTTCATTTAGTGTCTCTTTTCTATACAAATAAAAACCTAAGCCCCCTCTCTCCAATGGTCCAACTTCCCATTTGAATAAAAGTCTGTAAATTTCAGACTCATACTAAAAAAATTAAGCACGACTGAACTCTGAACTAAAATTAATATTGAGTAAAATCGCCTTCTCTTATTTTAGCTAAATTATTACAATATAAACATTGGCTACTGGACTGATGGATAAATCTAGACCAAATTTAAGTTAACATGAACCCGATAATAACTTATTTGAATTTTATATCACTGGACATTGCATATGTTCACTCCTTTATGTCCATGATACCAAAATCGTTTTCCCCCCTAAAAATGTATTTCTTCGTTTCACACACCTTTTTTAAGCAAATAAATAAATCTTTCAAATACTTGGAAAATAAATTATATAATTTCTAGAAACATAAACAAATATTTGGAAGCTGGTACCAAAAGTAAGATAGTCCGTTAAAAAATTTCAATATGGCAGCTGAAATTGGCGTGATACAAATGAATTAAGTGCGTTCATTGGTTTCGGTAAGAGAAGGGAAGCTGCCTATCGAATGTCGTGAAGATGGCACCACAAAGAAAAAAAACAAAATTTACATGGCGAACGTTGTCGACCGATCAGTCTATTACGGGTAGAATTTTGAAATGAAACCTGCTTAACTTTTGGACATCAGGGTTTCAATGACTTACTGTCTCTAAATATGAGTCATCAAAATCCTATTTACCAAGTTTGATCAAGAAACGTACATTGTAGCCAGAACCCTTCGCCGAAATGTTCTCAACAAATTTTCAAAGTTTCATGGCAATCATTTATTAATATAATATTTATAAAGCTTATATAAGAAAGAAAAACACGCTTTAAGAGCCCCCGAGCCCCGTCAGTGCAGAATATAAATTTCACATACGTTTCTACTTTCTACATAAACGGATGGATCACATCTAAATTTGACACACAAATACATAATGATGCATTTTGAAGTAAAACCATATGGTTTTAAATGTTATATCCGGTACTTTTTAGAGCCAGGGACCCATTGAATTTCTTCCTAATAGTGTTTATTTAGATATCTTTAAATTCTGGCCACCAGGTGGATAGATGGATCCAGACCAAAAGTTAGTGCGCAAATATGTATATACTAGGGGTTGTATGGCGCCTACGTCACCCACACCGGCTTTAGGGCGCCTAAGGCGCCCACTTTTTTTGTCAAAACCCCAAGTAACTTATAATAAATAAATACGAAATAATAAACTTCCTGAAATGTACACAAAATATTTTATAATTATAAATCCTGAAATCCTATTTTTACATCGTTCCATTTTCCAAAATTAAGATATACGCTAAAACAATGACGTCATATAATATATTTTTTACAGCGCGTCTTTAATTTGTAATTAATTTAAACACCTTTTGATGTACACCTTTAATTAAATACTAGCAAAATACCCGCGCTTTGCTGCGGTAAATTAGGATTTCAGTAAGCCTTGAGAACCCGCGTAAAACAAATTCAAAACACAAATTGATTTCAAAATGTATCATGATGGATATAATACATATATTAACTTCACCGTCTTGTCTGTCTGTCTGTTGTAGTCCCGCAGAAAAACAAAAACGAAAAGTAAAAAAATGACAGACTTCCCGTGTCCTATCGAGCTGATAATTTAATTTTTTTCCGTCTGCTACCATTGCGGGAGGGTACTCAACAACAGCCCAAAGTTTCATGCTTCCACCTGCACGGGAAATAGGAGAATTGGTCATTGTCAGTTTTTATATAGCTCATATAAGAAAAAAATTACATTTCGGCCCCCGGCCCCCTTTATGTGATAATTTATATAATTGTTCCACCTGTTACCATCGCGGAATGTTATCCAACAACTACCCAAAGTTTCATGCTTCTACCTTCTCGGGAAATAGGAGAATAAGGGATTTTTAATTTTTATAAAGCCAGAATAAAGGAAAAAAAACGTTTTTGGGCCCCCGGCCCCCATGAGTGTGAATTTCAAAATTCTTTTTCACCTGTTACCATTGCGGAAGTGTACTTAACAACTCTCCAAAGTTTCATGCTGCTAACAACACGAGAAATTGGAGAATTCGTGATGAGTCAGTTTTTTTTATATAAGAAGAAAACTACATTTTGGCCCCCGGCCCCCAGTAAGTGAAAATTTAGATAGTTTTCTAACCTGTTACCATCGCAGAATGCTACTTAACAACTACTCAAAGTTTCATGCTACTTCCTACACAGGAATTAGGAGAATTAGTGATTTTCAATTTTTATAAAACTCATATAAGGAAAAAACTACATTTTGGCCCCTGGGCCCCAGTAAGTGAAATTTTGAATATTTTTTCGCCTGTTACCATCGTGGAAGTGTACTCAACAACTTCCCAAAGTTTCATGCTTCTACCTACTCGGGAAACAGGAGAATTGTTGATTTTAAAATTTTATATAGACATATAAGGAAAAAAAAACTTTTTTGGGCCCCCGGCCCCCATGAGAGTTAATTTAAAAATTCTTTTACGCCAATTTTCGTCGCGAGAGGCTACTTAACAACTTCCCAAAGTTTCATGCTTCTACCTACGCGGTAAATCCGAGATTAGTGATGAGTCTGTTTTAATATAAGAAGAAACTACATTTGGGCCCCCGGCCCCCATTAAGTGATAATTTAAATATTGTTTTTACCTTTTACCATCGTGGAAGTGTGCTTATCAACTACCTAGTGTTTCATGCTTCTACCTACACGGGAAATAGGAGAATTAGTGATTTTTAGTTTTTGTATAGCTCATATAAGGAAAAAACTTCATTTGGGCCCCCGGCCCCCAGGAAGTGATAATTTAATTTTTTTTCCTCACGTCGCTATCGCTGGTTTTTACTCAACAACTTTCCAAAGTTTCATGCTTTTGCCTACTCGAGAAATGAGAAAATTAGTGATTTCATATTCTATATAGTCCATATAAGGAAAAAAAGCGTTTTTGGGCCCCGGGCCCCCAACAGTGTGAATTTTAAAATTCTTATTCGCCAATTATCGTTGAGAGAGTGTACTCAGCAAGTTCCCAAAGTTTCATGCTAATACCTACACGGGAAGTTGGAGAATTAGTGATGAGTCAGTTTTTTTATATAAGATAAAAACTACATTTGGGCCCCCGGACCCCATTAAGTGTTATTTTAAATATTTTTTTCGCTTGTTGTCATCGCGGAAGTGTGCTTATCAACTACCCAGTGTTTCATGCTTCTACCTACACGGGAAATAGGAGAATTAGTGATTTTTAGTTTTTGTATAGCTCATATAAGGAAAAAACTTCATTTGGGCCCCCGGCCCCCAGGAAGTGATAATTTAAATATTGTTTCTCCCGTTACCATCGCGGGGTTGTACTCAACAACTTCCCGAAGTTTCATGCTCCTGCCTACTCGGGAAATAGGAGAATTGGTGATTTTCAAATTTTATATAGGCCATATAAGGAAAAAAAAACGTTTTTGGGGCCCCCGGCCCCCATGAGAGTTAATTTTAAAAATTCTTTTACGCCAATTTTCGTCGCGAGAGGCTACTTAACAACTTCCCAAAGTTTCATGCTTCTACCTACGCGGTAAATCCGAGATTAGTGATGAGTCTGTTTTAATATAAGAAGAAACTACATTTGGGCCCCCGGCCCCCATTAAGTGATAATTTAAATATTGTTTTTACCTTTTACCATCGTGGAAGTGTGCTTATCAACTACCTAGTGTTTCATGCTTCTACCTACACGGGAAATAGGAGAATTAGTGATTTTTAGTTTTTGTATAGCTCATATAAGGAAAAAACTTCATTTGGGCCCCCGGCCCCCAGGAAGTGATAATTTAATTTTTTTTCCTCACGTCGCTATCGCTGGTTTTTACTCAACAACTTTCCAAAGTTTCATGCTTTTGCCTACTCGAGAAATGAGAAAATTAGTGATTTCATATTCTATATAGTCCATATAAGGAAAAAAAGCGTTTTTGGGCCCCGGGCCCCCAACAGTGTGAATTTTAAAATTCTTATTCGCCAATTATCGTTGAGAGAGTGTACTCAGCAAGTTCCCAAAGTTTCATGCTAATACCTACACGGGAAGTTGGAGAATTAGTGATGAGTCAGTTTTTTTATATAAGATAAAAACTACATTTGGGCCCCCGGACCCCATTAAGTGTTATTTTAAATGTTTTTTCGCTTGTTGTCATCGCGGAAGTGTGCTTATCAACTACCCAGTGTTTCATGCTTCTACCTACACGGGAAATAGAGAGTGTACTCAGCAAGTCAGTCAGTGAGTGAGTCAGTGTGGGCTTTGCCTTTTATTAGGCCATATAAGGAAAAAAAACGTTTTTGGGGCCCCCGGCCCCCATGAGTGTTATTTTTAAAATTCGTTTACGCCAATTTTCGTCGCGAGAGGCTACTTAACAACTTCCCAAAGTTTCATGCTTCTACCTACGCGGTAAATCCGAGATTAGTGATGAGTCTGTTTTAATATAAGAAGAAACTACATTTGGGCCCCCGGCCCCCATTAAGTGATAATTTAAATATTGTTTTTACCTTTTACCATCGTGGAAGTGTGCTTATCAACTACCTAGTGTTTCATGCTTCTACCTACACGGGAAATAGGAGAATTAGTGATTTTTAGTTTTTGTATAGCTCATATAAGGAAAAAACTTCATTTGGGCCCCCGGCCCCCAGGAAGTGATAATTTAATTTTTTTTCCTCACGTCGCTATCGCTGGTTTTTACTCAACAACTTTCCAAAGTTTCATGCTTTTGCCTACTCGAGAAATGAGAAAATTAGTGATTTCATATTCTATATAGTCCATATAAGGAAAAAAAGCGTTTTTGGGCCCCGGGCCCCCAACAGTGTGAATTTTAAAATTCTTATTCGCCAATTATCGTTGAGAGAGTGTACTCAGCAAGTTCCCAAAGTTTCATGCTAATACCTACACGGGAAGTTGGAGAATTAGTGATGAGTCAGTTTTTTTATATAAGATAAAAACTACATTTGGGCCCCCGGACCCCATTAAGTGTTATTTTAAATATTTTTTTCGCTTGTTGTCATCGCGGAAGTGTGCTTATCAACTACCCAGTGTTTCATGCTTCTACCTACACGGGAAATAGAGAGTGTACTCAGCAAGTCAGTCAGTGAGTGAGTCAGTGTGGGCTTTGCCTTTTATTAGGCCATATAAGGAAAAAAAACGTTTTTGGGGCCCCCGGCCCCCATGAGTGTTATTTTTAAAATTCTTTTACGCCAATTTTCGTCGCGAGAGGCTACTTAACAACTTCCCAAAGTTTCATGCTTCTACCTACGCGGTAAATCCGAGATTAGTGATGAGTCTGTTTTAATATAAGAAGAAACTACATTTGGGCCCCCGGCCCCCATTAAGTGATAATTTAAATATTGTTTTTACCTTTTACCATCGTGGAAGTGTGCTTATCAACTACCTAGTGTTTCATGCTTCTACCTACACGGGAAATAGGAGAATTAGTGATTTTTAGTTTTTGTAAAGCTCATATAAGGAAAAAACTTCATTTGGGCCCCCGGCCCCCAGGAAGTGATAATTTAATTTTTTTTCCTCACGTCGCTATCGCTGGTTTTTACTCAACAACTTTCCAAAGTTTCATGCTTTTGCCTACTCGAGAAATGAGAAAATTAGTGATTTCATATTCTATATAGTCCATATAAGGAAAAAAAGCGTTTTTGGGCCCCGGGCCCCCAACAGTGTGAATTTTAAAATTCTTATTCGCCAATTATCGTTGAGAGAGTGTACTCAGCAAGTTCCCAAAGTTTCATGCTAATACCTACACGGGAAGTTGGAGAATTAGTGATGAGTCAGTTTTTTTATATAAGATAAAAACTACATTTGGGCCCCCGGACCCCATTAAGTGTTATTTTAAATATTTTTTTCGCTTGTTGTCATCGCGGAAGTGTGCTTATCAACTACCCAGTGTTTCATGCTTCTACCTACACGGGAAATAGGAGAATTAGTGATTTTTAGTTTTTGTATAGCTCATATAAGGAAAAAACTTCATTTGGGCCCCCGGCCCCCAGGAAGTGATAATTTAAATATTGTTTCTCCCGTTACCATCGCGGGGTTGTACTCAACAACTTCCCGAAGTTTCATGCTCCTGCCTACTCGGGAAATAGGAGAATTGGTGATTTTCAAATTTTATATAGGCCATATAAGGAAAAAAAACGTTTTTGGGGCCCCCGGCCCCCATGAGTGTTATTTTTAAAATTCTTTTACTCCAATTTTCGTCGTGAGAGGCTACTCGACAACTTCCCAAAGTTTCATGCTTCTACCTACACGGGAAGTTGGAGAATTAGTGATGAATCAGTCAGTCAGTGAGTGAGTCAGTGAGGGCTTTGCCTTTTATTAGTATAGATAAGATCAAACAATGACGTCATATTAAATATTTTTACAGTGCTAATCACAACACGATTTTTTAACTGCTATAGACTGTTGTACATCGTTCCTCAGCGTTCCACAGTGAGCCAGTGACTTGGGCTTTTATATTATACTAGCAGACCCGTCGTGCGTTGCAACGATCTCAGTAAAATGATTAAGTTTAAAGAAACCAATGAGTGGCATATATTAAAAACATTTATGCCAGAAACCTTCGCGGACGTTTGCAAATAAACAAAATCCTACCAAACGGATAAATAAATTAATAATTAAAAAGCTTACAAAATAAAAAACGATATTAAGGCAAGGGGCCCGGCCAAAACATGAGTGAGAATTTATTTTTTTATTGCCATTGTACTCAAGCTAAATTTCTCAATATCGTGCAAAATTGAAAGGGGAATAAATTATTAGTGTGTAGTAAAAATGACATTTGGGGCCCCCAGCTCCGTGGGAATAGACATTAGGAGTTCAGTGCCCTATAGTAATATAATCTAGGTTGTTAAGATTTTATTTTCTAAGTTTAGTCACAATCCATTTATTTTCTCATTATTTAGCGCTTAAACTAATTTTAATATAGCTAATATAGTGTTTAAAAAAACGACATTTAGGAGCCCCTGGGCCCATTAGGTGAAAGATAACTTCAAAAACCTGTTCATTTTAATTCAGTTTCCTCATAGAGATATTCCTCAAAATCGTGAAAAATTGAATGTGGAAAAATATCTTAAACATATACGAAGAAAAGACATTTGCGGCCCCAGCCCCGAAGGAATGGATATTTGAAGTTCTGTGCCCTATAGTATTTTAATATGGGCTACCAAGTTTTTGTATACAAATTTTTGTTAAGATCCAATTATTTACTCAGTAACAAACCCATAAACTAATTTTTATAAAGCTCGTATAAGCAAAAACGACATTAAGGGCCCCAGGGCCCAATTATTGGAAGAAATAAAGTGCAAAAGACATGTTCATTTGAATAAATTTCAAAATACATACATTTATTTATATTTCTCAATATTGTTAAAAATTGAATGGACATTAAGATATTAAACATTTACTAAAAAAGACATTTTGGGTCACATGCCCCGGGGGAATAAAACTTAGGAGTTCAGTTCCCTATAGTAATAAAATATAGACCATTGAGTTTTTATATACTAAGTTGGGTCAAGAGCTATTAATTTTCTCATTATTTTACGCTAATACTAATTTTTTACAGCTAATATAAAGGGGGAAAAGACATTTAGGGCTCCGGGGCCCATTCGGAGAAACGTGTTAATTCCAAAAACCTGTTCATTTTAATTCAGTTTCCTCATAGATATATTCCTCAAGATCGTGAAAAATTGAATGTGGAAAAATATCTTAAACACATACGAAGAAAAGACATTAGGGCCCCCGGCCCCGAAGGAATGGACATTTGAAGTTATGTGCCCTATAGTATTTTAATATGGGCTACCAAGTTTTTGTATACAAATTTTGGTTAAGATCCAATCATTTACTCAGTAGCTAACCCATTAACTAATTTTTATATAGCTCATATAAGCAAAAAACGACATTAAGGGCCCCATGGCCCATTTAGTGCAATATATAAAGTTCAAAACACTGTTCATATTAATTTGAATATTAATGGATAAATGTTTTGTTATTTGTCAAGATTGTTAATAACTGAATGGTGAATAAAATCTTAAACGTTTCAGAAAAAGGACATTTTGGGCCCCCAGCCCCTAAGGAATGACTATTAGGAATTCAGTGCCCTTTAGTATTTGAATATTGGCTATCAAGTTGTCATATACAAAGTTTGGTTAAGATCCAACAATTTACACAGTAGCTAGAGCTTAAACTAATTTTATATAGCTCATATTAGCAAAAAATGACATTATGGGCCCCCGGCGCCCCATTAGTGTTAAATTTAGAAAACAAAGTTGCCAGTTACCGTCCCAGGTGGGTTCTCAACAGTCTCCAAAAGTTTCATGACGATCGGATGAATGGTTTAGTCAACTATAAAGGACATGCACACACACACAGACATACTTTGATTTATATATATATAGATAGATATAAGAAAAAAAGTCATTTAGGGCCCCTGGGCCCATTTGGTGATAGATGTAAATTTCAAAAACCTTTTCATTTAATTCAGTTTCCTCATAGATATATTCCTCAAGATCGTGAAAAATTGAATGGGGGAAAATACATTAAAAATATACGAAGAAAAGACATTAGGGGCCCCCGGCCCCGAAGGAATGGACATTTGAAGTTATGTGCCCTTTAGTGTTTTATTATGGGCTACCAAGTTTTTGTATTCAAATTTTGGTTTAGATCCATTCATTTACTCAGTAGGTAACGCATAAACTAATTTTTATATATCTTATATAAGCAAAAAAAGACATTAAGGGCCCCGGGGCCCATTCAGTGCAAGATATAAAGTTCAAAACCCCTGTTCATTTCAATTTGTATAATAATGGATACATGTGTCATTATTTGTCAAGATTGTTAATGACTGAATGGTGAATAAAATCTTAAACGTTTAAGAAATGTGAATTTTTGGGCCCCCAGCCCCAAAGGAATGACTATTTGCAGTTCAGTGCCCTATAGCATTTTAATATTGGCTATCAAGTTGTCATATACAAAGTTTGGTTAAGATCCAACAATTGACACAGTAGCTAGCGCTTAAACTAATTTTTATATAGCTCATATCAGCAAAAAATGACATTATGGGCCCCCGGCGCCCCATGAGTGTTAAATTTAGAAAACGAAGTTGCCAGTTACCATCCCAGGTAGGTATTTAACAATCTACAAAAATGTCATGACGATCGGATGAATGGTTTAGTCAGCTATAAAGGACATGCACACACACAGACATACTTTGATTTTAATATATATAGATATATACTAGTTACTAGTGTACCACCCGTCAAAAATGATGGAAGTTTTCAAAATAAATACACATCAGATTAAAAATAATGAATACAGAACTTTCCATTATTTTATTTATTTTTATTTTATTCATTTCTTTCCCTTTTTGAACAATTTTATGCGGCCGTCCGAAAAGAGTTCTTTTTTGGTGCAGTAATTTGGTGCGCTGCTTTCTAAATCGATCGCAGCGTCACCTAATTACATCCATACATACATACAGACAACGCGAACTATGTATATTGAAAAATTGATATATATTTACATACATATATATATATATATTAGGGCTGCGGAAATTAACGACTGATTTCTAGATTAATAGTAAAAAAATTTTAACGAATAAAATTTTTTAACGATTAATCGACCCACCACTTATAAATGTAATGGAAGTCAAAAAGTAAAATATTTTGACTGATCAATATAAACTAATTTCCGGACGATTACACGAACATTTTGGTTTTAAGCTATTCACTTACGTGAATGTTCAAAATGTTGATAAAGTTTATTGTTTCCATTGAGAGAAATCGTTTGCCTACCTTGCAATGTTCCCTCTAAGTCTAAGCTTCGCTGTTCCATGTGCAAAGTTTTAAAAAAATCCTCCCTTTTTTGTGAAATGTTTCACAAAATTTGCTGCGCAATGATACTAAACTCCTGCTTGGCGTCGGTCAAATATCTGCGCAGTGGCGCTGCTTAAAGGGAACATTGCTTCAATGGTTCTAACACTTCGCTTACATATCACATGCAAACCAAACATCCACTAAATCATCAGAAACTTCAGTTTAGACAATCTAAAGCCATGTGAACGATTGTTCAGCTCGGCTGTTTATATTGTCACTAGCAAAATACCCGCGCTTTGCTGCGGTATATTAGGATTTCAGTAAGCGTTGAAAACCCGCGTAACACAAATTTTAAACACCAATTGATTCCAATCTGGATCATGGATGGATATAATTCATATATTAACTTCACAGTCTTGTCGGTATGTCTGTCGTAGTCCCGCAAAAAAAACAAACAAACGAAAAGTAAAAAATGACACACTTCCCGTGATCCTATCAAGCTGACAATTTACTTTTTTTCCCGTCTGCTACCATTGCGGGAGGGTACTCAACAACTTCCCAAAGTGTCATGCTCCTACCTACACGGGAAGTTAGATATTTAATTATGAGTCTGTTTCATAAAGCTCATATTAGAAAAAAACTATATTTAGGCCCCCGCCCTCTAGTGAATGATAATTTTATATTTGTTTTGATTTTTACCATCGCGGGAGGGTACTCAAAAACTTTCCAAAGTTTCATGCTTCTTCCTACACGGGAAGATGAGGAATTAGTGTTCATTCAGTTTTATATAGACCATATACGAAATAAAAACGGTTTTGGGCCCCCGACCACCCATGAGTGAATTTTAAAAAAATTCTTTTTCGCCAATTATCGTCATAAGAGTGTACTAAGCAAGTTCCCAAAGTTTTAGCTTCTACCTTCACGGGAAGTTGGAGAATTAGTGTTGAGTCAGTTTTTAATATTATTTTTAAAAAAACTAAATTTGGGGCTCCGGTCCCCAGTAAGTGATAATTTATATAATTGTTTTATCTGTTACCATCGCGGAATGTTACTTAACAACTGTACAAAGTTTCATGCTTCCACCTACACGGGAAGTAGGAGAATTAGTGATTTTAAGTTTTTATAAAGCTCATATAAGGAAAAAACTACATTTGGGCCCTGGCCCCCAGTATGGGATAATTAATATAATTGTTTCACATGTTACCATCGCGGAATGTTATCCAACAACTACCCAAAGTTTCATGCTTCTACCTTCTCGGGAAATAGGAAAATAAGGGATTTTTAATTTTTATATAGTCCATAAGTGTGAATTTAAACATTCTTTTTTCTCCATGTTACCATTGTGAAAGTGTACTTAACAACTCTCTAAAGTTTAATGCTGCTACCAACACGAGAATTTGGAGAATTAGTGATGAGTCAGTTTTTTATATGAGACCAAAAAAAAACTACATTTGGGCCCCCGGCCCCCACGAATAAGAGTTTTAAAATTATTTTTCAACAATTATCGTCTAGGGAGTGTACTCAAACAACTTCCCAAAGTTTCATGCTTCTACCTACACGGGAAATAGGAAAATTAGATATTTTCAATTTTTATATAGCTCTTATTGTGAAAAAAATACATTTGGGCCCCAGTAAGCGATAATTTAAATATTTTTAACCTGTTACTATCGCAGGATTGTACTCAATAACTTCCCAAAGTTTCATGTTTCTGCCTACTCGGGAAATAGGAGAATTAGTGATATTCAAATTTTATATATGCCATATAAGGAAACAAAACGTTTTTGGGCCCCGGCCCCTATGAAAGTGAATTTAAAAATTCCTTTACGCCAATTTTTGTCGCGAGAGGCTACTCAATATTTTCCCAAAGTTTCATGCTTCTACCTACACGGGAAGTTGGAGAATTAGTGATGAATCAGTCAGTCAGTGAGTCAGGGCTTTGCCTTTTATTAGTATAGAAGATAAGACTCACTCATCACATAAACAAAATAATGTCAATACACTTGTTTGTTTGCTTTGTTGGTTAAAAGATGTCATATAAAGAAGAAATCCCAGTGTTATTTCGATTTTAGACAAGTACGTTTAATAAATGTTACTTATGACACCATAAATTTTGATATTTGGCTTTAATCGAAATTAACGATTAATTAATCAAAAGGTAACAGCCCTACTATAAATGCTTTATATATTTGAGAAATAACTAAAATTTTGGATTTTTGGATTGTAGTGCGATAAGTTATATAATGAACATTCTTTTAGTTATGTCTCATATATAAATGATTTATAGTGAAAACTTGGTTTTTCACGGGTTTTTTTAAATTTTACCACATAAAACTGACGCTTTGAAATGAAACCAATCTACTAATTTTGTAAAACAGGCGAAAGTTATGTGAATCAGATGTTTTGAAATTACTGGAATAGATATCGTTTGACAAATCCCTCTTTCAAGTAGATTCTGAATATAGTAAGTCTTTTATTCATTAAAGGATTTTCATCTATAAAAAAATACGGGTAAAATGAAGGCGGGGATTGGAAAAAATAAGTGGGCTGCATGATAGAATTTGAAAAATACGTCTTATCGGAAAACGGGAATAAACAAAGAATTTCACCCCTTGGTGACAAAATGGAACAAAACATTTATAAAACAGACTTAATGTTTTTTTTTAATTTTCGGATTTTTTGGGGATTTATTTGAATTTTTTTTAAAGTTCTATCAGCGTATTAAAACTACATGTTTTTTTATTCCAAATGCAATCCCTTGTTACGAAAAAAAATATAGCTATGAGGTATTTTTCTATGCAGTTTTTTAAATGCAATTAATACCCTATTTAATTGTTTATTTAGGTTCATTGCGCTCTTTATAATACGTAAAATTAAATAACATAATTTGCAATCTTTGTCACGCAAGTAGTGCATGTCCGTGACGCTACTAATTTTAGAAAAAAGCGCACCAAACTACTGCACCAATGCATCAAAAGGTGTGCAAATTAAAGATGCGCTGTAAAAAAATATTATATGACGTCATTTTTAGCTCATATTTTATTTTTGGAAAAGGGAACAATGTAAAAAGAGGATTTGATGATGGTTAATTATAAAATTAAAAAAACAAAGGGGGTGCCATAGGCGCCCTACAACCCCTATTATAAAATACTTTGTGTGCATTTCAGAAAGTTTAATATTTCGCATTTATCAAACAAGGACAAGTTAGTTGGGCTTTTGAAAAAGGTGGGCGCCCGTCACAAGTGTCGGAAGTTTTCAAAATAATTATATTACAGCTGAAATCTAGTAATTTTGTAAAAATACACATCAGAATAAAATATAATATAATACAGAGCATTCATTTATTTTATTTATTTTTATTTTATTCATTTATTTCCAAATTTAACAATTTTATGCGGACTTTTGAAAAGAGTTATTTTTGGTGCAGTAATTTGGTGCGCTGCTCTCTAAAAATAGTAGCGTGACGCACGGGCCGGACGAACATGCATAGCAAATTATGTATATTGATCGTACGAAAAGACCACTATGCTGCCTTTCGATCAGTTCCATTTGTGTGTTTACATCCCATCAAGAAAAAAAAATTAAATGAGGTTTTTGTTAACATACACTCGCCACGAATTTTGAGGCTGGTTAATAACAGGAACTTTCAAATATCCCAATAAATTAATTATTAGAAAAATTAAAATGAAACAATTTAAACATCGTTTTCTTAATTTTTGTTAATTACTGGAAAAAAAATTGTAAATTGTGTCGGGGTTCGCGGGTTACTTGGTTTTTATTACAAGGGGTCGTATCTCAAAAAACCCACACTGCAGAGCCTTTCGGATCATAACACATCCTAAATATATGTGTGTATGAGGAATAAAGTGTTAAACATTCTTTACTTGCAAAATTAATTAATTCTCAAAATTTAGTATCAAGAAATTTGTCTTCGTCGAAACATTTAAAGTAGCAGTCATTATTGCATTAAAGGTTTAAAAAATATCACTAATTGCATTATACTGTAACTTATCAGTACTAACAGTTTACTGAAGCTTGTCACTTCTAACAATGTACTGTAGTTTGTCACTTCTAACAATGTACTGTAGCTTGTCACTTCTAACAGTGTACTGCAGCTTGTCACTTCTAACAGTGTACTGTAGCTTGTCACTTCTAACAGTGTACTGTAGCTTGTCACTTCTAACAATGTACTGTAGTTTGTCACTTCTAACAATATACTGTAGCTTGTCACTTCTAACAGTGTACTGCAGCTTGTCACTTCTAAAAGTGTATTTTAGCTTGTCACTTCTAACAGTGTACTGTAGCTTGTCACTTCTATCAGTGTACTGTAGCTTGTCACTTCTATCAGTGTACTGTAGCTTGTCACTTCTATCAGTGTACTGTAGCTTGTCACTTCTAACAGTGTACTGTAGCTGTCACTTCTAACAGTGTACTATAACTCCTCAGTGCTAATAGTGCACTGTAACTAGTCAGTATTAACAGTGTACTGTACATTATCAGTACTAACAATATACTGAAACTTGTCACTTCTAACAATATACTGTAGCTTGTCACTTCTAACAGTGTACTATAACTCCTCAGTGCTAATAGTGCACTGTAATTTGTCAGTATTAACAGTGTACTGTAACTGTCAGTATTAACAGTGTACTGTACATTAGGGACCGTCCATAAAGTACGTCACGCTCCAGAGGGGGGAGGGGGTGTAAGAAAGTGTGACAGTTTGTGACAGGGGAGGGGGGGGTCCGGCCATGTGTCACGTAACGCTGTTTTATATTAAATTTTGATTATTTTGTTGATAAAAAACTAAATTTTTGTTCGAAAATGTGACATACTTTAGGGGGGGGGGTCCGAGATGTGTGACAGTTTGTGACAGGGGGGAGTTAAAAATGGTCAAATTTAGCGTGACGTACTTTATGGACGGCCCCTTATCAGTACTAACAATATTCTGAAACTTGTCACTTCTAACAATGTACTGAACCCTGTCACTACTAACAATTTACCGGAACTTGTCACTTATAACAGTCTACTGTAATTTGTAATTACTATCAGTTTACTGTAGCTTGTAAGTTCTAACACTATACTTTTGTTTGTCAGTATTCACTGTAAACTGTAACTTATCACTAGCAACATTATACTGAAACTAGCCAGTAAAAACAGAATACTGTAGGTTGTCAGTTGTAGCAGTGTACTGTAACTTTTCACTATTAATAGTGCACTGTAGAATGTTTTCAGGACATTAAAATTTGCCCCCTTTTATTAAATCGCTGACCAGGTAAAACATCAATCTCAAAAGTCCTAAAGACAAAAGTTCCTTAATTGGCAGAGCGAGGCGAACTTCCGGAAATGTAATGTTGTATTTTTACACTTGAAAAGGGAATAAGTGCAATTATTTTTATCCATAAACGTAATTGAGGTTGTAGTTTTAGTTTTAGTGTCTGGGTTAGGTTTAGTTGTCTATTTTTTAAATTAAAATAGAAAAATAAAACAAACCCGTAAAAACAAAGTTTTTGACTATAAATCCCTTATATATGAGACATAACTAACAGTATTCATTATTTTCAAACTCGTAACTCAACTTTGCTTCATAGCCCTAGGGGGGAGGTAGGGGGGAGGGGGACTGAGCTCAGCATGACACGTAAAATGTAAACAAAAGCCCGCCGGTACTTCGATGGGTCGCGTCAGCGCATCAACTAAAACTCTCACGTGGGAAAAAACAATAAAAAAACTGAATTTGAATTACATACGTTATATAAGGATAAACTAAAAACGAGAGAGAGAGAGAGCGAGAGCGAGAGAGAGAGAGAGGGAGAGGGAGAGAGGGGGAGGGAGGGAGGGAGGGAGGGAGAGAGGGAGAGAGAGAGAGAGAGGGAGAGAGAGAGAGAGAGAGAGAGGGAGGGAGAGAGGGGAGAGGGGGAGAGGGGGAGAGAGAGAAAGGGGGAGAGAGAGAGGGAGAGAGAGGGAGAGAGAGAGAGAGGGAGAGAGATGACGACAGAGAGAGAGAGAAAGAGAGAGAGAGAGAGAGATGACGACAGAGAGAGACGACGGTGAAGTTAATATAAGGGATTTAAAAACAAAATAAAACAAACCCGTAAAAACAAAGTTTCTGACTATAAATCCCTTATATATGAGACATATCTAACAGTATTGATTATTTTCAAACGCGACAAACATTTACAGAGACTGAATCTGTCTTAACTCAACTTTGCTTCATAACCCTGGGTGGGGGGGGAAGTCTGGTCACCGATCGCTTGACCGAGCTCAGCGTGACACGTAAAATGTAAATAAAAGCACGCCGGTACTTCGATGGGTCACTTCAACGCTTCAACTCAAACTTTCACGTGGAAAAAAAACAATAACAAACAGTGAATTTGAAATACATACGTTATATTAGGATAAACTAAAAATGCATAAATTTAATTACGGTACGTTCGATCGATCTGAAATTTTGATACGATGCATTGTTAGGTGAGACGGGTCCATGTCCCAAATTTCAGCTCGATCGGATCACGGGAAGTGGGTAATTTTTTACTTTTGTTTTTCCGCCCGCCCAAGACAGAGAGAGATGACGACAGAACGACAGACAGAGACGGCGGTGAAGTTAATATAAGGGATTTAAAAAAATACAAATATAGTAGCCTAAAATATCTTTTATTGTGAGAGACGTGTTGTTGTGTTTACATTGTATGAGAATGCAATGACTTGACCTAGTATGAAACACGTGGTTTGAGAGGTGAACTGTAAGCGTGCTGATCAAGGACTGAGAGAATGGCTGGCTATAAATGGACGGTTCAAGAGGCAACCGGGGTTGATCGCAGTTGATTGCATACGCGCTGCTTAGGTAGTTGATTGTACAGTTGATCACAGTGAATTGTATATAGTGATTAAAGACAGTTGTTAACCAGACCACAGTGTGTTAAAGACTTGTCTCCTGACTAGCCACAATACCTATTACAGTTATGGAGCGCAGCATTCTCTTTGATTTTACCCTAGATGCCCAGCAGGTTCCTCTTTCAAATGGTCATTTATATCACAACCACATTGCATTTTTTTTTAACGCAATGTTTCCAAGATGTATATTTCTTCGTCCCTTTCGCATCATGGATTAACATACCCGGATTTTATTGTAAATGCGAGAAAATTCTTTTCTTTTCCCTAAAGTGTCAGGCTAGATACTAATTTGCTGTTCTAATATATTTGCTAAATATGCCACTCTTTTCAACAATGCCTGCCAGTTAAACTATACCAAAAGTTCATGTTTTCGTTGCACTTCAAAGAACAAATTATTTCATCTTTCAATTCAAAGACATCATTCACATTACATGTATTTACAAGTACAAGAAATCGTCGTATTTGTTGACGTAAACGACTTCTTATGATTTTTTTTTCATATAAAAAAGATTATTAAGCAAGTAATTTGAAATTTAATTTTCTATTATCTTTTTTTTCTTTGAGTCATTAAAATAATGATATAAGAATTTAGTTTGGTGTAAAAAAAATATTTAAAACATACATAAATAAAATGTTTCCGAACTCCATGTCTTTGAATGACACGCCGTCTGCCGTCTGCATACCATGGAACTTGCTTTCTTTAACTGTATACTAAATGTGTAACTGGTACATACAATACTCTTTACAGTAAATACAGAAAACAAAGATCGCGATACATTGTACTTATTACAGCGTCTTGACATGTAGTAACGAACACACAAAAGGGTGAGACTGCAATCAGGCTTTTAGATAGTTTTCATTAAAACACATGATTACCATTCTTTCACTGTACTTAAAGAGTCGTGTGAATGGACCACAACCACCACCACCAGCAGCCCCCTCCCTACAGAAACGACCTACGCGAATGTCACTGACAGTGAGTCACTGGTCCAGAAATGACAACTTACAGTGAACCCACCACCCAGGGTTTATAGACAACAGCACCGTGAGGGTTTTCTCGTTGCTATAACGATTGTCGTCATTGATGTGCATTTCATGTAGAAACATGTAGTACTGACGCTGTACCTTTGAAGACCCCCCCCTCCACCTTCTCCATTAGTTTGCCTGAGTGCAAAGTTGATTACCATTTGACCACATTATGAGTTAGGGTCACTTAAAATACTTGAATAAATATATATATATATATATATACTATATATGATTCTGGAATTGAAGAATCAGGAGACATGTCACATCAGATGGTTTTCTTTAATGCTCAAATTTATGATTTTGAATGCATCATCTCGGAAAGAATCGTGCACACATTTTTAACTCAAATCGAATGCTTTAGTGTTGTTTTCTAATGATCACATCAAAGGGTAATAAATTGGAGTAGGGGCGATGGCAATTTTATCATTTGTCCTCGGGCGTAAAATATTATAAGTCCCTGGTGATGATGCTGAGCATCAAATATCCTAACTAAGCCCCTGGTGATGATGCTGAGTATCAAATATCCTAACTAAGCCCCTGGTGATGATGCTGAGCATCAAATATCCTAACTAAGCCCCTGGTGATGATGCTGAGTATCAAATATTCAGATATTTTACAAAAATAAATTTCATAGGATGAAAATATTCTATTAAATTTGATATTAAATTACAATATACTTTAATTTACCAGTGGTAATTTTTTTTTAAAGAATAATGTTATGTTGTCAATGGTCGCAAGTTTTCGAATGTATTTTATTAAATTGATGAGACAATAAAAAAAAATTATTTTGCCGTCATGAAAAAAATTTCTTTTCAAAAGGGATTTATACGATAAATGAGATAGCCAATGCAATTTATTATTTTCAGTGTTATCTGTCTATTATCTATTAGGATTCTAGCTATTAGGATTCTAGATCTATCGTACTGTAAGGACACTGACAATTTATTTATTAACTCATTTATAGGAATTTGAATTATTAAAAAAAAATTTGGTTGCATAGAGATAAGTTATGTTAAAAATATAATTCTTTAAAAATGATTGTTCTAAATTTTTTCCCACAGAAAATTATTTAAACTCTAAATCGAATCCTCCAATGAACAAGAATCAAGTCATTCAAAAGCAAAAGTAGATTACGCATTTAGTTTCTCGCTAAAAAATAATAATAATGAATTTGTCAAAATCATCACTGAATTATACATTGGGATTTTAAGGGAATTATTTATCAGAGCATGAAAAATTATTGAATTGGAAATTATTTATTTTTTTTAAATTCAGCGTTATTTTTCATATTACAGAACCTGTAATTCACAAATTAAACAGCAATAGCAGCTGTGACAAGAAAGTTACTGAACAGGCTGTGGACAAGCTTGAAAAAGACACGACAAACGAACATATCGACGAGAAGCCTTCCTCGTTGAACAAACAGAAAAATGTCATCACACACACAGAATTTACCAAGTCAAAGGGGGAACACGGTCGAGCGAGATGATGAGACGTAATATGAGGGAAATCCCATTCAGTAAAAAAAAATGTTCTTTAATAAAAGTTTGAAGGAGATATAGATCTATTTATTAATCCACACCTTTATTCTTTCATTACTATTTCTGAGAGTTAAAATATTGCTGCTAACTCAACTAAAAAATTTCTTTTGCATAAAACTACATGTATCTAGAAACTATTTAAAGTGATGATAAAAAAAATCATTTCTGATTAGCAGTAAAAAAAAAGTTATAAATAAAAAAGAGTGTAGCTAACAACTAGAAAATTAAAGAAGAAATGAAACACAAACACAAAAAACATGTAAGTATGATACAATAAAAACATTTTTTTTTAACTTGACAACTACAAACAATTTTTAAAACATTTATTTACAATAATAAGAATTTTCTTTACAACAGTAATAAATAGATTTAAACAATCTTTAATAGAAATAGATTATCCAAACATCTTTATGATTGTTCTATTACTAATTGAGTGAATTAGTTTGAGTATATTTCAATAATTGAATTTTGTAAATTCAAATATAATTAGATTGAGTATATTTCAATAAATGTATTTTTTACATACACATTTTTTTTTAGTTATTAGTATATTTCAATAATTGAATTGTGTAAATACAACAAAAAAATAAAATTGGTTTGAATATAATTAAATAACTGAATGATATGAATACAAAAATAATGTCATCAGGTAACAATGATCACAGAATTTAGAGTAACCTCAAATCTTTTAGTTCTATAGAGAAACATCAATTCTTTTATTGCTATATTTTAATTTGCCATAATGCTCCTTTTAGATGCTCAGAATCTGAGCTGGTTTTTAAAACTAATGTATGAATTTTTAAAATATAAAAAAAATTAAATTATAACTCATTGGTAATGGTAATCAATAGGACTAGATGAGTTGAACAATAAGCATTTAGTCCCATACTTGGGTCCACATCACATGTAGCAGCTTTACGGGAGTGAAGAAGCAGGTGATGTTTAATATATTTTTGTAACACAAGTTTGATGAATATTGTCTTGATAACCACAATTATATTATATTATATTTATTGAAGGAGATCTAGCCCTCCCCACAACTGGGATCAGAAGTTTTTATAAACATGATTATAAATAGGTATTGAGAGAGATTGATCCCTCCCACCGACTGGGATCTAAAGTTTTTATAAATATAATTATAAATATGTATTGAGAGAGATTGATCCCTCCCCACAACTGGGAACCACACACAGATGGTCAGACACCAGTTGTTGAACTTGTTTACCGATTGAACACAAATAAGGTAACATAATTTTTTAGTACTTTGAGGGTCGGGTTATTCCGAAGCGACCGTTTCATCCCCCTCATTTCACTAGCAACGCCATTGAGCGGTGCCGGCTTAGGGCCAGGAGCGCCAGTACGGATTAGCAAAAGGAACCGTGAAGAACTCAGCAGACGCCAGCTCTGAGGAAACCTTCCAGTGGGGGGTCACACCCTAGGTAGGTCATTGATGATCCCCCGCTCAGCGGCGGTCCTAATCATGGAGACTCGTGTGCTTTGCCGGGTCGAAGAGCACTAGGCTCGGGGCTGCTGACTTTCTTCCACATGTAGGATATTACTACTTGATGAGTAGTTCTCTCTTACCACATGATATATCATGAACGCTTGGCAAGGAATTTAACATTAAAAAAATTTCTGATCAAAAATACAGTGTACATCAAAAAATAAACACCTGGAGACAGTCATATTTTAACAGACATCAAATCATCACAGAAAGTTTTTAAAATGAAGGAATGAGCTTTTTGAACAAATTAAAAATACACACATTGTAAATACCATGATATGAAGACAACAGAATAACACATTGTAAATACCATGTTATGGAAACAACAGAATAACACATTGTGAATACCATGTTTCCACAACCGAATAACACATTGTAAATACCATGTTATGGAAACAACAGAATAACACATTGTAAATACCATGTTTCCACAACAGAATAACACATTGTAAATACCATGTTTCCACAACAGAATAACACATTGTAAATACCATGTTTCCACAACAGAATAACACATTGTAAATACCATGTTTCCACAACAGAATAACACATTGTAAATACCATGATATGAAAACAATAGAATAACATTGTAAATACCATGATATGAAAACAATAGAATAACACATTGTAAATACCATGAGATTAAAACCATAGAATAACACATTGTAAATACCATGATGTGGAAACAACAGAAATGGCACATGGGCTTCAACATCAAGAGTCTGCAGAACAGAATGTAGTTGTCATCGTTAGTAAATATAATAAAATTATCACATGATAATAACAATAAATTTCTCTAAATACTTGTTATGACACAATTATGTCTGCATTAAGGGAGTTAATATTACTACAGAGTACAGAGCATACATAAAACATACATCTGTGTTGATAAAAAAATGAAATGTGGTGGTCTGGACAGAAAACATTCTCCTCCGACCAAATGACTTGATGGGGACAACTGGGTAGAAATCTAACGTTCTAATATTTCCTTTCTCACGAAGAAGTGGTGCCTGTAGGCATTTTCAGATATTATTGACACATTAAAAACTGGATTCTTATAACAATGAAATATTATATAAATGTGAAAATTAAGAAAACCTAAAGTAAAGCTGATAAGAGTATAATCACGTGCAGTGAATGATGGTGGAAAGGATTACAAACAATTTTCCTTTAAGCTGCGTGGCTTAGCATGTGCATGACCGAGGCTGCGCAGCAGCTTACAATTATTGCGCATCATTTTTTTTTAGGGATAAAATATCTTTGTTTCTGGAATGCAATATTTTGTTTTAAAAAAATGGTTGCGTGCAAACTTTGCAATCAGGTTTGTTATTTTGCTCGTGGCCAAGTGAACCTTAGAAGGAACATTGGTTACAAATCACAGATAAGTGCTGGAACTCAATTAAAGCATGTGACAATACCCTGTAAACGTTATATCAATCCCTCTCCCATACCAAAACATGTGAACCTTTCAAAAGGAGCACGTCACTGCATCTTTCAACCAGTGTTCCCTCCAGGGTTCATTGGTCCGTGGTGCAAAATAACAAAGGTTCAATTGTAAATAATTGTTGTTGTTGTACAACATGTCATTATGAAGTATGAAGATTGTGTTCCCATATTCAGTCCACCCGTCTCTTGGGCCTAACAGCTGTAGCTGTGATAATTGTCAGCACTTTAAGAAATATTAAAATTATTCCCCCCCCCCAAAAAAAAATCTCCTCCTCTCCCCCAGCTGTTTCAAATTCTATTGTATAAACAATAGACATCAGTTACAATGCTGTACAAAAATGGATGTAAACAACACACTCATAAGTTATAAGCTTAGAATGCAAATAAAAACACGATAAACATATGGTTTTCAGATAAAATCAGATCGTAAATTGTACCGGTCATTTGAGAACCTTAACTTTGAATCAAGACTAGAATTTATTTGATCATTCAACAAAAAATATTTCTTTAAAAAAAAAGGTGTTGTTGAAAGACCTCTATCACTTTCAGGCAGTATGTCTTCTTAATTCAAATCCATGCAAAAGACATGAGATTTTACTGTAAATATATATCTTACACTCATTGCTTAAAGCTATTTCACACCAGCTGATTAGATGTCCAGGGTTCTTCTTTTCATTTAAATCATATTGAAACATGTGAGAACACGTAATTATGATACTGGCGCAGGCTTTGAAATGAGCACGTTTGGCTGGGGAATCTGTAGGAGTTCAACAACAGGTATAACTGCACCCCACAATAGCACTGAGTTATATCAACAGATCTCAAGGAATTAAATGATAATGGACATGTGAATGAGACCGCCCCAAATCTACTTAAAACTTAATGGTTAGGCTCCATAATAATCAACGCCAAACATTTCGCGGATTGCAGACGCAATGAACACAAACACAGTTACAGCTGTTACATGCGGATGCGTTACAGGGCTACTCTATCCACTTATCCAAAGGTGATCCAGCGCAGCATGAGGTTGAAAATGGCATCGGATCCTTCCGTGGTCAGGCTGTCACAGTTGATGTCAAACAGGTAAGAGAAGGTGCCCCGGGGAGTCGTCTCGATGTGCTCCCTGCCGCCAGGGCCCCCGAACGGCCCGTACCTCTTGCCCGTGTTTGTCTTGAAGCCGAGCCTGTCGATGAGATAGCCGCTGCCGATGGCCACCTCCACGATGAGTTCATTGGGCTCCATCTCAACGACGTGGTGCTGGGTGTAGTTGTTGCAATCCCCTTTAAAATACTCGAGGAACTTGCCTTGAGATTTGGGTTTCCGATAAACCAGCTTCAGCCCGCCGATCACGAGGCGGCCATCCCATAACCGGATCCACAGATCAATTTTGTGTATTTCAAGATTTGGGTCATTGAATAGGTAGCCCGGAGCAATGGGACTCCTCATCAGCTGACCCTCTGCTGCGTAACGAACGCGGCCATTGGAAATAGAAAAAGAAGCCAGCTTTCGAGAGCGAAACCAAGCGTCTGGTACTTCCAGGGCCTCAGTGCTTATGTCCATTGAGAGGGAGTAGCTGCGTCGTCTTTTGTCCAGGTACTTCACAGCCACCTCTCGAAGCTTGAGCAAACTTTTGATGGTGTCATTCTTTTTAAACTGTTTGAAATTTTTTATAGATTTCTTCATAACATCTTTGGGGATTTCAGGGAGTCTCACAGTTTTAAAAAGTGTCTCAACCATTGCAGGCTCCTGGATCTTCCTGACAGACAGATATCTTAGAACTGCATTTAAGACAAGTTTCTCCCTTTCCACAGACTTTAGAACAATCTTGTTGTGGTAAAGGACCAAGTTATCATCATCCAAAAGTTTCGTTAAAAATTTCGGATCCAGCTGACTAAATCCATTCGTTTTTGAAACATCCTCCAGACTCTCTTTTAAGAAATCGACGGCCAGATCCTCCAAGCTTTTCATGGAGTAGTTCATCTCAAACACCAGAGCCTCGCAAACATTTTCAACGTCCAGGTGCGCCCCCATGAAGCTGCCGCACTCTTGCTTGACGAACTCGATGCTGAGGTAATCGGCTGCAACTAGAACGCCCTGGACGTTGTCACTGGTCACATCCACTTGGCCGGTGTAGGCAAACTTCAAGAGCACAGCAAAGTCTTGAGGCGTTATGTTATGAAGCCTCACCTCACCCGACTCTCTTTCATCTATCTGTAAAAATCAAAGCAGATCTTTACTTCAATGGTAATGATGCGCAAATTTAACAAAATCAATGTGATTTCAACTATAAAACGTTTACGCTAATGGATTAACAGTGTTCTGTCATGTCCCCCCCTTCCCCGAAGAAAAAAACATTCGCCCACTTCCCCACCCCTGCGCGACTGTAAATAGTATCATTTGTCTATAAAATTGTTATAAGTACACCTCTGCATAAGGGTCAAACGAGCCCCCCCCCCTTTACGGAGCCTCGCACCCCCCCCGGGGGACGCCCCCCACTATTTCAGAAACACTGGATTAATGCATGCTGAGACTAACTTCTGATAAATATTCAATTATAAAGCTGGACCAAAACCATGACAAGGCGTACATGTTTATGCCTTATTGCAAATAACTCCAATGCAATGAAAAAAATTAAAATAAAAAAAAATCACACAGGTCAAGTTCAATAACAAACATTGTAAAAAAAAATATTGATATTACATATAAGTATAAGTGAAAGACTTCTTAAAGTTCAAGAAGTTCAAGAAAGACAGACAAAGATATCCCACCTAGTCATCAAGATCAACTAGCTTCTAATTCCAATGGAATTTAAAAACATTTATGTGCCAGTTCAGCGCCAACATAGTGGAAAGCAACCTACAATCTAAAGGTCCGCAGGTGGCTCTTGAAAAAATTATTGTGTCTTTAAAATTTTGAATTTTCAACAACAAAAAAAAATCACGCAACAAACATCGACATTTTGTTGTTCGTCCGTCGTAGTCGATGATGACCACTCTCATCATGTTTGTATTTGAAAACATTGACATATGACACAACGGATGGCGGTGATGGGGTTATTTTTAAAGCAATAACTCAATTAAGTGGTTTTTATCCAGTGAAATTCTTCCTCTCATTAGGGATTGATCGCAGTTTCAGGGGAAAATATGTTAGCTTCTTCCTTTAGTTTTTTGAACGCCTCTTTTTTTAACAATAGATATTCTTCTAAGTTTTTATTGTTTTTACCACACCGATAAAATGAATCTAGAAATTTTTTAAAATTTATTTGAAATCTCAAACCTAAAAAGTGCCTAACGGTAGTGCCCGGTCGACTGATTAAAATCTATCACTCAAAGATAAAAATATGATAACCTTATGTTTGCATAACTAATAACATCAGCCAAGATTAAATCACTAATCTGTAAAAAAAAATTAAACACACTTTGTTGTTTACATTGTTGCGACAAAATTTAGGGGTAAGGTTACCTGACATGCCACGCCACGTATGGACTTGTTGTTCCTTAAATAAAAGTCAAGAGAGTTTTTTTTTCTATTTGAAGAATTATTATTACATAGGCAACGGTGAAAACTTCACCTACAAAATTGCAATCTCCACCCGTTTGACTGAAGTTGCAATCATTCCATTTTCAAATGGTTTCAACTCTTTGACCGACTTACCTTAAACAAGGCAGGAAAATAATCAGACACTGAGGCCATGACAAGTCGATGTGCAGCAAATCTTTTATCACCAACCAAAAATGTTACATCTGTGTACAGCCCCATCTGCCAGCATTGAAATGCTGCCTTGAAGAGCTTGTCTTTCCTCTGGTTAAAAAAATGTGAAAACTTAGAAAAAACATACCAATTGGTGATAAAATATTTCGTCACGTTTCAGCATTTCACCGGAAACTTATATTAAAGAGGACCTCCTAACTGCAACTGGCAATCAAGTTCAAAGTAGAGGGAAAACCTCTCACCTCTAAACGTAGCTGCATTATTTTATGGCACAGCAAAAAAGTTCATTTTTTAAATTGTTAATGCACGACAGCAACTTAGGGTGCAAAAAAATTGAGTTAAGATATTACAGCCATTTCAAGAACATATTCAGTCAGCAATTAAATCCTAATGTTCAAGACCTATTCATGAGTTATGTTAGTTTGAGGACATTTAAACCTTCAGTGTATGTGGTCATTGTATGAAGACATCATTCCACATCATGAGAAAAGAATTATTTTTTTAAAAAATGTTCTCCTAAGTTCTTTGCTCAGTGCAGGAGCAAATTGTAAGTGAATATATTTTGCACAAAACATATAAGAATGTGACATTTTAACCCAGAAATCAATTTTTATAATCCAAGCTAACCTACCGTTACATCTTTATGTAGATTTGCATCTTCATTACAGCGATGTGATACATTCCAGCCAGCTACAAGGCCATCCTCCTCATCTGTGTCAGACATGGCAGCATATTTTGTGGACTGGAAGAAAACAAATTATGATAAATTAAAAATGTTTCATCATCTTTCTCTTACTAAAAAGATATACATTTGTTTTGTATAAATTTATGCACTGACATACATTTGTGGAAAACAAAGCAAAAAAATAGTATGCATGCACTGTTATGTTTATAAATTTCTATTTTATTAAAAATGCAGAATTTTATCTGGCTCACTAGGTTTATAAAAACTAAATATAAAGAACATTTGCGTTATCTGTATTATTATAATTGGCCTATATAAAAAGTAGGCCTACAGAGCAAACCAGCTGGGGTTATTAACAGAGTAGATGGTTCCAAACCAGAAATTGAGTGAATCAGTCAATGATGAGATGATAAGGTTAATCATACAATATTATAATGTAGAAGAACCCATTTGTCTTGAGGTTGGTTAAGTTCCCAACACTATTAGTCAAAGTATTTGAGGGAACAGTCAAAATTGAAGGTTCAAAAGAAGTTCCTAATTTTTATTTGTAAATTATGAATATAAATTATAATGATAGAAATTTCAGCACATGTTTATGGTTATATTAATATTGCCAACTACTATTAGTGATCAGTTATCTCGATGCTCTTTGGCAACCCCTAAAGCTGGCGACATATCAAGGTTCCACTGTACCCTGTTCAGCCTGTAGCAGTGAACTATATAAGATAGTGTGTTAGATTACAATTATTAAGCATTTCAATAGCCATTAATGGCATTAGTGCCAATGCCATTAGAACATATCCTAATATATAAAAAATGGGTAATCCTGCAGTTTTTACACGTATATTATTTCACAGCGAAATTTATTTTTCTTGTGAGAACTTACGATTTTAATTTATTAAATAGAAAGAAATACATTATCATACGTTGTATTTTAGATAATACAACGATAATTTGTAATTTGTTTTAATTTCTAAGAGATTTTTTTGGCTCTCTATGATACATAATCCGGTCACGATACGTCCATTTTGTTTACTAAGGCAGGGCTTGCCAGATGTTTTTTACCCATGCTTAAATAAATTTACTGACTTGAAAATTAAAAAAAAAGTATTATTCATCTTTTTTATGTTCTCAGAAGATAAATACATATTTTAAATAAAATTTCATTTTTTAATTCGTTACTAGAAGTTTGATTCTTATTTTGTTTGTTTTTAAGTGAGAAAATTTCATTTGGCATCTTACTGTGACAATCCGGCAAGTAGAATGCTAGATAAACAAAATGGATGTATCCTACTCTGATTATGTAGCTTCAAGGGCCGAAAAAAGCCTTTTACATTAATAAAAATTACAAATTAGAGTTGTAATAGCTAAAATACAACATATGATATAATAAATTAAAAACGTAAGTTCTCACGAGAAAATTAAATTTTGTTATGAAATAATACATGTATTGTATTAATATACGTGTAAAAACTGCTAGATTACCAAAAAATGCTAGACTAGGCATAAACCCATGACCATGGATAAACGTAGGAGTAGGACGCAATAATCTTCAGTCTAAGTAGGAGCGTCTTGTGCGATTGTAACAGATAAATCATAAGTCAGATAAGCTTAAGACTTAACAATAATATTAAGATAATAACATTATAATTATTATTATAATAATATAATTAGTTAGGCTTACTATGCTTACATTAAATATTAATTATTTTTATATAACTATATTCATTAAATTGGCACCTTGGATTTAAATTTTAACCTTTTGAAGTCGTACACTTAACTCTTATTACATTTATAATTTATTGTCATTGTTTGTTATTGATTGATTGTCTGGTCTTCGTTTAGAGCAGTGCTTCTCAAACTTTTTAGTATGGCGGACCGGCAGGAATTTTCCCCATTGCACCAGGGACCGGTGAACTATTTTCCCTGCACTGACAATTTTTTCTGTCCTTTTTTTTTGAGAACATCTGCGGATCGGCAGCGGATGGCCCACGTACCGGCACCGGTCCGCGGACCACCACTTTGAGAAGCACTGGTTTAGAGTACTTACTTTGACTGTTGACTTTAGTTTAGTTTTAGGTCAGTTAGGACTACGCGTTTCAATTGAATCTTTTTGGTAGAGTATACATACATGCAAAAAATAAATGGGACGTAGAGGATGTCCAATACAAGCGTACTTATCAGTAAATTACCCTCTTATTCCTAAGTCATTTTAAAACGTAATCAAGACCAGAATAACCAAAACAAAGAGAACACCGTTTGGCAGTTTTCACAACATCCCGTTACGTTTTAGTCTTTTATCTTTTTTAGACTAGAAGAGTTCCAGAAAACAGAGTTCAAAGTTTACTTGTTGCATAATACATACATTTTTGTTTTAAAATTTTGATTCCATGAGAAAACAAGAAATATCAAATTATTATATTGAATAGCGTTTTAGTAGTTAATTTTCAATTAAGTGAAGAAATCAATGCGACAATTTTTTTTAAGTGAAGAATGCAGGACTATACACAAACCATAGAAAGCGTAGATATCCGACCGATGCCGCGCAGCAGTTTAGAGTTTCCACGCAGTTAATTATGTGAAGTACAGCGCAACAAATGGTTTCTGTGCAACTTTGCACACCAGATTTTTTTAACTTTGTACACGGACCAACAAAATTGAATCCGGTAGGTACACCCCTACTTCTAATTGATCTAGCCTATACACTATACACTAAACGTATATTTTTGTAGATTGTCGTCAGTTAGGGCTAATAAAAAAATAAAACACCAATAATGCATCTGCCCACCCCCCTCCCCATGGCTACCCCTTCATGTCACTTGGATACAACCGTAACAATAAAAAATATGATATTCTGCGCGCCGGGGACAAACCAAAAAGATGAATTCCAAAAACAAGTCCTAAAAATGTGTCCATAAAACCATTTACAAAAGAGAAAAAAAAAGATACACTGTATTTTAAAAATCCCTTTAAATAATATGCAAATCATAAATGTCATATTGTAAAGCAAAATTTCGACTTAAACCTGTGCCTCAGTGAGTTTCATGACGAGAGCTTATGCCATTCGGGCTCCGGCGCCTGTGGTGTAGCTACGATATTTTGCGCCCGGGGACAAACTATTTAAAAAATTATAAAATTGATGCATTCGACCCTTCCTCTTTAATCAAATTTCACTGTAATATAAATCTGTAAGCCTCATGTTGGTGCCCCTGTACCTTGGCGCCCCGGGGATATATGCACCACTCCACAGTGCCCCACATTGTTACGACTCTGACCGGCGCTCAGCACAAACGGGTTTAACCCTTTATGTCCTGACGGCACTTTAAACTTTAAAGCACCGCCTCGTTGAAATGCAAAAATAAAGTAAATTTTATGATATTTTTATTCCGGTGATTATATGGTTACATGTAACAAATATCCAATTGCTAATATGTATCTGTATTGTCTTCCGGTGCGCTGTGAGCTGTTCTAGGTCTGTTGTGCACCATAGGTCACTGAGACAAATTCTTGAGTAAGACCATTCAAAATGAGGTCATTCACATAATTGCACATAATGTCAAAAGTCACATATTAGATGAAGAAAAAATATCAAGGGTGCTCCTGAGCCCACCCAGCTCCTAATGGGTACCTGACACTTGTTACCAGGGCCGGTCTTGGGTCACTGCAACCTATTCGGCCCCAGTGAGCCCCACGCTTAATTTTCACTTATTATCCTTAAAAATAGAATCATTTACAGTAGTATAGTACTGTATAATATGGTAGCTAGAGAACTATGAGGAGTGTGAGGACACCATCTCAGGGGCGTGACAAAAGTTTAAACAGCTGTAAATTTACATACACGCAAATAATAAATAAAGTTCAACATTGTGTTGTGTTTCTCATCACTTGTGTACAAAGGCTGTTTGGTTAAAAACAAAACAGATGTTTTTAGTGTTTTTCTTTTTTTAATGTAAAAGGGATGAGTTGGTGTTATTCTTAGATACGGTAAAGCTACACAATCACGAATCATCATTTATTCAGAACGCAAAAAATTCGCTTATTTTCTATAATTAAACCAGTTTAGAAGACATTTCCTCATCACTTTTGGTTATAAATTGGGTATAGTATAGGACAGGCCTTTCAACATAATGGCAAGGCTAGACGAACAGCCTTAAGGAGATGCTAAAAGAGAAAAAAAACAACAAAGGTTCTCCATGATAATCTTATTTTTAATAACGGATAAAAATGTACAATAATAATAACTTATTGATGTTCCTATACTATTCCTTAATGCTGTAATCATCGGGCACTTATGCTTTAATCATCAAATATCTTTTATAAACAGACGCTCTTTCTATGCAGAAGATTATTGTGTCCTACATTATGTTAAGAGTTAAGAACGTGTTAGCAAGTGACGCAGGCCACGGATATGAGGAACCGCGCTATTCCCAGCCGCCGTTTTTACCCCAACAAGCAGGGCCGGTCCTAGCAATTGTGGGGCCCTATGCGGCTTAGTATGCGAAACAAATAGCGCGGGACCCAGTTTGGGTAGGGGTAAAGAATTTTAAAGGATAATAAGTGAAAATTAAGATAGGCGTGGCCAATGAAAGCGCATAGGTTGCAGTGGCCTAAGACCGGCCCTGGTAACAAGTGTAAGGTACTCATTCGGAGCTCGGTGGACTCAGGAGCACCCTTGGCCCCGGGAACAAATCCTTACCTTTACGGAATTTCTATCCCGTGACTATCGTTACGCTAGCCGAGCGCACATGTCACTCGACCACTGACGGTGGTACGTCCCCCCCCCTAACCCCGATCATCACCTACTAATGCTACTAACTAACCAAACAACAGTTTTCATCTTCCCCACTTGATTTTAAAAAAAATGAATGTATCAAAACTAGACCAGTTAAACTTTTATCCGCCTAGTATCCTCTTAAAAATATACTTTGAAGGATATTAAACCAGGCCGAAGTCCATATTTAGATGAATTGAAGGATATATAAAGAGGCCAAAGTCCATATTTTGTCCAGTACCGCACACACTCGTGGTGTATGCAGCCACTTCTAAAAATTTTAATAATCGATAAACCGGAAATTCGAACTGACAACCTTTGCCCCTTGGACACAACAAGTTGATTCCATTAGTAACATTTTAGAAGATACATTGACTTCACTAATAATATCAACGGTTAAAATTAAAAGAATAGGTTAATTATGATGGCATTTGTCGAAGGCTTAAGTTTATGTCAACTTGTTTTTGTTCTCTTTTTACTTTTAGTTCCTATTTTGTATCAAATTTCAAGAGTGTTTAAGTACTATTTAAAATTAGTCTTATACTTCACACTTTCGATTTTAATTGGCCTTGGAGTCTGTTTTTATTCTTTACCTCGTCCAAGAAATACCAAAAATCATTTGTAAGTTTTTGTTTTTCCATTTTAAAAAAATCTTTAAATAAATATACACATGATCTTAAATTTTCTTAAACTTAAGGAATTTAGACTTAGCCTAACTAGTCTAACTCTAACTTCTTAATTCTTTAAACTTAATCAGTACACTTTGACTTTGTCACTTAGCCTAATTAACTTAATAGGTTAAATTTAAAACTTAAGTTAAAGTCTACTAAAGGACGCTGATGTAGGAGAAAATAATTAGGCAATTATTAATTGAATTAAGATGAGAAGTAATCTTGGAATATTTTGGCAATTTAAATTGTGGCTTTTATAATACTTATACTTATAACGAATGCAGCAAAATTACTGTGTCCCTCTAAATCTAGAAATCATAATGGGCATTCAAGGCCTCAGCATCACAAATAAATATATAGGGGGGCTCAACTGGTCCCATGGCCAATTCATTTAGTTTTGACCCTGAAAGTTAAAAAAAATTATTTGTCTTGTGACTTAATGACTTAATATGAGCAATCCTTTATGCCATGGCCATTATATTTTATATAGTAGTTAATTTTTAGTTTCCGTTTTGTCCATAATTTTCTTTATTCTCAATTAATTATATAAAAAAATTATTTTATTTTAGCTTTGTATCATGGTGTGTCAGAGTTTTTCTTCGGAGATTGATGGGAGTAGAGGTGGAGATCCGAAACAGTGAGATTTTAGATAAATATGAAACAGCTGTTATCGTCATCAACCATCAAAGTTCACTTGACATGATACGTAAGTTGATTTAATTTATTTGTGAAGACATTTTTCTTTTCACACCACAAAATTCATTCATTGGAGGGTTTAGCAGGTCAGTGAAGTAGATGCTCTTGACCAACAAAGCTGGAAGACAGCTGCCGAATCGTCATTGAATCAGTTATGAAAAACTTCTTTTAGTTTGTGCAACTAAAATTAATTCACATGAATAAAACGTCATTTGTTTATTTTTCATTTTAAAATATAAAAGTAACTAAGATGCTTTCAAGCATACAAAGTATATAATACTATACTTGATATTTGTGTAAAAAATTAAGACTTGAAGACAGTTTCCCTTAATAAAAGTTAATAAAACAACCAGTTTTGATCTTTGGATTATACTAGCTGATGTTGTTTGTTCTTAGCCATTTCGGCTTTCTTACATTATTTTGTGGGTTTTTAAGACATATGGAAAAAATACCACCCTCCTGCTAAATGCAATTTAAGTTTTTTTTTAAAAATGGATAACTGGTCCTCAAAAACATGCCTTAAAACCTTTAAAAAATGTTGATATTCCTTTTAAAAAAACCCTTAAATAGCCCTTTAGCTGGGTGGTATTTTTCCTGGACTGTTTATCGTTTGACGGATAAAAGATGGTGGTCACGTCGAGGATGGTACTGTTGCTAGATTGAAGTAATGGAAACTGTATACACTGCCCGATTTGTGCTAGATTGGTTTAATTTTAGAATTTTTAAAAGTTAATTTTCCAAAATGGAAGGTGTTAGGGTTAGGTTCAGTTGAAGTGCTCCAGTTGCTTGCATAGTAACAAAGATGGCGGGCGGAAAAGATTTGCATTTTGGCCTGATCCGTGAAAAAAGTGAGCCAAACTAAAGAGTAAACAGTGATAAAGGAATTTTTTGAATGCCTTATTATTTTTCATTTATCATCTCACCATAGTTATATTTTATTTATAATTTAATGCTTGTAGTTTTAAAAGTTTACTGATTCCACACTTCAAAAAAAATGAACTCTGCTAATACTAAGGAATTAAACAGGACTTTTGAGATTAGATAAACGGTTAACAGCCTTAAATTTAAAAAGAAATCAACTTTGTTATATGTAATTCTTTCGTCACGACATGTTTCCTTGGTGGTTAAGAAAATGAATTTTTTTTTCCACTTATTTCCTTAGCACTTTTCACGATGTGGCCAGAGAATTGTGTGAGCCTGGCCAAGCGAGAATTGCTATGGTACACTGGCCCATTTGGTTTTGGAACCTGGATGTGCGGCACCATCTATGTTGACCGAGTCAACCACCAGAGTGCCCGCAAGACCATGGAATCAGCCACAGATCTCATTAAGCACAAAAAGGTATTTGTTGCATCTAGCTAACACAGTGTAATGTGTTGAAGATAATATTTGAGTTTAGTTTACTTTTCCTCAACGTAAAACTAATTTTATTATTTATTGTAACGTCAAGGTTTTAAATTTTGTTTTTAAAAATGCATTATTAGATTGTATGTTGGTTTAACCGTTATACTGTACATTGTGTTTTCTCTGAGAAATTTAAATTTAATATACATATTTTTTGTCTAAGTCACCTAGCTGTACATTTATAAACCTATTTTACTTCACTCAGTTAAAAGTGGCTATCTTCCCAGAAGGAACGAGAAACCACAATGGATCGATGTTGCCATTTAAAAAAGGTGCTTTTCACTTGGCTGTGACGGGTCAGGTGAGATCTCCAAATAAGTTAAGCATTGAATATCTTATAAATTGTTCAAAACAATGAAACTAAATTAAAAAGATTTGTTAGTATTTATGTTGAACAGTCAAGAACATTTTTCAACAATGTCAAATTACTTTCAAAATTTTATATATGCCTAAGAAATATCTCATACTAAATGAATTCAAATGTCCTTTAAAAGTGTATTGGACAAGGTATCTTATGAATATTATGAATATTGACTGACCTCTGACCTTTCCAGTGTTGATAAAATTGTATTACTCACATTGTTTTTTTCCTATAGTCTTAATATTACATAAATTGTTAACGAAATTGTATTTTATTTATAATAGATGCAATTTAGTGATATGTAGATTTAGAAAAAAATAATTTAATTCTGGTAATTTTGTCATTCACTACTTTCAAATATCTGTCTTTTATTTTAAAATTTTAAAAAGTATTCTGATTATGGGGGGAGGGGGGGGCATAACGATAACACCAAATGTGTTTTATATTAAAAATATATATATAAACTAAATTATTAAATAGCCTATTTTATTGTTATGGTATCTTAATTACTAATACATGAATGAATTTTCATTGTGCTGATGAATACAGTGGAACCTCTTATAATGAGCATAATTTGTTCCTGAGTCTTACTCGTCAAGTGAAACACTCGTTAAACTAAAAAAATGTTCCCATACAGATCAATGTAAAATACAATAATGCGTTCCATGCTGACAAAATATTAATTTTTCAAAAATTTGTATTAATATTTATTGAAATAAAATCACAATGAATCGTTCAAGAGTGTATCAACCTGGAATTCAATTTAGATTTGAAACAAAAAACATAACTAAAAATATGAATTTATGACAAATAATTAATCTTTTTTACGAGAAAACTGTCAATAGCCTGCAGACGCTTCAAAATTTGACAAAAATGTGTTGTAACCATTTCTTAGACATTCTTGACACTCCCCTTGAAGCATCCTTCTCCTTAATTTTGTTTTTGTTCTTGAGAATAGTGCAGATCGTTAATGTTGACCGATTGTATGTGCACTCTAGATTAGCCAACTCACACCTTGATCTCACTTTTCAATGATTTTACGTTTCATTTCAACAGTTATTTTAAAAATCTTTTTGATTGTCTTTTTGTGTTTGTTTTTTCGAAGACATTTTAGCATAGGTTATCACACATTAAAAAATTAGAAATACTGTCTGAATTCAAAATTTGTAAAAGCAGATGATCACACATGTAAAAAATACGCTAACAGACTGAGTGCTAAACACATACTTACTAATGCATCGGGACGGAAGTGCCAGCTTACAAATGAATTTCCAGGAAAAAGGGTCTCTCCCTTTCTGCGTCACTCGTTATGCGAATTTTTTACTCATTAAGGGAGCAACTTTTCAATATTTTTTGGGGCTCGTTATGCGAATTACTCGTTATGAGAGGTGCTTGTTATGAGGGGTGCTCGTTATGACAGGTGCTGGTATGAGAGGTGCTTGTTATGACAGGTGCTCGTATGATAGGTGCTCGTATGAGAGTTGCTTATTATGACAGGTGCTCGTATGAGAGGTGCTTGTTATGACAGGTGCTTGTATGAGAGGTGCTTGTTATGACAGGTGCTTGTATGACAGGTGCTTGTTATGACAGGTGCTCGTATGAGAGGTGCTCGTATGAGAGGTGCTTGTTATGACAGGTGCTCGTATGAGAGGTGCTTGTTATGACAGGTGCTCATATGACAGGTGCTCATATGAGAGGTGCTTGTTATGACAGGTGCTCATATGAGAGGTGCTCGTATGAGAGGTGCTTGTTATGACAGGTGCTCCTATGACAGGTGCTCGTATGAGAGGTGCTTGTTATGACAGGTGCTCGTATGACAGGTGCTCATATGACAGGTGCTCGTATGAGAGGTGCTTGTTATGACAGGTGCTCGTATGAGAGGTGCTTGTTATGACGTTGTGAGAGGCTCGACTGTATTTCACCTAACTTTTAAATTTCTATTTTGCCTAGTCTCAATGTAACTTAACTTAAAGCACAAATTTTGTCCTGTCTTAATAATCTAAAAAATTTTATCATAGCGCAACCATTTTAGTTAACCTCAGATCAGTGTCAACCATTTTAGTTAACCTCAGATAAGTGTCAACCATTTTAGTTAACCTCAGATCAGTGTCAACCATTTTAGTTAACCTCAGATCAGTGTCAACCATTTCAGTTAACCTCAGATCAGTGTCAACCATTTTAGTTAACCTCAGATCAGCGTCAACAGTTCAGTATTTTAGCCCTAAAGTCCGTTTGTTATGTCCCAGCAAGCTGTTAAGTCGACAAAGCTTCAAAAGTCACCAGACTCACTTTTGTGCTAACTGATTACAAGTATTTAACACAGTTTCCACATCATTAAAAATAAATAATAAATCGGCCGCTTTTAACTGCTGTATCTAAGTTTTTCTGCACAAAATTGTGGTCATGATCAAAAGCAACAATTTATTTTTCCATCTTTAGGTGCCAATTATTCCAGTGGTGTTTTCGTCTTTTGAGAATTTCTACAGCAAGAAAGACAAGCGTTTTGATGAAGGTAACAAATATTTTAAAGTCCTTAAACTCAGAAATTAATTTAAAACTTAATTATTGAAATATTATTTTTTTTTACCCAGCTTTCGAACGCTTTTTTTCAAATGAGTTGGAATATCAGAGGTATTGAATCCAGGCTGGTTTATCCAGGAGTGAGTTAACAGGATTCAGGGAAGAACAGCTGGATTGATTGAATCCTTGTAGACAGTTGAATTAGTTATAAATACCATCCTGTTAGTTTTCAGCAAGTACAAAGAAAGTCTTCAAGGTGTTAAAAATCCATTTTTTTTCAGGTCAAGTCATAGTGGAAGTGCTGCCGGCCATTCCAACAACTGGACTCACTTCCGATGACGTCACCGCGCTCACAGAGAAAACAAGGGAGACCATGCTGGAGTGTTTTGATCGCATCAGCCAAGAACTTGCCAAGCAGTGATAGCACACACCACTGGATGATGTGGATCTGAGCTGCACAGAACAATTTTGGATTGAGCTCCACAAAATTGTGATGTGTTATGTGTAAGGTTAAAATGACCGCAAAGCGAAAAATGAATGAGAACACCTGTGAAAAGCCAGAACTGGAAGATTGTATTTTATTTTGGATGAGTGCTTTGTTTTGTTTTTATGTTTTTGTGAAGAGATGGGGACAACACACTATTGGCCATCTATGAAGTTTTTAAAAATGTTTAGCGAAGAGACGGGGACAGCACGATGTAGGCCATCTATGAAGTTTGGTTTGGTGTAAATCCTGAACTGTACTTATGGTTAAAAATCAATTTGTGGCAGTTTTTGAGTCATTAAAATGTGATTTACAGGTAAATTTTTTGGACGGGGTCGGCTTTAACAAACCTCCACGGCTGTATGTTGCACAAAAGTCAACGAGGAATGGTACATGCATTCAGTATCATTAAAAATAACAAATGGCATACGTCAGGTTCTGTAACTTTTAAATTTGGTCTTCCAAGGTAAAATCATCATTGATTTCATTTTAAAATATGTTACCCTGGTGGATGTGCAAGTATGGAAAATGGGGTTGGGTAACAATGCTATCTTATAGCTTCGTCTGGTAATCTGAGGGATGGCTAGCTAGCGGGGTAATTGGAGTGGGGGTAATATCATTTTGTCTGCTACTGGATGTAATTGTGCTAATACAAAGTGAATCTTTGAGTCCTATGTACCAGTTCTCAGGTGAAACTTTTTGTCTTTCACATCATATTTGGTTGAATTTGAAGTCCCAGTATTGAAAAAAAATGCATTTTTTTAATGCATGATTGTTATGATTTGAAATATCCATTTTGTTCAGCTTTAAAGTGTATGTATAACTTTGTAAACTGTTGGAAGGAACATTTTCATTTTGGCCAATGATTTAATGCTTTTGGTTACAAAATGATGATGACATTTCTTTTTTATTTATTTATTTTATACGACCAAATCGGTTGTTTGTCACAACTTGCCAGCTAGGGCTATTGTTGTTTACTTTCACGTCCTGTAGGGTAAGATGTTCAGCTTTAAAGCCAGGCAAAGTTGTTGTTTTTTTTTAAAAATATTGGCATGAGTCATTTCCCCTTCACATTTTGAGAATAATTTAAATCGTATTATCTGAACGAACATTTGTAAATATTCATCTTTTTTATTTAATGTTTTGTTGCTTTGTATTTATCATGTTCATAAATATATTTTACACCCACAATTCATACGATTTTAAATTCAAATCAGTTGCTACTAATTTGTCAGAGAATTCTTAGGTTCAAGACCAAAAATAAACATGACTCAGTGCATAACCAACTCCTCTAACTTTTCACAACTCCATACCATCGTAGCAAAGCCATATTGCTGGTTATGTCCCTAAATGAATGCTTTGCCCCATTTTAATTTTACATTTTGCTTGCAGTCAGTGACTTTTGATTTCCATTTCTTTGGAATTTTTTTTTAAAATGCTCACAAATTATGAAGTCAAGTTTGATGTTGATAAGCTAAGACTAAGATAATGTGACATGACTGTTTTAATAATATATATATATATATTTATTTAATGCTGTATTCCTTCTTTGATGATGTAGTTCCCTCGCAGTGTCTAGCTCTGTTTTAAAGCAGTTTTATCAAACTAAATACCACCAATTTAGTATTTATAAAAGTGACTGCACTATTAAATGTTCTAAGGTTAAGTGTGTCGTGTAGTCCAGTGCTTCTCAACTTTTTTTCCATGATTGCACCACAGAGCGGTGCACTATTTTCACTGTACTGATGTGATAGTGAATTGTTTTTTTAAAAATTGTATTTGTTTCATTTTATTTGCTTATTAAAGAAAATTTGACATATTCTATAGGGTCATTATCAATGGTTGCAAATGGAGGATTATAATTATATTTTTCTGTCCTTTCTTGATAACTTCTGCGGACCGACAGCGAATAGATGGCCCACGGACCGAAACTGGTCAGTGGACGGCTATTTTGAGAAGCACTGGTGAAGTCCATGGTAGCATGGTGATGCAGGAGGCACAGGCTGACAACAATCAGAGTACATAGAAAGATTTTCAAATTCTAATAAAATACTCGCATTACTCGGTCTATATTTGTTCTGTGCATGGACAAACCAAATTATATTTTAAATTAAAATAGGTTGTCTTACAGTCTAAAGTTTAATCTCCCTTGAATGTTTTTAAGATAAATGTAAGTCTGTGTATATGCTTGTATGTCTGTGCTTGTCTTATATTTTGTGATAGCCCCTGAAAGGGCTGCCATGTTAAGTGTGATTTCAGCTGAAATTAATTTCTGATTTGCAATTTAAACAAACCAAAAAATGTGTTAATAAAATTATTTTTTTCATAAACCTTCAATTAATTAACTTTATTTTTAATTGATCTTTTATCTTAGAGTGTGGTAAAAGAATGATATTTTTATCTATTATCAGTAATGTTTTCTTTTGAAAAACAATTGTTTTGTAATTTTTTGGTAATTTTTTTGTAATTTTTTAATAAGTTGAAAAAGGGCAAGAAAACTTCATCAGTATATTTGCAAACATCTCATCAATGCCAAGCCATCTACATAATACAAACAGTCCCAGGTGGCTTGAATCATTTCTTTTGTTAATTTTCACTAACATTTTTTTGTATCAGGCCATATCTTAAATAAAGATTGTTCCACAAATTTACAAATTAACAGTTTACACTTTTTAAAATATTTTATCTTGGATGAATGAGTAAACATAAAGGCTAGGATTTTTAAAAAAAAATCAAAGTATTTAATTTATTGTTGTGAGGTTCACGTGAATAAAGTGAACTCAAGCCACTGGTTGAAGTTCAAAACTAAGTTAATAGGTGAACTTGACATTAAAATGTGTAACAAGCAGGTCTATATACAAACAAGAAGTAAAAACAACACAGGAAATATGGCAGACTCCTCAACATAAATAATATAATAGCCCAAGTCACTGCTCACTGGATCATTGAATGTGTAATGCTATGAGTCATTGTTTGATCTTATATTTTAATACAAGGTGTGCATCAGGAGGTGCGCAAAAATGATTAAAAATTAAAGATTCTCACCATAAAAAAAATATTAAATGACGTCATTGTTTTAGCTCATATTTTAATTTTGGAAAAGGGAACGATGTAAGAAGAGGATTTGAGGATTGTTAATTATAAAATAGTTTGTGTATAATTCAGGAATATTTCGTATTTATCAAACGAGGACAAATTAGTTTGGCTTTTGAAAAAAGTAGGCGCCACAGCGTCCCATCACAACCTAGTTTTTATAATAATTATACAAGAGCTTTCAACTAGAGTGCTTTAAACAAGAGTGCTAGTGCCTTCAACTAGAGTGCTTTAAACAAGAGTGCTAGTGCCTTCAACTAGAGTGCTTTAAACGAGAGTGTTTCAACAAGAGTGCTTTAAATAAGAGTGCTAGTGCCTTCAACTAGAGTGCTTTAAACAAGAGTGCTAGTGCCTTCAACTAGAGTGCTTTAAACAAGAGTGCTAGTGCCTTCAACTAGAGTGCTTTAAATAAGAGTGCTAGTGCCTTCAACTAGAGTGCTTTAAAAAAGAGTGCTAATGCTTTCAACTAGAGTGCTTTAAACGAGAGTGCTAGTGCCTTCAACTAGAGTGCTTTAAACAAGAGTTCTAGTGCTTTCAACTAGAGTGCTTTAAACAAGAGTGCTAGTGCCTTAAACTAGAGTGCTTTAAACAAGAGTGCTAGTGCTTTCAACAAGAGTGCTTTCAACAAGAGTGCTAGTGCTTTCAACAAGAGTGCTAGTGCTTTCAACAAGAGTGCTAGTGCTTTAAACAAGAGTGCTAGTGCTTTCAACTAGAGTGCTTTAAACAAGAGTGCTAGTGCTTTCAACAAGAGTGCTTTAAACAAGAGTGCTAGTGCCTTCAACAAGAGTGCTTTAAACAAGAGTGCTAGTGCTTTCAACAAGAGTTCTTTCAACAAGAGTGCTAGTGCTTTCAACAAGAGTGCTTTCAACAAGAGTGCTAGTGCTTTCAACAAGAGTGCTAGTGCTTTCAACAAGAGTGCTAGTGCTTTCAACAAGAGTGCTTTAAACAAGAGTGCTTGTGCTTTCAACAAGAGTGCTAGTGCTTTCAACAAGAGTGCTTTAAACACGAGTGCTAGTGCTCTCAACAAGAGTGCTAGTGCTTTCAACAAGAGTGCTAGTGCTTTCAACAAGAGTGCTAGTGCTTTAAACAAGAGTGCTTTCAACAAGAGTGCTTTCAACAAGAGTGCTAGTGCTTTCAACAAGAGTGCTTTAAACAAGAGTGCTAGTGCTTTAAACAAGAGTGCTTTAAACAAGAGTGCTTTCAACAAGAGTGCTAGTGCTTTCAACAAGAGTGCTTTAAACGAAGGGCAAACGCCCTCATTGACGCCCATCTCGTATTACGTGTGAAACTTGAAGCCGTTCTATTAATCTTCTAGAAGGCGTTGCCTTCACAAAGTACACCCCATAAACTCTACAACAAAGAGAGCGTAATTTAAATAAAAATAACCCAACGCAATGAAACGTAATATGTAACTGTAAATAACATTCTTTTTATTTAGCTATAATCCTCTGTACGAAAGCAAGTCATATTAATTTACGCTGGTGCCAGAAAAAAACAATTATTTATTTAGTCCAGCTGCTGTTCCGTAAGTTGTTACAATTATTTATTTAGTCCAGCTGCTGTTCCGTAAGTTGTTACAATTATTTATTTAGTCCAGCTGCTGTTCCGTAATTTGTAGTTAATATAATCGTTGTAGCTTTCATCTTCAGATATTTAGTCAACAATATCAGTGACGTCTGCAAATTTAAGGATTGGAATCCTGCCGCTTAAACTCTTTCGCTACCTTTAATGAATTCTTCCGTTAGCTTTAGTGGATCCTTTTTTATTTATTATTAATTTTTTTGCCACGTTTTTATTAACTCACTTTCGTTCCCGTTTGTCCACAATTTTTTCAAATCTGCCAACGTAAAATTAAACCACTTCGGGTGGACCCAGAGATCTCAAAATTTTACCACAGATAGATCTTGGATGACAATGCATTGTATCAAAATTTCAGATCGATCGAATGTACTGTTATTAAATTATTGAACTTTTTAGTTTAATCTACATATAAGCATATGTATTATCCGTCTGCTCTTGTTTACATTACATTAACGTGCCGAGTTCACACCAACCCCGACCACATCAACCATGTTTAACATCAAGGGGATATCAGTCATTTCCAGTCTGTAAATGTTTGTCGGGCAATGCGTATTTTATTTGAACATAATCAATAATTCAAAACTCACCATAGCATACATTTAGACTAAAAAGAATAAAATAAATAGAAGTAAAAAAAAAGATTTAAAAAAAAACACGTTTTTATAAGCGGACTAAAAAGAAGAAAATGTATTTTTTCCACAGAATTGTGAAGGAAAAATCTTTTTCTGGATTGATAAAAATTTCAAACTTATATGCTCAAGTACTATGATGTGATATGACTAACTTTATGGACGGCCCCTATGGCACAAGGGGAGGGTGGGCAGTTCCTTCAGGTGGTCATTATTTTCTATATATAGAAAGGCTTTAGTTTTTCAGCCAGATGCAGAATTATTTCTAGGAAAAAAAGTTGGGGGGGGGGAGAGAGATATTCTTGGACCGCCCCTGGTGCCATTAACCCTTAACTGCGCAAGTGAATCAAATATTTAGAATAATCATGGAATTAATGTGAAACGCTTCCATGGCCCATGACGTAATAACTCTACTTCATTGCTATTTAGTGTAGTGTGAAAAGTACGATATCACTCCACAACTAAATGAATAGTCTCTTGTTTGTTCGTGTGGTGGCATGTTGTTGTCACGTTACGGGCTGTTAACAGTACATTCGACGACGTGTGAATAGTCTCTTGTTTGTTCGTGTGGTGGCATGTTGTTGTCACGTTACGGGCTGTTAACAGTACATTCGACGACGTGTGAATAGTCTCTTTTTTGTTCGTGTGGTGGCATGTTGTTGTCCCGTTACGGGCTGTTAACAGTACATTCGACGACGTGTGAATAGTCTCTTGTTTGTTCGTGTGGTGGCATGTTGTTATCACGTTACGGGCTGTTAACAGTACATTCGACGACGTGTGAATAGTCTCTTTTTTGTTCGTGTGGTGGCATGTTGTTGTCCCGTTACGGGCTGTTAACAGTACATTCGACGACGTGTGAATAGTCTCTTGTTTGTTCGTGTGGTGGCATGTTGTTATCACGTTACGGGCTGTTAACAGTACATTCGACGACGTGTGAATAGTCTCTTTTTTGTTCGTGTGGTGGCATGTTGTTGTCCCGTTACAGGCTGTTAACACTACATTCGACGACGTGTGAATAGTCTCTTTTTTGTTCGTGTGGTGGCATGTTGTTGTCCCGTTACGGGCTGTTAACAGTACATTCGACGACGTGTGAATAGTCTCTTGTTTGTTCGTGTGGTGGCATGTTGTTGTCCCGTTACGGGCTGTTAACAGTACATTCGACGACGTGTGAATAGTCTCTTGTTCGTTCGTGTGATGGCATGATGTTATCACGTTACGGGGTGTTACAGTACATTCGATGACGCGTCGGTGTTGCCATGTGTCTTAAGTAACAACAACCCTATAATAATGTCATGGCCAGGTCAAGAGATAGGGAGGTGAAATTCTAAGGATCACTCAGTAAACAGGTGGTTCGTCACACTACAGCTGTGGTTCTCGCGAGGTTTGCGGCGAATATTACAAAGTTCCCTTGGAATATGATACCATATGATAGCCAGTGGACTTTGTATCAGTACAAACCAATGACTCATTGAGCTGTAACTGAGAACAAAAACCTTTGTACGGAGCGCGCGTTTTTCTGGTGTTATTTTTATGTAATGTCATTAAACAATTCTTTAATAGGATATTTCGAGATACCCGTACTTTCTATGATCGATCAAAGGGAGGCAGAGGCGTCCCGGGGGGGGGTTGTGGACCTCACCAGATGACACCATCACTAGGGGTGTCACCGAAGTATACAATTCTGTATGCAGCCGTTATTTGTCACTGGCAGACTCGGAAGAGATCTATAGTCTAAGTCGTGAGCAGAGGCGGCGTTAGGTACGCGCGAGGCCTGGTGCAACAATGACCCCGCGCCCCCCCCCTAGATTAGATCAATTCTTGCGCAAACTCAGTAGTGCAATATCTTCCGGCTCTTTTGTTACTTATATATAGTCTCAATTCTGAAACGCGGGGCCCCCTTAAGCGCGGGGCCTGGGGCGATTGCCCCAGCTGCCACCCCAAAAGGCCGCTCCAGGTCGTGAGGGTGTGACACCATGAGCTACCGCACTGGGCGTCACCAACCTACCAACCCTAGTGACGCCTCTGAAGGGAGGTTAACTCGCACAAAAACAAAATGACCAACTAAAAATTAACTAACACGGTCGAGGAATTAATGCACTCAAACATCTGCAGTGGTATGGGACCGTCCATAAATGACGTCACGCAATTTTGGCCGATTTCTGCCCCCTTCCCCCCTCGTCACAAAAAACGTAGCCCCCTCCAATATGACGTCACAAAGCGTTGACACCCCCCCCCCTAAAGACGGTATTTTCTATTTGAAAATGATCATGTTTCAAATCACTTTTTTGTCAATTAAGTATGTATTTAGTGTAAGGCTGCACTCTAATATCGTAACACGCGTGAAGCCCATGTAAAACGTCATTAATTATATTGTAAACAATCAAATATTTGAGTGGAACTTTTATATTAAGTTTTGCGTTTTTGCTGTGACGTAACATTTCTTAAACAACCCCCCCCCCTTTTTTTTTCGTCACAAATTGTCGCCACCACCCCCCCCCCTTTTTTTTAAAACGCGAGTGACGTCATTTATGGACGACCCCTTTCTGAAAAGCTGATACCTCTGGCTATAACTCAGCTTAAGGTTATGAGCTTAAGCTCATTCTTTGCGTTAAAAAGAAGAGTACTTTGAGGCATTTAAAAAAAAATAACGACACCGGAATTTCATGTAATAAAAATTATTTACATTGGAGGCTATGGACTTAAACTTATTGGTACACCGGTTGAGCTAAATCAACAATCTAAGCCAGGGGTCTCCAAACTTTTCTGCCGCATTTACTGTCAATCAGCAGTTTGGGGGGCCGACTACTAGCCCACAACTACTAAGTTTTGTGTTAAACTACAGGCAAAAATGGTATCTTTATTTGGAGATTAAAAGGTCTCCAGGGGCCGGATGTGAGGGCCTTAGCGGGCCGCATATGGCCCGTGGGCCCTAGTTTGTAGACCCCCTTTATCTAAGCGATTGAAAAGAAAATGTTAATTGTGTCTAAACATTTTATTATAATTTTGTTGTTGTTTGTAGTTGCGTCGTCAGAGCGCACCGTGAATCAATATTTTCTCCGATTGCAACTAAACCATACAATTATTTGGTCCTTGATTGTTGCTGGCTAAAATCGTTGCTCTTTATAGAGCAAATAGCCGTACCCTTACCGAATGGTTTTTTAAAGTTATTGATTATAAAATCACAGATTTTAATCACGCCGTTTTGGTAAACAAATCACACACACACACACAAAATAAATTTAAAAAAACACATAAATAAATAAATGAGGTAAAGTAGTGTAGTTATGGTGATAGAGTTCTGGTGAGTGGAGAAAAGTCGCAGAATTGTGAGAAACAGCTGTTACCACTATTCGTGTTAAAGTAGGGGTCCCGGTGAAGTACCAATTACTTAGTTACACAGCGCCTTGATTTAATCCGATAAGATAATTGGGAACAACTTTCAAAGTTCAAAATCAGTTGAAAATTGTAGCGATATAACTGCAAAATAAAAATAAAAAACCGTAAAAAACCAAGTTTTTGACTTTAAATCCTTTATGTACGAGAAGTAACTAAAAGAATGTTTATTATAATACGCAGCGACAGACCATCCAAAAATACAAAATTGCAGTTGTGTCGTAAGACATGTTTAACATAATGCACACCGATCAGGAATATTTTTATAAAAAGTGTTGTCAATAAAATACGCACCTTATTGCGCGACAGAAAGGTTGTTCAATATAATACGCACCGCGACACTCTATCTCAAAAAATAACATGTTACATAGGAATAAATAAAATAATCTAAAAATTCAATAATTTAATTACCAGACATGCGATTGATCTGAAATTTTGATACATAGTTTTTATCATCGCCACAAAACTGCCTGCTAAATTTCAGCTCGCTAGCTTACAAGGAAGTGGGTTAAAAATCGATCCAAAGTTTTGGCGACCGACAAGCAATCAAGGGTTCAACCAGACACCACGAGTTAATATAAAGGATTTTAAAAATGAATAAATCATTGAATTTCTTAGAACATAATATACTATCAGCCCCGAATGGAATGGATTTAAACAAAATTACTCTCAAAATAACCAATCTTTAAATACCGGTATGTTTTATTAAAGGCATAGCGATGCACATTTCACTCAAGTCCAATTTCAAACATTTTATATGCTTTAAAAAAAAAGAAGCTTATACAAAGGAAATGAGATGAATGCTCCCGGCTCAGAAAGGAGTAGATATCTATATCTGTTTATGGGTTTAAAAAATGCATATCTCTATATATAATTCACAAGATCAAGTAGTGTGCAAATAAGAATGACGAATGGCCGACGCTGGGGTCGGCCAATCAGTTTATGGTTGGCAAGCTAGGTTGGTGCAGAGGGAGGGGGGAGGGGGGCATGTCTCGGGACTAGCAATGCTTCTTGCGTTCACTTGCTCTGTTCCTTCTCAAAATAACAAGCCCCAGCGGCAATATTATTATTTTTAATTTTAAAAAATATTTATGTTTTTGCCCTTTCTTTTCCCCCTTTTTTGCGAGCATGGCTGACCCTCTTACCCTCGCTAGGGTCGGCCAATCACAATGTATGGCATGTCTCAAGACCAACAATGCTTCGGTGCCTCGACGTTCCCTCGTGTTGTTCTGATTTATTCGTGCTGTAGTTTGTGTCCGTTCTTTCCCCACTTTCTTTGAACTATCCATGAGCAAGTCTGCGGCGTATGCTACGCCGCGGTTCGTGTCTAGTGTTTTATATTTTGCCAAAATCCATCCACCCATCCTATAAATATTTCGATTTTTTTTTCAAATCTCGGATAATAAAAACATGATTTCATGGCCCCTGGCCCAAAGCGTCATTTTAGAAATTTAAACCCTCTAGCTAACGAATAATCTGTTTGCCCAGGTACGTCCATCCGGTAGCCAATAAAATTAAATTTAAAATTTATATTGGTTATGTAAGAAAAAAAACAACAACACATTAACGGCCCCAGGCCCCCAACTGTACACTATGTTAAGTTCAAAACCATTGTATATTTTATTCTGGATCATGTTGGGTATTTATGTACAGCTCATATAGTCAGAATCTATAAATCCTTGTCGAAACGTTTGAAGAACAAACAAACCCAGCAGAGACCTTTATATCTCATCCAAATATAAATGATTTATCGTGACTTTATTTTCTGTGACTTTGTTTCTTGCAATCGGATCGCTGGTGATTTACGAGCAGCCCGCCCTTTGAATAAAATGGCGCCATTTGAAAATACTCTTTTATCTCAGCGATCCGGTTTTGATGCGTGTTGTTAACTCTTGTATGCAAGACTATACATAAACCATGTCTGGTCGTAGGCCCGTAGGACGCAATAATCTTCTGTATAGAAAGAGCGTCTGTAACAGACACTTTAAAAAAAAATACTTCGAATGGCCTTTTCTGTGAGTTTACTCCACTTTTAGAATGTACTGATGATCTGAATTTTGTTGGTGTGGCCATGTATAGTGAGTGTCGAAAGTCATTAAGGTCATCCCCCACCGCACCCTCTTTACAGGCAATACACCTGAGGCCTACCAAAACAATTACATGCCCGCTGTACTTTAAATATGACATAACCTTCATAGGGTCGATGTTTATCTCCCCCCCCCCAACAGCTGAAATAAAGATTAAAACGTATGATGCTCAGTGATACGAATGGAGCACTTTATTAAAAAAAATAATTTTAAAAAAAAACCGTTGGATCCTACATTCTCTCTAGATGAAGATAAACTTTCTTACTGATAAATTATTTTTTTTTGAGAGTAATACACTGAAACACATGGCGATCATTCAAACATAATATCACGACGATCACCAGTGATGATTCAGGGGGTGATGACATGGCTAACAGGCCGATGTCAAGGCCAACAGGCTGACGTCAAGGTCAACGCGATGATGTCAAGGCTAACAGACTGATGTCAAGGCTAACAGACTAAAGTCAAGGCTAACAAACTGATGCTAAGGCTAACAGACTGATGTCAAGGCTAACAGACTGATGCCAAGGCTAACAGACTGATGTCAAGGCTAACAGACTGATGAGGTCAAGGCTAACAGACTGATGTCAAGGCTAACAGACTGATGTCAAGGCTAACAGACTGATGAGGTCAAGGCTAACAGACTGATGTCAAGGCTAACATACTGATGTCAAGCCCAACAGACTGATGTCAAGGCTAACAGACTGATGTCAAGGATAACAGACTGATGCCAAGGCTAACATACTGATGTCAAGGCTAACAGACTGATGTCAAGGCTAACAGACTGATGTCAAGGCTAACAGACTGATGTCAAGGCTAACATACTGATGTCAAGGCTAACAGACTGATGTCAAGGCTAACAGACTGATGTCAAGGCTAACAGACTGATGTCAAGGCTAACAGACTGATGTCAAGGCTAACATACCGATGTCAAGGCTAACAGACTGATGTCAAGGCTAACAGACTGATGTCAAGGCTAACATACTGATGTCAATCCCAACAGACTGATGTTATGGCCATATAGAATGGGACTGCGATAAAGCTTTTAAATAAAATACAAAATACACAAACAAATTGTGCAATGAAAACAATAAATTTGAATTTTATTTTTAAACTAACACTAGAGAAACGTCTAATGTGTCAGTTTAAAAATAAAGCTCAAATTTATTGTTTTCATTGCACAATTTGTTTGAGTGTTTTGTATTTTACTATGGCCATTATGTCTTAGCATGGCCACTATATCTTAAGAGTTGAGTCTCAATCTTACAAAATAAATAATCGATTTTAGACGGCCTGTTCGCGGGAAAATGTCTAAGGATAAGTGCGTAAATCAAATGACTCCCTTTAAAAACGATATTAATTAGAATAAAAAGAAAGATTTCGGTTCCCATGGCAACCTTGTTAAACAATACCCGGACATAAATTGTGCAGGCACCTAAATGGACATACACTGCCCAGAGGCGTCACTGGGTGGGTGCGGGGGAGAGGGGTGCGGACCGCACTGGGTGACACTATTTCAAGGGAGGACACCAAAATGTAAAATTCTGAATGTTCCCCCTATTTGTCACTTGTAGGCTCGGAGGAGGTCTATGGGGTAAGTCGTGAACGGGTGACACCATGAGCTACCGCACTGGGTTTACACCAACGCAAGTGACGCCTCTGACACTGCCTAACAGTAAGAGGGCATTAAATGCCCTCAAGTGCAGCTTTCTCCGCTCACCCGTTTTATGAAAGAATCGGGACACTTTGATGGCAGCCGAGCTGAGTTTTAAGTTTTGATCGTAAAACTCGCGGTTCGCCTGTGAGGAGAGATAGGGAGACAGTGCAATCGATGTTCCGTGCGCAACATCAAAAGACCCGTCAAAATCCGCTTCAGAGCAAATTACAAGAAACGTTTTAATACGTCTTGGTATTTTTCTGATTTAAAAAAAAAGAACTTCAGTAGTAATGCTATCAAATTATAAAACCCCATTCTTGAACTCCAAAGTCTGACAGGTAAAATACAACTGCCCTGGTGAGAGATGGGGTCAAATGCTGCCGTATACACATAAGTACAGGGGCATTCTCAATACTTGCAGCTCAGTACCGATCTTTTTTATATGTTTGTTTTTACATACGCGTGCACCGTTAAAAAGTTCCCTTTAAGTTAAGATGAGTTAAACCTGGGCACTCCAGAATTTCTAAAGTGTGTGTGTGTGTGTGTGTGTGTGGGGGGGGGGCAGCGCTAGATTTTAAGAAGCAACAAAAAAGCTTTTGTTTTCAAATACACGATTTTTATTTATTAATTTCAATCAGCCATGACCTAATAAATAATAATAATAAATTGATTATTTTTATAGCGCTGTATCCCAGTAAGGAACTGGGCTCACAGCGCTTTACATGAAAGAAATAACATACCTATAAATATTAAATTAACTTTCATATCATAACAAACACAAAAATTACAGTACATTATACATAAGCTACGTTAATCATTTACAAGAAATGTTGTTTCATTAATTTTGAAAATAAATGTTGAAAAGATGTGTCTTAAGTGCAGTCTTGAAGGACTTGGTTGTTTGAATACTACGTATGTGTAATGGTAGAGAAATCCATTGTTTGGCTGCACAAAAAGAGAACGACCTTTCACCAAATGTTTTGGTGCGTGTCGTAGGAACAGAGAGAACGCGTGTGTCTGCAGAAGATCGTAGCTGGCGAGTGGGTGAGTAGACCGACAAAAGTTCAGTAAGATACGATGGGCATGAGTCCGAAAAGAAGTTGTGACAGAGAACGGCCAGTTTGTAATCAATACGGGCTTGTATAGGCAGCCAATGAAGTGAGTGAAGAAGTGGAGTAACATGGTCATGTTTTTTTGCCTTGAGCACCAGTCTGGCAGCTGAATTTTGAACTTTCTGTAGTTTTTCAATGCATTGTTTTGGCGCACCTTACAGAAGAGAATTGTTAATGATCATGTACAGAACGACTGTTACAGTAGTCTGCAGAGATGCCGTATTGAAGAACACATTGACTCCAGTGTTATCGTGGTGAATTGTGGTTAAGTTCAAACAACTTGGCTTGCAGGGAAGGGTACGGTAGATGAAGAGGGGAAAAAATCATTGCGATAATTATTATATAAAATTAATAATCTTACATAGGAATTCCTTACTCTGCTCACTCTTACAGTTTAATCATTCCGTACACTGCTCACTCCTATAGTTTAATCATTCCGTACACTGCTCACTCCTATAATTTAATCATTCCGTACACTGCTCACTCCTATAGTTTAATCATTCCGTACACTGCTCACTCCTATAGTTTAATCATTCCGTACACTGCTCACTCCTATAGTTTAATCATTCTGTACACTGCTCACTCCTATAGTTTAATCATTCCGTACACTGCTCACTCCTATAGTTTAATCATTCCTTACGCTGCTCACTCTTATAGTTTAATCATCCAAAATAACACTTGCTTTCTATTAAGTGTGGTGTGCGTTTCGTATGACGCGCACCCTTATTGTTCCACTACCCATGCACACAAAATATTGATGTGTCGTAAATCATGTGTTCAAAGCCTCTTCAATTTCACGAAAGTAATTCAGCCTTTTCCCGTCTGCGATTTATTATTAAAATTCTGGTGTTATTGGACAAGATGATATCTGGACACAAGGATATGAGTTAGTGCAGAAAGTTGAAGATATTCTCTGAATTTTATCCCATATTAAAAAAAAAGTTAAAATTTTGATGGATGATACACGGAACAAAATGTTAACTTCATATCACTGCAACATGTGGTTGAACATGATTGAGTGTGGGTGGGTGGGAGTGAGAATGGGTGGGGGTGCCGCAGATTGCAGACGGACAATTTATCTCAGGGCTCATCATCATATATATATCAACTTACGGCGCGGTGGTCGAGTGACATGCGTGCTAGGCTGGCATACCAAAGCTAACGGGTTTGAATCCCTCGTGAAGGTTTGTCCCCGGTGTTTAGCGTGTCCCTGAATAGAGCCAGCTCCGAATGGGCACCTGGCTCTAGTTATGAAACAAAGGCGGATATGGCCGTGAACGCTGCGCCTCTTGCCGATACGTTCTCACGTAGGACGCAATAATCCTTCTGTATAGAAGGAGCGTCGGGTAAGTTAAGACAAGACAAAACGCACGTGTGACGTTTTGAAAAGTCTTTTACGTTGTTCTAATGGTACAAACTCGTGTTTAAAATGAGCATTTATTATTTTTATATGCAATATACCTAATAATAATATATATTACTACAAGAGGGTAACAACACTAAATAAATAATTTATATAGCTCTGTACCCATTTGGAATTATAAAAAATATCAACCTATCAAATATTTTATTTGTTAGCATTTAGTAATATACATTAATTTAGAAAATCGTTGTGACTTTATGCTGCTGCTTGAAAAAATAAAGTTAAGTTTCATATTTACACAGATTATCTCATTTATTTATAGACACTTTTGATTTAACACAATTCATACTTTTAATAATTTTATCAGAAATAAATTATCTTCCTTTGCGAGTCTTACGACAAAGTAAATTAATCACAAAGCTATAAATAATCCTTTGGCTGTCACGTGATTTGATCTTTTAAAGAATAAACACCCCGGAAAACTAACTCAGCTGGTCCCGATTGTTCTATATTTGTAAACGCGAGTGGTCCATCCTGGTCTGATGATGACATATCCTTCATTACCTTAAACGAAATTTTGAGATCTCCGCCTTTCATAACAATAATTCGCTCAACGAAGCTGCTCCGGATAATTCTGTCCCTTGTAATTTCGTTAACAATTTCCGATTGGTCACTGGCAAACTGGTCTCTTTTAATGGCATCGCTGATTGGTTTCCCGCGCTCGACGACATTGCCGTTAGCTAGATTGTGAATGACGTCATCAGTTTTTGCGGTCACGTCATAGTTGCTTTTCGTTGATTTTGTATGTCCGACGACGACGCTCGTTTGGTTTGTAAGATGCCCGCCCCTGCAATTCTTTAGATAGTGAGCGATTGCCACAGCAACCGCGCCCGTCCCGCACGCCAGTGTCTCCCCTTCGACACCACGTTCGTATGTCCTCACCCGTAGCCTGGCCGGCTCAACAATCTTCTCCCGGGCTTCAGTGAGCTGGGCGTCATGGCCCTCGCTTGTGAGCTCCGTCACGAAATTGATGTTACTCCCCTTTTGTCCGTACCGTTCGTACCTGAGTTGTCTTCCCGCGTTGAAGACGTCCAGCTCGTCCAGGCCGGAGGCGAGGAAGGTGACGTGGTGCGGGGACCCGGTGTCCAGAAACATCTCGTCACGGCCGTAGACCGTCACCGCCTCGGAGGTCACGTCCCTGAAGCGGAGGAAATACGTCACGTGACCAGCGCCGCTGACGTGTTGGACGCCGCCGCAGTGGACGCCGTCGGCAGCCTCGAACTGGTACACTGGAAACGCCTTCCCCACACGGTCCATCTCAACTGTGCCCTCGGCAGTGAAACTGTCTCCACGCCGACCCGGTCCAGTCTCTGAACCCTTTCCCGTCTGCTTGTCAGTTTCAGCCATCGAGCACCTTATGCCGTTCCCCCAAGCGAACGCGATGGCACATCGGCAACCGTTGCCGCAAAGGCTCCCTTCCTTGCCGTCCGAGTTGTAATACGACACACGGAAGTCCGCCAGCTCACTTGTCCGTATCTCCAAGATGCCGTCTGCTCCGATTCCAAAATGCCTGTCGCACATCTGCCGCCTGTGAAAGTCGGAAGTGACGTATTTATTTCTCCGGTTGTCAATGACAATGAAGTCATTTCCGGCACCTTGGAATTTGTGGAATTCGAGATCGGACATGGCGCCCTGAAATCAAGAATCGAGAATACATTTCAGGTCGTGTGGATGAGATGTTGCGATGAAAAGATTGGGAAATAATACTTCGTAAAAAAAAATGTATTGAAAGGACTTCGGGAATTCCCAACCAAAAAAATGTCATAATGTAGCTCTCATTATGTTGACTGAAATGAATAATCAGGTAATTTATTCAGGGATATTCAAGTCAGATATCAATACGCATAATTCCCGTTGTGTGTATGTATGGATGTAACTAGGCGGCGCTGCGAAATTTGTAATGTTTTTAGGTGGCGCTGCAATCGATTTTTGTTTTATAGTGCTGCACCAAAAATAAAACTTTTCGAACGTTCCGCATAAAATTGTTCAGTATGATAATAAATGAATCAAATAAAAATAAATAGAATAAATGAAAGTTCTGTATTACGTGTTTTTTCAATCAGATGTGTATTTATTTTGAAAACTTCCGTCATTTTCGGCGGGTGATACGCTAGTTATAAATATAATAGCTTTGAAATAACGCGTCAAACGACGGCGGCCTTACAGTCACCACCTAAAGTGACTTGACGGCGGCCTCACAGTCACCACCTAAAGTGACTTGACGGCGGCCTCACAGTCACTAGCTAAAGTGACTTGACGAATTTTCTTCAAATTAACGTTATACATGTAATTTAATGGCCGACCATGAATGACGTCACGCAATTTTGGTTGATTTTTGACCCCCCTCCCCCTGGTCACACGTAGTCACAAAAACGTAGACCCCCCTCCAATATGACCTCACAAAGCGTTGACACCGCCCCCGCCCCCTTTTTTGTCATTTAAGTATGTATTTAGTGTAAGGCTGCACTCTAATATCGTAACACGCGTGAAGCCCATGTAAAACGTCATAAAATAATTTGTAAACAATCAAATATTTGAGTGGAACTTTTATTTAAAGTTGCGCGTCTTGATGTGACGTCACATTTCTTAAACACCCCCCCCCCTCTCGTCACATTTCATCACAAATGGTCGACCCAATCCCCCGCCCCCTCCCAGGTGCGTGAAGTCATTTATGGACGGCCCCTTAATAAGAATACCCATCAGCACAAACCACGCACCCAGATAAGATACTGCTCACCCCTTAACTCCCTTGTGCTATTTGAATATTTCAAACCTCAGCTTACACCGCAAGCGTATGTCAAAAGAATTATAATTTCCGTGAATCAAAAGAAAATTTTACAATCTTTAGAGAAGTTTTAGCATGTGAAAATATTATAATTTTTGCATGATATATACAGAGAAGGGTATTTAATGTCTTGCAACTACAGAATAATAATAATAATAATCAATATACATAATTTTCGATCTCTGTCACGTCTGTAGTGTCTGTCCGTGACGCTACTAATTTTAGAAAGCAGCGCACCAAATTACTGCACCAATGCATCAAAAGGTGTGCAAATTAAAGATGCGCTGTAAAAAAAAATATTATATGACATCATTGTTTTAGCTCATATTTTAATTTTGGAAAAGGGAACAATGTAAAAAGAGGATTTGATGATGGTTAATTATAAAATAAAAAAAAACAAAGGTAGCGCCATAGGCGCCCTACAACCCTTATTATAAAATACTTTGTGTACATTTCAGAAAGTTTAATATTTCATATTAATTAAACAAGGACAAGTTAGTTGGGCTTTTGAAAAAGGTCAGCGCCGTAGGCGCCCTTAAAAAAAGTGCATTTTTTCAAAATAAATAGTGTTTAGCTGAAAACATCAGTCATTTTTGACGGGTGATACGCTAGTGATGATTATGATGTTGATGGATGACGATGATGATTATGATAATAATAATAATAATAATAATAATAATGAGAATAATAAGATTTAGAAACATTCACAATATTCTACAAATGCAATTTAAGGAAAATAAAATGCTCCTTAATTCAAGTTTGATTACCCGTGGACAGGTTCCTTAACTCCCACCGCTGGACAGATCCGCGAAGTAGAAACTTTCTACTTAATTTAACATTTTTAAAATATATATTTTAGGAAATAAAACATAAAACTTTACCGCATTCTTTTCCACAATTCAGTTAAATATTAAAACCATTTTTAAACACTTTCTTTACAATTTTCTTCACTCTAGGCTCTATCAAACCTCCATCATTTAGCAATGAAAATCCACAATAAAAAAATTAAATATAATAATATAACATGTTTACAAGAACAACTTTTAGGCCTAGGACCTATAGATGAAGTGTCTCAATTTTCTCACACTATTTTTCTCTCTAAATAATATTGTACTAACGTATGATCTCTAAAATACAAAGCAGACATATTTCGCTTCATCAATTTAAAAAATATATCAAAACATTAACACTTAGGCCTAACTTTAACGTAAAAAATGTATACACAAGTATATCTATTTATTATTTATTAATTTGGAATATTTTTTTTAACATAATGAATTTAATGATTAAATTTAAAAAGTATATGAAGTATATGTATTTAGAATTTACCCAACCGCTGAAATTTATTATCGGAAATACATGAAAACAATAAGGGTTTTAATATTCCCCACCTCCCTTTTAAAACTAATCTTCACGTGTCTAAGTGTAACAGACTTTTTTATAATCAATAATTGCAGTTATTATTTTAAAGAACTTCTCAAGTTTATATATTATAGCTAATAAAATTGTAAATTGCCCCATTAATGTATTAGCCTCTCTATAGTATTTTATGCCAATCTAAATATGATTTGCACTACAACTAAGAGAATCTGCCATTTTCAAAATACTTTCTCTAAAATATATATATTTGTCAAATTTCTTAAACTTATCGGAGAATTGTCAGAGGATTAAAGTACAAACAAAAATTTGGGAACCACTGACCTAGATTTCAACATGCCTCAAACTGTTAGAAACACATCATTCGATTACAGTTGCCTTCCAAATCAGGTGACTAAAATAATTTCGGTAATCGTGACAAATCTTTAAATAGAAACACAAACATTCGATGACATGTTGTTAAATTAACGTCCCCCATTCATTAGTAGCATCATGGGCTGAAGGTAAACATTGAAAAATAAACAAACCCTTGGGGTGTCACCACTCACCTACTTTAGGATGGATGGAGGTGAACTTTGGAACTAGCGCAACACAACACGCGACAAGGATTCTAAATCTAGAATCAATGACGGGAACATAAATATAATTAAGAAAAGGATCGGAAAGCCACTTTACTTTAAATTTAAAATAAAACATTGTAATTGTATAAGTATAAGTCAAACTCATGTTCCATACAATGCATGCGACTCTACTTAGGACAAGGGGGATTACGCATTCCGTCTCTCACATTAACCACTGACTAAGTAACACATGTGTGCTGACCTGGTAATATTCTTTACGACACATCTTGTTCTTTTGGCCGCGACGTAGAAGGAATGGAAATTTATCAGCGTGGAATAACGAACGCCGAAGATTATGATACAACACAACTGACATGGTTGCTAAGTAACTAAGTGCATACTTCCTTTGTGTTGTTTTTTTAATTACAGGAAGTTTCCGGACGAAATTAAAAACGTATTCTAGGAAACGCTGCTTGAGGGAAAAGGAAGTTATTTATTTACCCCGGATGCAGTTAAATCCTCGCGTGTGTGATTATAAACGAATGGTTAGAGTCGTAAAGCTGCTGACTGATATGGCTCAAATACACAAGGGGATCATAGAATACACACGCGGGGTCCTTAAAGACGAGTGGAACATGTCTGACATGGGATCCTTAGTACACACAGAGGCTCGTCAGATAAGGATAAAGTATGTTAATGATAACTTTCGCGTGATTCGGTGATGTTGGGCCCTGGCCTGTATGTGAAGGAAGGGGGGAGGTTGGTCAGATTTACCTTAAACAACTTACTCCATATTTTTAAATCCTTTATATTAACTCGTGGTGTCTGCGGCCGACCTTGCTTGCTTGTCGCCAAAACTTTTGATCGATTTTTTACCCACTTGCTCGCAAGATAGCGAGCTGAAATTTTGCAGGCAGTGTCGTACCGATGATAAAAACAATGTATCAAAATTTCAGATCGATCGCATGTACCGTAATTAAATTATTGATTTTTTAGATTATTTTATTTATTCCTATGTATCATGCTATTTTTTGAGATAGAGCGTCGCGGTGCGTATTATATTGAACAACCTTTCTGTCGCGCAATAAGGTGCGTATTTTATTGACAGCTCTTTTTATAAACATATTCCTGATCGGTGCGCATTATATTAAACATGTTTTACGACACAACTGCAATTTTGTATTTTTGGATGGTCTTGCGCTGCGTGTTATAATGAACATTCTTTTAGTTACGTCTCATACGTAAAGGATTTATAGTCAAAAACTTGGTTTTTTACGGGTTGTTTTTATTAAGTATTACTTCATTATTATCATAACTTTAAAAAAAAAGATTCAAGTTATAATTCAAATACATGCACTGCTTGATACCAGTTTGCGTTTTAATCAAATTTTGGTTACCCGTTATTCATTAAAAAATATTAATATAGACTTTAAACAAAGGGCATGGATCAAATTCGTGTTTTATGATGTATAAAGTAAATATTACTCAATGCCTTTGAGATTTATTGTTCCTTTTAAATAAATCTCTTTTTTTCCCCCCCAACTGCAGTCATCAATCAGACAATTAAACGCTGTTATGACAAGACAGCAGGAAAACAGAACAGGGAAATCGTCACATCTGCCGAAGACAATCAGGGACTGGACAAGCTTTCGGAGGGAGCAGATGAGTTCACAACACTTGACACATTCGCGTCATGACGATATAGGATGACCTCACTGATTGGCTCTTGTGACCACTGAGTAGTGAGGCATGGTGGTCGATTGGCATGCGTGCTCGGCTGGCGTGCCGATGGTCACGGGGTCGAATCCCTGCCGTGAACGCAGGGTTTTTTTTCCCAAGGATGTCCCTGAGTGCACCCAGCTCTGAATGGGTACCCAACACTATTTAGGGAAAACAAAGGCTGCTGGGTATTGCGTGAAACCCTCATAGGCGTTGCCTGTGAACGTTGCATCACCAGCTGGCAGACTGACATGGTCTGTGAACCATGTGCAATAATCTTCTGTACATAAGGAGCGTTTAGATAAGATAAGAGTGACCTTTTCAACACATTAGATATAATTCTTAGCCCCATCAGTAGATATAAGAGGCTTAAAGAGGCAGAATCAACAACGCCTTGATTGTGGGTCGTTACCATAACAGAATAAAATATTAACATGTTTGCATGTATATGTCAATATAAAACGATATTATTTAACCACGGGCTCCCATCCTGTGGTCACTGAAATGGGGTCGCACGATCGGATACTTCGTGTCAGATTTTAATGATCGTCTAGGGTCTAGTGGTCAGCGCCATTAAAGTGGCCATCCACCAGAGGGAGCCACTATTATTTTCTATTAATATTTTACTCTCTTAAATTGATATCCTTCAACAGTTTGGTTTAGCTTAAAATAAAACTCATATTCAACATGGTCTGTAGCAGTTTCTTTGGATCGCTAAGCAAAAACTATAATTAAAACTACTGTATATACTCGTTCTATAGCCCGTTCGTTCATAAGCCGACTTCCAACTTTTGGAACAGAAAAAACGTAAAAGTGTATAACCCGCTCGCAAGCCGACCACAAAAATAATAGGACAGCTTAAACAAAATGGGACACATTTTTTTAAACTACAAGCTAAATCGATCATTATGATTGTTTACTTTGTACTGCCTATCTTTGTCTTTGTGCTCTTTGTTAGGCAAGAGTTACAGGTATTTATAAAAAAAATATTATATGTTAAACAGTGACGAAAGCGCGTACATTAAAATTCGCTTTGAAAACAAAATTTGCAAAACAATTTATTAAAACGTTCACAAAAATAAATAAAAATGATTAAATAATGTAAGTGCAGATGGTTAATAATATATTATAGCTTCTGGTAGAGCAGCCGAATCTTGTGAAACACCGACATTCAATATCCATGCAGAAATACGTTAATGACCCGCTCGTAAGCCGTCTCCATATTTTCTCCCTAGATTTTGTCCGAAAAAATCCGCTTGCGAATGAGTATATACGGTATCTTCTTAAATTAAAAAAAAATTAAAAAAATCAGCGCCCATTTTTAAAAAATCAGTTGCTAAAATTGTTGGCAATCTAGTCAAAATATATATCGATGCCAAAACTATATCATTAAGGGAGTTTCTAAAAATGTTAAAAACACACAACGATAAAAAAAAAGGCCATCTCTATATTCTTTCCATTTCCAACACCTGTTGCTAGTGTGCCACATGATACCACTAAGACTTGTATTGTTCAATTTTATTTTTATCAATTGTTGTCTTTCTAATATCCTTATGATTGACAGATTTGTCACCTTAAAATGAAAAGTTTAATTAAAAAATCATGATCACAACACTACACACAATTTCTGTGATCAGTCGACGTGTTATTTTTTCTTTGTGTGTGTGTGTGTGTATATTTTATCTCCTAACTTACTGTCGCCGATGGACGAATAGTTGAAAAAAAACAACAATATGAAAAGTGTTAATAACTTTAAAAAATCGATTTCTTTATTCGGTGGTTGAACCTTGGGACACGCCCTAATCAGCGACGGACAACTCTGTGATGTAGACATTTGTTTAAGGATTAATATTTTCAAATGAAAAACATTATTTGACGTAGCAACAGTTTCCAAATTAATAAAATAAAATTGACCGGAGAACCACAGTCTACACTACATACTCTACACAATATATTCTACACAATAGACTCTACACAACAGATTCTACACAACATGTTCTATACAATAGATTCTACACAATAGATTCTACACAACAGATTATACACAATAGATTCTATACTACAAACTCTACGCAATAGATTCTACACAACAGATTCTACACAACAGATTCTGCACAATAGATTCTACCCATGATGTGAGATTGCGACATCCCGGTTTGTGTTGATCTCAATACTGTTTCATGTCCGTTTAAACGAGATTAAGGTATCACCTCTGTCCGGCAAGTCCCAGTGGCGCGTTCTGTTGGGAAGGCTGGAGACATTTGTTCTGTCATGTATGTCGTTGGCGCATTGGATGCCTTCCTTCTGTCTGTCAGCTGTCAGATTGCTAGCGATATTCTCTTAAACACCTTCAGCTTTGAACCTCACACCCTGTATAAGTGTCACTGACGTTTAGCGTTGAGAGAAATACTTTGATCAGCGATGTGTGGAAGCGAAAATGTCTGGCTAGAGTTTTAATACGATGACATAAGACAGTTGACAAATAGTTGCCATGGTAACATAGTCGTGCAGTTGTTGAATCTTTCAAAGTGGAAATTTTCTGTAACCGCAATTTTTTAAATATATATATTTTTTTAAAATCACAAATGTGAAATGTTTTACAAAATGAATGATTTGTTTTAGTTTCGGCTCTCATTCAGAGGCGGATTAAAGGGGGCGACTGATTGGGCTAAAAGCCAAGCCCCCCCCCCAAATGATTTAAGGCTAAATTAAGGTCCCCCAAACTTATTATATTGTATAATAACGTGCGCTGGATCGGGCCCCAGGTGGCACCGTGAAATCTTAATCCACCCCTGCTCTCATTGTATTCACTTGCAATCAACAAACGTGATTCAGTAATGATTAATTTTGTACCGAATTGGGGCTTAGATCATCGCCGTCTTAACGCATAGGCCCGTTGGGAATTTTCCCGGGGCCCCATGAGCATCGAGGCCCCATGGGGATATGTTTACTTATATATATTAATATACTAGCAGACCCGTCGTGCGTTGAAACGATCTCAGTAAAATGATTAAGATTAAAGAAACCAATGAGTGAATGAGTGGCATATATTAAAAACATTTATGCCAGAAACCTTCGCGGAAGTTTGCTAATAAACAAAATACAAGTTTCCTACCAAAGGGATAAATAAATTAATAATTGAAAAGCTTACAAAATAAAAAAAACGATATTAAGGCAAGGGGCCCGACCAAAAAAAATGAGTGAGAATTTAATTTTTTATTGCCATTGTACTCAAGCTAAATTTCTCAATATCGTGCAAATTTGAAAGGGGAATAAATTATTATTGTGCAGTAAAAATGACATTTGGGGCCCTCAGCTCCGTGGGAATTGACTTTTGGAGTCCAGTGCCCTATAGTAATATAATCTAGGTTCTTAAGTTTTTATATTCTAAGTTTAGTCAAAATCCATTTATTTTCTCATTATTTAACGCTGAAACTAATTTTAATATAGCTAATATAGTGTTTAAAAAAATGACATTTAGGGGCCCCTGGGCCCATTCGGTGAAAGATGTCAACTTCAAAAACCTGTTCAATTTAATTCAGTTTCGTCATAGATATATTCCTCAAAATCGTGAAAAATTGAATGTGGAAAAATATCTTAAACATATACGAAGAAAAGACATTTGGGGCCCCAGCCCCGAAGTAAAGGACATTTGCAGTTCTGTGCCCTATAGTATTTTAATATGGGTTACCTAGTTTTTGTATACAAATTTTTGTTAAGATCCAATTATTTACCCATAAACTAATTTTTATAAAGCTCGTATAAGCAAAAAACGACATTAAGGGCCCCAGGGATCAATTATTGGAAGAAATAAAGTGCGAAAGACATGTTCATTTGAATAATTTCAAAATACATACATATATTTATATTTCTCAATATTGTTAACCATTGAATGGACGATAAAACATTAAACATTTACTAAAAAGACATTTTGGGTCACCTGCCCCGAGGGAATGAAACTTAGGAGTTCAGTGCCCTATAGTAATAAAATATAGACCATTGAGTTTTTATATACTAAGTTGGGGTCAAGAGCTATTAATTTTCTCAGTATTTTACGATACTACTAATTTTTTACAGCTAATATAAGGGGAAAAAAGACATTTAGGGACCCGGGCCCATTCGGTGAAACGTGTTAATTCCAAAAACCTGTTCATTTTAATTCAGTTTCCTCATATATATATTCCTCAAGATCGTGAAAAATTGAATTGGAAAGATATCTTAAACACATACGAAGAAAATACATTTGGGGCCCCCGGCCCGAAGGAATGGACATTTGAAGTTCTGTGCCCTATAGTATTGTAATATGCGCTACCAAGTTTTTGTATACAAATTTTGGTTAAGATCCAATCATTTACTCAGTAGCTAACCCATAAACTAATTTTTATATAGCTCATATAAGCAAAAAACAACATTAAGGGCCCCAGGGCCCATTTAGTGCAATATAAAAAGTTAAAAACACCTGTTCATTTCAATTTGAATATTAATGGATAAATGTGTTATTATTTGTCAAAATTGTTAATAACTGAATTGTGAATAAAATCTTAAACGTTTCAGAAAAAGGACTTTTTGGGCCTCCAGCCCCAAAGGAATGACTATTAGGAGTTCAGTGCCCTTTAGTATTTGAATATTGGCTATCAAGTTTTTATTACACAAAGTTTGGTTAAGATCTAACAGTTTACACAGTAGCTAGCGCTTAAACTAATTTTTATATAGCTCATATAAGCAAAAAATAACATTATGGGCCCCCGGCGCCCCATGAGTATTAAATTTAGAAAAAAAGTTGCCAGTTACCGTCCCAGGTGGGTTCTCAACAGTCTCCAAAAGTTTCATGACGATCGGATGAATGGTTTAGTCAACTATAAAGGACATGCACACACACACAGACATACTTTGATTTATATATATATAGAAGATAGATAGATATAAGAAAACAAAGACATGTAGGGCCCCTGGGCCAATTTGGTGATAGATGTAAATTTCAAAAACCTTTTCATTTAATTAAGTTTCCTCATAGATATATTCCTCAAGATCGTGAAAAATTGAATGGGGGAAAATACATTAAACATATATGTAGAAAAGACATTGGGGGCCCCCGGCCCCGAAGGAATGGACATTTGAAGTTATGTGGCCTATAGTATTTTAATATGGGGTTCCAAGTTTTTGTATTCAAATTTTGGTTTAGATCCATTCATTTACTCAGTAGCTAACGCATAAACTAATTTTTATATATCTTATATAAGCAAAAAAAGACACCAAGGGCCCCGGGGCCCATTCAGTGCAAGATATAAAGTTCAAAACCCCTGTTCATTTCAATTTGTATAATAATGGATACATGTGTCATTATTTGTCAAGATTGTTAATGATTGAATGGTGAATAAAATCTTAAACGTTTAAGAAATGTGAATTTTTGGGCCCCCAGCCCCAAAGGAATGACTATTTGAAGTTCAGTGCCCTATAGTATTTTAATATTGGCTATCAAGTTGTCATATACAAAGTTTGGTTAAGATCCAAAATTTTACACAGTAGCTAGCGCTTAAACTAATTTTTATATAGCTCATATAAGCAAAAAATGACATTATGGGCCCCCGGTGCCCCATGAGTATTAAATTTAGAAAACAAAGTTGCCAGTTACCATCCCAGGTGGGTACTTAATAGTCTCCAAAAATTTCATGACGATCGGATGAATGGTTTAGTCAGCTATAAAGGACATGCATGCACACGCACACACACACACACACACACACACACACACACACACACACACACACACACACACACACACACACACACACAGAGACATACTTTGATTTTTATATATATATAGATTATGTTTATTTATTTTTTATTCATGTGAGGGGGGGGGGCGCACACTCTTTCTTTGCCCAGGGGCCCAACACTATTTCTTTGCCCAAGGGCCCAAAGTGGTGTAAAGACTTAGGTATTTCTTTAAAAAAAATAATTTAATCATTTTCGAATCAGATGGTTTTAAATTGACATCGCACTGCTGACGCTTTGTATTGAATATGGACCAGGTAAAGCCAGTTTGGTAAAAGTCCAAAAATCTCATTCCTAAATTCACGTTCGCACCACTATTGTCTATTAAATATGTCCTTTCCCAACCGCGTTTCCATAATTTGTATAATGGTAGCCCAAAATAAATCTTTTGTCTGGTCATGCATTCTTGTAGCGGGAAAAATCTCCTGACGAGGAGACCGCTTTTCATTGGTTAATTCTCGATGATGGAATTATATGTTACAAAATTATTATTATTTTTTAAATTCTTCTAGAATATAATTTCAAACCACACGGCCGACGAGTGATTGAGGAATGAACTTGGACAGATGAAACCAAACCTTTTCCAATCCATTTTGTTGATTTTTTTTTATAAAAAGAAATTTCAAATAGTGACTGTTGATCGATTAGTTTTTATTTTTCTTTAACGCGCCCTGTAGGAAATTAAATTCCTCACTCGCTGGTTGAAATCAGCTGCGTAGGTCTGGGCAGCCATGCCAATGGATTATGGGTAGAGATCGTGGAGGGGGGAAAAAATGACATAAATCATGACGTCACAATAAGAAACTGGAGCCATTAAGATAATGTATTGCCGGAAACCAAAAAAATTGTGTTTTGTGGAAACCTTGTGGAAGACGTTTCACCCGTGAGTAATTAAAACACAAAGCCACCAGACGCTTTTATAAATAATAATATTTTATATATTATTTAGCTATGTTTGTCAGAACAACAAAAAAAAAGTGATTCTGAAATTAAACATTTCTTTCTACTTGCGTATGTCCTTGTTAGATGACGTCAGTGTAGAAATTTATCGAGATTCAGATTAAAGAAACAAAAATCAGTTTAATAAAGAATGTTCCTGTAATATTTTATTTTATACATTAGAGTTAGAGTTCATAAGACGATAGAATGGCAATAATTGTGTGTGTGTGTGTGTTTGTGTGTGTGTGTTTTAGTGTGAGGGGGGGGGAGGAGGAGAGATTAGAGACGGTACCGTCTTGTGTTTGTACGTGTGTATTGTTGGCCGTGGAATCGTTCATTTTGTCGTCCTTTTGTGGACGGCCGTTCACGATAGGCGGGGATGGGGCGGTGAGTGGCGGGGGGTCCAGGTGAACTATTTCCCCGGGGCAGTGGCGTGGAAGGAAGAGGAAGAGTTGAACCATGTGGCGCCGACGTCGTCGATTCACTTCATAAACTTCCTATTCTTTATTTTGTGTTCGCATTGGATGGGAGCGTGGTTTATGGGGAATTGTTTGTGTTGTTAGTGGCGGTGTTTTATGGTGTTGTAATTGGCGTTATTTTATGGTGTTGTTAGTGGCGGTGTTTTATGGTGTTGTAATTGGAGGTGTTTTATGGTGTTGTAATTGGCAGTGTTTTATGGTTTTATAATTGGCGGTGTTTTATGGTGTTGTAATTGGCGGTGTTTTAGGGTGTTTTTAATGGCGGTGTTTTAGGGTGTTGTTAGTGGTGGTGTTTTAGTGTGTTGTAATTGGCGGTGTTTTAGTGTGTTGTTAATGGCGTTGTTTTAGGGTGCGTTTTTGGTATAGTTTTTAATGAGTCATTTTGAATTTTTTGTGTGTGATTTTCTTTAGTTTGGTTTCATAGTCTTTAAAATGTCATTTATCCGTTTTCCAGGTCACTACTGCACGAAATGTTCATCTTGGGACCTGTTGAAACTATGTGTCGAAAACTTAGTGTTTTTCTGCTTTGGCTTCTTGTTTTCCACGTTCAATATTCCACACTCGCCATTTCGCATTCACTATTACATTATTCACTATTCCACATTCACTATTCCACATTCACTATTCCACATTGCCTATTCCACATACCTTATTCGAAATTCGCCATGCCTCGTGCACTCACATATTTTCGACCCACTCATGCTTCTGTAAAGAAACTCGCCGCCATCTTCAGACCGGACTGTGACATCCACGCCATAACATTGCGACAAGTCTGTGGCCCTTCTTAGCACGACGGCTCTTTAACCCCCCCCCATCCCCCACCCCGACCCTGACCACGTGTTCCTTGCAGGTTTAATGACACAAGAGAAGATTCGCTAATCGTTTTGATGTTTGAGCTGCGATCGATGTGTGCAGCGAACAAACGGACTTTGTCGGTAATCATCGGACTTTGTCGGTAATCACTGATGGGGTTTTAAAGGAGCGATTTCTGATGTGGTGTCCGACAGTTTAAAGGGCTTCCCGCTGAGTTCGGTTTTAATGGACGCTGTTTACTCGCCCGGTTATGAGCGGATCACAGTTAAGGAGAGAGAGACGTCTTTGATGAAGAGGGCTGCTAAGTAATAATATAAGATATAAATTAACACGCTTGGATGCTTTCAAGTCCAACGTGTTACGGGGATTTTTTGCCTCCGCTTTTTTAATTATGATTACAAGGTTTTACAACATATTATTACTTGGGGTGAAGGAAAAATATGCATGCATCGAAGTTGATGACCGATGTCGTAAACAGGATAACGCCCCCGTGGGGGGGGGGTGCGGGTCAAGCTATTTACCGCGACAAGAAAGGTAATTTGCTACTAATCCAATCGTAAAGATTAAGAGAAAAAAAAAGTGCCGAGTCTGAGTCTCCCGAAACCTCCGTATTACGCCATTTCGGTCATTAAAATATGCGGAAGTCCAAATCTATTATTGCATTCGGATCAAATGAATCTGGGCCCGATGGCTCATCAGGGCATTTCACTTCATGGCAGAAATCTATTTAAAGAAATATCCGGGATATTTAGCTGGACCAAAGTTGTTAAGAGAATAATAATTTTTTTAAAAGTCAGACCTCGTTTGTGGACTTATCTCAAAAGATATTTGGTAATTACACTTCAATTTTACCCACCTTATATAGAGCTTGTCATTTCTAAAGGGAAATCTATTAATAGAAATATCCGGTAGTTTTAGGTGGACAAATTTATTGAAATTTAATAAAAGATACGAGTCAATATGTAAATGTAGGTATATTGAGACAGGAATTGTGCTATCAGCTGTTAGTTAATTCTTCGTTGATTTAAGACAGGTTATTGGACTCGGACAAGGTTAAAAACAGTTTCTTAATTTTACTATGCTAACGATTGCGAGTACTTATTGATTCTTCTGTACTTCAGCTTAAAAACATTGTTCCGCTAAAATGTAGTCTAAAAATAGAAAATGACACAAAGAGTTATGGTGTTTTCCGGTCTTAGAAATAACAAGCCCTATTGGAGTTGAACGAGAATAATAACTTGTTCACTACTTACTATAGTTACTATACTATGAATAAGATTAAAAAATGTTACTCCTATATCTATGCTTAAAATCATTGGTTTGCGAAAACCTTGTCTAAAAATAGTGTCATTACGTTATGAGTTATGACGATATCCGGCGGGAGAAGCGACAAACTCAATATGCTCCACTAATAAAGGAGGATAGATCTCCTTTTAACCTCGTCTTATAATACTTATATTCCTACATAACAGAAGGGGGTGAGATGGCACATCCAGTGAAATTAATTACCGCTTCCGGTTAAGGAAATTGCTTAACAGTTATTATTAATAGAAGCTTACGTAAATTATCTAATACCTATATATATATATATATATATATATATATATATATATATATATATATATATATATATATATATATATATATACATATATATATGCGTGGGTGCATGAACACGCATGCACACACGCACACACGTACGCACGAACACACACAAGATTGGAAAACTGTATTTTCCAACCTTGGAAAGAGAGAATATGTGTGCCAAAATCTTGATGTTAATAAATTAAAATAGTTATCCTATACTGCGAACAACTATTTAAAAAAAAATCAAAGCTCTTTTTTTTCTTTTTTTCTATGATACATGTATTTTATTCTCTGTGTTGGACCACGATAAGCTGCGTAAAACACTTGTGACGTCGGTTCATCAGACCGAGATAAAACAGCCCCACAAATTCTTGAGCCTCGCTCTCTACGGAGAGTCTTCAAGGACGTGTAGGAACATTACAACACAGCTCTCCCACAGTCTCTAGGGGAAACATTTGAGATTAGTCGGACTTCAGCACTGTTGCCGGAATTGATCTTAAAATACTTGTATAGAGTCGAACTGCGCATGGGCTTCATTAGTGAATCAATATTAGCTTGAGAACTGGCGGACTAGGTAAGATGTTAAGGGAACACATTATCCTGACACGATTAGAGTTATATGGGATCTTCCCTTTGTGGTATGCTCTTCAACGATTTATGTTGTCTGGGTTCTTTCATTGTTTAAGCTCTTCTACGGCGTGCGTCTCAAGTCTCAATCGACGGGTAAACCCCAATATATATGAGCTATATAAAGCATACTCATTAAATATTTAACTTCTTTGGTACACGTACACAAAATTACACGGGAAAGGTTCTTAAACAGGTTTCGTTCCACCCCAACCTCACTGTGGCCTCCTCCAGCCAAAAGTAGTGCTCCATGTGCCTGTTCTGATCCGTGGGTACATTTTAGAGAAAACTTTACTAAACAAAAGCTGCTCAGTGCCTCCAAAAATGGGGTACCGGATCAAGGTTCCAAGATGCTACGACGCCTCCTTGGCCTCCGCCTGCATGGGGTCTAAGGTGTCCCTCTGCATCCACATGAAGGCATTTTGGTGAAACGTTTACTAAACAAAAAATGTTTAGCAAGCTCAGAAGGCATTCGTTCCCTTATAACTGAAACTGTGCTTTGCCATGACAATCAACAAGTCACGGGGCCAGTCTCTTGGGATTACTGGTACAGACTTGCAGACACCACGCTTTTCTCATGGGCAGTTGTATGTGGCCTGCTCCTGAGTGGGCAAAAAGCAAACTCTTTTTGTACACACTCCATATGGAACTGCCAAAAATGTTGTCTGTCACTTTCTTTAAGATAAATGTACCCTTTTATTGCATGCAAATAAATAGTTTTGTACGCTTCTACAGAAAACCTTATTTTAAACCCTGGAAAAAGCCGGGTACTTGCACCTAGTATATAATATGGATGCACTGTTACCTGCATTTTTCCTCTACCAGTCCCCCTCACCCAGGTACCTTGATATGTTTCTTTACTCTGTTAACTTGTCAACTGACCGTGACACCTTGTTTTTACCTCGCCCAGTTACTTTATGCAGACACTGTGCCCTCTAATTTTTGTGTACATTTCTCCCATTACATTACCGTATTGCCTCACCGAGATAACTTCTTCTGTGGAGCCCATCAAAAGTGCACATGAAGCCCTTCAGATGCGCACCTGTAGCTCATTAGAAGTGCACCTGGAGCCCATCATAACTGCACCTGGAGCCCATCATACCTGCACCTGGAGCCCATCAAACCTGCACCTGGAGCCCATCAAACCTGCACCTTGAGCCCATCATACCTGCACCTGGAGCCCATCAAAACCTGCACCTTGAGCCCATCATACCTGCACCTGGAGCCCATCATAACTGCACCTGGAGCCCATCATACCTGCACCTGGAGCCCATCATACCTGCACCTGGAGCCCATCATAACTACACCTGGAGCCCATCATAACTGCACCTGGAGCCCATCATACCTGCACCTGGAGCCCATCATAACTGCACCTGGAGCCCATCATATCTGCACCTGGAGCCCATCATACCTGCAACTGGAGCCCATCATACCTGCACCTGGAGCCCATCATAAGTGCACCTGGAGCCCATCAGAAGTGCACCTGGAGCCCATCAGAAGTGCACCTGGAGCCCATCAGAAGTGCACCTGGAGCCCATCAGAAGTGCACCTGGAGCCCATCAGAAGTGCACCTGGAGCCCATCAGAAGTGCACCTGGAGCCCATCAGAAGTGCACCTGGAGCCCATCAGAAGTGCACCTGGAGCCCATCAGAAGTGCACCTGGAGCCCATCAGAAGTGCACCTGGAGCCCATCATAAGTGCACCTGGAGCCCATCAGAAGTGCACCTGGAGCCAATCAGAAGTGCACGTGGAGCCAATCAGTAGTGCATCTGGAGCCCATCATAACTGCACCTGGAGCCCATCAGAAGTGCACCTGGAGCCAATCAGAAGTGCACGTGGAGCCAATCACAAGTGCACGTGGAGCCCATCAGAAGTGCACCTGGAGCCAATCAGAAGTACACCTGGAGCCCATCAGAAGTGCACGTGGAGCCCATCAGAAGTGCACGTGGAGTCCATCAGAAGTGCATGTGGAGCCCATCAGAAGTGCACCTGGAGCCCATCAGAAGTGCACGTGGAGCCCATCAGAAGTGCACCTGGAGCCCATCAGAAGTGCACCTGGAGCCCATCAGAAGTGCACCTGGAGCCCATCAGAAGTGCACCTGGAGCCCATCATAAGTGCACCTGGAGCCCATCAGAAGTGCACCTGGAGCCCATCAGAAGTGCACCGGGATCCCATCAGAAGTGCACCTGGAGCCCATCAGAAGTGCACCTGGAGCCAATCAGAAGTGCACGTGGAGCCAATCAGTAGTGCACCTGGAGCCCATCATAAATGCACCTGGAGCCCATCAGAAGTGCACCTGGAGCCAATTAGAAGTGCACGTGGAGCCAATCACAAGTGCACGTGGAGCCCATCAGAAGTGCACCTGGAGCCAATCAGAAGTACACCTGGAGCCCATCAGAAGTGCACGTGGAGCCCATCAGAAGTGCACGTGGAGTCCATCAGAAGTGCATGTGGAGCCCATCAGAAGTGCACCTGGAGCCCATCAGAAGTGCACGTGGAGCCCATCAGAAGTGCACCTGGAGCCCATCAGAAGTGCCCCTGGAGCCCATCAGAAGTGCACCTGGAGCCCATCAGAAGTGCACCTGAAGCCCATCAGAAGTGCACCTGGAGCCCATCAGAAGTGCACCTGGAGCCCATCAGAAGTGCACCTGGAGCCCATCATAACTGCACCTGGAGCCCATCAGAAGTGCACCTGGAGCCAATCAGAAGTGCACCTGGAGCCCATCAGAAGTGCACGTGGAGCCCATCAGAAGTGCACGTGGAGCCCATCAGAAGTGCACCTGGAGCCCATCAGAAGCGCAAGTAAGGCCTCTTCAGTTGATCTGTTTATAATTGTTCGAATGGCTTTAATTTCAATGACGTAATCCCGTCTTATCTTCGATTGTCTCATTGCTAATCAACAGTTTATCTTGGTTTTAACGGCATCGCGTTGTGACTGTCTCGTTATTTATATATATTTTAAACGAATAAAGACTCGGAATGATTTAAATAAAACCATTTCAGACCTGGTTTAAAGTAATAAACTAATCAAAAAGCCTTTATCGGATTATGACATTAGTTTCCTCAATTCAAGATGAGAATGAAGACTTGTTTTTCTCAAAGAGTTTACATACTCAACGAACCAGAAAAGAGAGAAAAAAAGCGTGTTATAAAATCTTTTATATCTCTCAGATTATTCCGAGGATCAATTTTTCAGAGACGTGTTTTATGGCCAGGAGAATTTGGAGCCTTTTAATTTCATTTCAAATCAATATCCCACAATTCCATAAACTTTATGGAAGACATTTAATCACCGATATCGGAGGAAGCCAGAAAAATGACACAACTTAACAAAGAAAGCGTCGGTAAGAAGACCCCCATCAACAAATAGTGAGAGCATTACGGCATGCGCACTCAGCTGGCTCACCGATGGTCGCGGATTCGAATCTCCGTGTAGGCAGGGATTTGTTCCCTGCAGGTACCTGACACTGGTTAGGGAAACAAAGGCGGTTGGTTATTTCGTGGAGCCCTCATAGCCTTGGCCTGTGAACGCTGCGTCACTCGCCAACAGACCGGCATGGTCTGTGGGAGGCAATAGTCTTCTGTATAGAACAAGCGTCTGAATGGAGTAGACAAGACAAGACAACAATGTAACACATAAATAAAGTTTACAAACGCGGCTGTAGTCCAACGGCTTAAAAAGGGGAGAGTGAAATTACAGTAACGGTTCAGAAAGATATGGGCAATAAGAGACGGGTGGGGGCGGAAGAATGGTGTCAACAATAAGTCTCTATTTGGTCTGATTGCCGGTTCACCTCACTTTTATCATAGATGCCATTAAGCCCATGTGTCAACTCCAACTATGAAGACCACATTGTCCGTGCACAGTTTCGGCACATGTTTTCAATACAATTTTTATATAAAATTCATACAAGCATATTTAACTGATAAAACAATGAACATGATGGTATTTCAGTTTTGTCATCTACTACTTTTCACACTTGAATGTCAAAAACATATCTGAAAACCGTTTTCTTAATATAATCTTATACAGCAGTGAAAAGTGGAATGTTAATTTTTAGAATGAACTAAGTGAAAACTGCCACGTTTAAAAGTGGTAGAAGCTGACCACGTACTTAATATATGTCCCTCATTCAAGTGAAACATGCAGCTGACCACAAGACCCATCCATTTATATGTCCCTCACTCACGTGAAACAAGCAGCTGACCACAAGACCCAGTACTTTATATGTCCCTCACTCACGTGAAACAAGGAGCTGACCACAAGACCCAGTACTCTATATGTCCCTCACTCACGTGAAACAAGGAGCTGACCACAAGACCCAGTACTTTATATGTCCTTCACTCACGTGAAACAAGGAGCTGACCACAAGACCCAGTACTCTATATGTCCCTCACTCACGTGAAACAAGGAGCTGACCACAAGACACAGTACTTTATATGTCCCTCTCTCACGTGAAAAAAGCAGCTGACCACAAGACCCAGTACTTTATATGTCCCTCACTCACGTGAAACAAGGAGCTGACCACAAGACCCAGTACTTTATATGTCTGTCACTCACGTGAAACAAGGAGCTGACCACAAGACCCAGTACTTTATATGTCCCTCACTCACGTGAAACAAGCAGCTGACCACAGGACCCAGTACTTTATATGTCCCTCTCTCACGTGAAACAAGCAGCTGACCACAAGACACAGTACTTTATATGTCCCTCTCTCACGTGAAACAAGCAGCTGACCACAAGACCCAGTACTTTATATGTCCCTCTCTCACGTGAAACAAGCAGCTGACCACAGGACCCAGTACTTTATATGTCCCTCTCTCACGTGAAACAAGTAGCTGACCACAAGACCCAGTACTTTATATGTCCCTCACTCACGTGAAACAAGGAGCTGACCACAAGACCAAGTATTTTATATGTCCCTCTCTCACGTGAAACAAGCAGCTGACCACAAGACCAAGTATTTTATATGTCCCTCACTCAAGTGAAACAAGGAGCTGACCACAGGACCCAGTACTCTATATGTCCCTCACTCACGTGAAACACACACTGGTAGGATTGGCATCAAGGGGAAACCACTGAGACGTTGTAATAAAAGGAGAACCCATTCATGAATTATTACCACCACTTTAACTAAGTCTCTATTATTTATACGTTGCATCCAGAGGCGGATTATCGTGGGGGAAGAAGTGGGGCAAACTTGGAGTAAGAGATGGCGATAGAAAGTCAAGTGGATAATTGGACGTGTCTAGGTGACAGCGCATTTTTAAACAAATCAAAACAAATATTTCCCTAACCAATAAAGGGGAATTTATCCTTATTTCAAATATAGATTTGTATCCATCAAGAGTTTGTATAACCTTCTAAAGGTTAATAAATAGATATTTTAAACCTATAATATTCCTCCAATGGCGTAAATTTAGATTAGTGAATGACAATTCTGGCTCAGCTCAACAAAAATTCTACGTACTCATCGACTCAAAGTGTTTTTTTTTAAATTATACCCCCCCCCACACACACACATACCGATGCACACAAACACACACATACAGATGCACACAAACACACACATACAGATGCAGACACACGGTGCTTTGTTGGCGTACCGATGGTCACGGGTTCGATCTCTAAGAAGACCGGGATTTTATCCCCGGGGCTAAGGGTTGACAAATGATGTCCACCCAGCTCCGAGTGGCTACCTGACACTAGTTAGGGAAACAAAGGCGGCTGGGAGTAGCGTGGAACCCTCACAGTCTTGGCCTGTGAACGCTGCGTCACTTACCAATAGTGTACGCAATAATCTTCTGTATAGAAAGAGCGTCTGTCTAGATAAAGAATAGAAGACACACAGGGTTAAAAATTGAATACACCGAAGTTGCTCGGCGAAGGACAACCCAGGACAGTGGTTGATATTTGAACATTAATTACCGCTCCCGCCGTCAGTCATCAATGCCGTCCCTTTGTTTATACGACTAAATGAATGTTAAATCTTTAAACTTTAAAGTTAAGGCACACGTCGCGGTCTAAAAATGCCACTGTGATATTTATACGGCACATTAACTGGGAGGGCGGAGACAAGGGTGAGGCGGGGGCAGGCAGTAACTCTATTTAAACAGCGAGTTACTTTACTTACACAAGGAAGATAATCGGTTTAAGGGGACGTGATTTATGTGCCGAACCATTAACCAGAAAATATAATTAATTCAGGATTACTAACAGGAAGTTATATGTTGAAATTCAAGAGCAACATAATTGTCTAGGGAGTAAACAAAAAAAATATGTCAAAATGTTCGTTGATATGTCCTCTACCCGGCAATGTATTTCTTCATCTTTGTGTGTAACTCTGTATCAATGTGTTGTGAATAAAAGTTGTGATGTGTTTGTCACGTGCAATACATTCAATCAAGGTCTATTTTACCCCTCCCCCACCACTCACGTCCGTCTATCCATCCTCCTGTCTTGGTCAAGATCTTGGAACCAACATTTTTTTCTAACTTCCCGTGGTCGGATTGAACTGAAACTTATACATACATACTGATTTCTCATGACAATACTTAAATCCATAACAATTAATTTTTACTTAAAATATTCAATTAATTAGTTTATCTTTGTACGAATTTCAAGGAGTTAGTTAATACTCAACTGACAAAGTACATGCAAGCGTTTCTCGCCACCGTCTATACGAAAGTGGGTCAGCGGTTACGTTTGCGTCAGCTGCAAACGGATCAGCTTTAGATCAGAGACATTAGTTAAAAACCAGTGGTCAATTTTATTTCATATATAAGTTCTCGCCAAATATATATATACACATGTAAATCTGTGCTCAGTGAAAACGCATTTTTACCTTAGACCTATAACGTAATGACCGTGAACAGTAAGTCAAGATTATACAAATAATAAAATGAGTAACATACATATATAAATTGTTTAATTTTTAAACAACACGCATTTTTTCGCTTTAAAGTACAGAAAATAATTTTTTTCCCCTGCTACCATACTTATAAATATTTAATGACTTAAATGAAAGCGAATGGCACTGATAAGATCCAGGTTTTGTTTGTCGTAAAGGTCGTATTATTTATATATTCATGTTATGAGAACCAACTCTTTCGAGTCTTAAAAAAATTCCCTTATCGCGGGTAGCAGGAAAGGTTCCGTTTTTCCCCTCCTCTTCTTTTTTGTACTTTTGTCAACAATAGCGCGTGAACTAAATAAGGTTTTAAAATATCTGTTTAGTTAAGTATATGGAATTTCACACCATACAGGAAGAAGTGAAAAAAAATACCAATTATGATTAACACACACATACACACAAACAGCTAAAGAAATTATTTAAAATAAACTGAAGCTATTTACAGACCTTTTTAAATGACTAAAATATGAAGATAGGCACCGGGATAGCTGGGAGGAGGGAAGACCACAAGAACGGTGGGGCAATAACATTCTCCCACCTCCTTAAAAAAAGTCAACTCAGTCTGGTCAAAGTATCCACACCCTAAAGGTATTAATATAATTGCTGACAACCCCCCCCCCACTCCCCTCCGCCCCCACTCCCCTCGGCCCTTCTCCCCTCCGCCAAAGCTCCCCCGGCGATGACGCCACGTCGAGTATCAGTCTGGCAGCTCACCTTGCGACGTCACGTGTACAAAGGTGAGAAGAGCTATAAAGGCTCGCACAGATTCCAACACCTGGCAACTTAACTTCTGTGAGGCCGTAAATGGAATTCGAAACTTGTTAGAGCCTAGCATTGAGGGGGAAACAAACACCGTTTAGTGGAAAACGATTTAAAAATAATAAGTTTTCAAATAAAAGTTAAAGAATTAAATAAGACACGTCTAGGAATTACAAATAAATTGTCGTGTGAGTTCTTCGGTGAGTACTTGGTCATTTTTATTACAAGAGTTGTTCATTGGGTCAGTGAGGTCCGTAACTGTGCTAAATACCTGGAGTTTTGGGATGCTTTAAAAAAAAATTTTTATGACGTCCTTTTTTTTCCATCTCAAATTTATACCTGTTAAACTTTGTCTTATTCACTCACAATATTTATATGAATATTCCATAATAGAACCTGTCCTTGGCAGGTTTTCCGAGCATCAATCCTAATCTTAGCCTGAGATTATCGCGCCGAATCCTGTTTTTCAACATATAATACTAATGCATACGTTAGTAAAGCTATACATGCATTGCGGAAGTTACCCGTAAAGTTAGAAGTGCTCAAATTAATTGCCATGAAATATTTGGTTATGTACATTCAGACACGACTTTCATGTTTCAAATTGACCCACAAGCTTCTAATCTTCCATAAATTTATTACAATGGAGCTTATCAAAAGTGAAATTATCCATAAGCTGATCCACCATGAAATTAATCCACGGCATCTTGTTCCATAAGTTGTATCTATACACTGAATGAACGTATTGATAACAAGCCTATTCCGTGAACTCATCACTAACCATTTTGCCAGCGTTGGGCTTAGTTAGCTCTGCAGTATACATTTTATTTATCTATATTTATTGTGTACACTTTTTAAATAGCGCAGTACCCAAGCTTTATGGCTGGGCTCACTGTGCTTAACAACCATTGCCAACAACCTGATAAAACACATCGCACTCTCAATCTTCATAAACATAGTTGCAAATATCGGCATCCTTCCGTCTGGAGAGACGATGGTGCATCACCGTTGGGTTGGGTTGCATTTCCTCGTGCGGCTGAGCAGTCCTATTCTTGAGTCACAGTCTTTCCCACAGCTTTTTGCACACGAGTCTGTGCTTCCCAATACATACAAAACATCATATCCAGATGTCAAGACATGGACGTAAATCTGTCATATACTAGTAGTTAGGTGGAGCGAGATCAGCGCTCCTAATCGCTCACTAGCCTGAACAGGTCTCCACGACCAAAGTAAAAAAAAATGTTTTCAGCATAGTCGCAGTGTCAACAATTCAGAGAAGGTGGCAAGTAAATATTAAGTGGCTCATTATAATTTATAAAATTAATTTATAGATTAGCGAAGTCACTTTTGAAAAAAAATTCTAAATAATGTAATCCTATATAACAATCCTATATAATCTGTATATAATAAAAGGCTATTTTCCGTGCGGTCATCGCTAGCGATTGGTCCCTCAAACTCCTACAGAATCCTACAGTCAATTATATTGAACACGTTTACGCACACGTTCAAAACGAGTTATTTTTGGTGCAGTATTTCTTTCAAGACTTTATTTTCTGTAATGCGCGTTGGGATTTATAGTCAAAAGCTCTGTTTTTACGAGTTATTTATTTTAACTTTAATGAATAATATTTTTGACGTGATGCACATGTATGGCCGGTCGAGACGGCTGTTGGCGGGGAGTTACAACATGCCACCGAACGGTGGCGGAACGTCCTTGGACGGGTTTTGTTGCTCGTTAATTGATAAAAATTTACTTCTTGCATGTTAGTGATTTGATGGTTTGCTTAAAGTGGTGGACATTCGCCACATCAGGGGCTAGTTTAATAAACAGTTTGCCTGCCTTTGTCTGGGAATATTTAGTCTAAGTTTAACACATCACACAAATCAACATTCAACATAACACAGTGTTCTCATTACGTTTTTAAAAGCTCTTACGTACTGCGCACATGAAATACGTTAGTTTTTGTTTGGTTTTTCAAAGCGCTAGTTTGAATTGAAACGCAAAATCATTTAAAATTATTGAAAATTTCATATTATAAAGAAAACGAGTACTGGTAATCTTAGTATTCGCAAAGGCCTTAATTTACGGTGGTAATCGTTTAGATCATAAGTTAAAACATTTATTCTTGGGAGTTTAAGTTACGATACCGATTCTTGCGAGTTTAAGTTACGATACCGATTCTTGAGAGTTTAAGCTACGATACCGATTCTTGAGCGTTTAAGCTACGATACTGATTCTTAAGAGTTTAAGTTACGATACTGATTCTTAAGAGTTTAAGCTACGATACCAATTCTTGAGCGTTTAGGCTACGATACCGATTCTTGAGCGTTTAAGCTACGATACTGATTCTTAAGAGTTTAAGTTACGATACTGATTCTTAAGAGTTTAAGCTACGATACCGATTCTTGAGCGTTTAAGCTACGATACCGATTCTGTCACATTAATGCCTTCATAAGTTTCCAAGAAATCCGTGGACCTCGATCATATAATTCATCTTGTCCAAAGTTTTATTCGGAATTTTCGACTAATTCTGACACATAATATGGCTGTGGCAGCAACTAACTAGCAGGAAGTTGGCGTTAAAATATAAACTACACATTCGAAAATCTATAGGATAAAAGTCATTTGAATTTTCTAGTTGTTTCCAAGATATTCAACAACCTGTTAGATACTTTGCACATCTTTATTAAGTTATAAAGCGTTGGGATAACTGGTGCTAGCTTCAACAACAACAACATGTTTATCTTAGTTATCTTAGTTATTTTAGTTATCTTAGTTATCCAGTATATGAGTAGAGTATAGGGAACATTGCAATACAAACTGATTAACATCTTATCTTATCTTATCGTATCTTATCTTATCATCGGTGGTCTTAAGATTTGTTTTCGCAGCAGCTTAAATAATTGAGCAAATTCACCAACAACTTCATTAAAAACAAACAGCGGACTTTGGTAATATGTCTCCGATTCAGTCAAAAACGTGTTTGTTTCTCACCACAGGTTTTCCACAACTCTAAATGATATGCAATACAGCGCGCATTCAGTATATAGAAAGTAATTGGCGTTGTTCTCGCCAATTACAAACAATTCATCGCCTAACTATTTTTTTTAACTTCCCTGGAATTTCTCTTGATAAAAGTCTGTGATTACTAGTTACACATATTTATTGTCAAATACCGATAAATACAAAATTTAAACAAAAATTGCCTGGCAGACATCAAAATATTCATTAAAACTGAAAATTGTCTGGCAGGCATCTAAATATTGCTAAGAAATTCTTGCGTATACCATTTCCATTTGGGTGACATGTTAAATCCTTGCTCTTATCTACTGTCAAGTTGTGACAGTTGAAAATGTATGGTTTACCATGGACAGCATGCATCAATGGCTAATATCAGTTAGCTTTAATGGCTAATAACGGTACCCCTCAATGGCTAATAACAGTATACTTCAATGGCTAATTGTGTGCTGTTCGTTCGTCCGCCGATTCGACGAGGACCACTCTAGTCATCCGAGGGTTGCTGGGACTGGCTCTGTTTGTGCGTGCGCAGATGGCTGATGAGGCCGATGATTGCACGGAAGGTTCGGGAACAGAAGGGAACATTACAATTACAGTACCCTTCAATGGCTAATTACAGTACCATTCAATGGCTAATTACAATACCCTTTCCATGGCTAATTACAGTACACTCCAATGAGTAATTACTAATTACTAGGGCTGTTATCGATTAATTTAAAATTAATAGTTAACTTTTGAAAAATTAACGATTAATTAATCGTTATTTTCGATTAAAGCATTGAATTGAAATTTATGGTGTTATAAGTAACATTTATTAAACGTACTTGTTGAAAATCGAAAAAACACTGGGATCTCTTCTTGTTATGACGTCTTTAACCAACAACGCAAACAGACAAGTGTATTGACATTATTTGGTTCAAGTGATGAGCGGATCTTATTGACAATATAACCAGCCGAGCTGAACAATCGTTCAAATTAGTTTAGATTGTCTCAACTGAAGTTTCTGATGCTGTAGTGGATGTTTGGTTTGGATATGTAAGCGAAGTGTTAGAATCATGGTAGCAATGTTCCCTTTAAGCAGCGTCGCTGCGAAGATATTTGACCGACGCCAAGCAGGAGTTTAGAATCACAGAGCAGCAAATTTGGTAAAATATTGCACAAAAAACGGACGTTGTGCAAATTTGCACACGAGTTTTTTTTTAAATTTTGCACACGGACCAACGAAGCTTATACTTAGAGCATTGGTAGGCAAACTATTTCTCTCAATGGAAAAAAATAACCTTTATCAACATTTTGAACATTCACGTAAATGAATAGTTTAAAACCGAAATGTTCGTGTAATCGTCCGGAAATTAGTTATTGTTTATCGGCCGAAATATTTTACTTTTTGACTTCCAGTACATTTTTAAGTGGTGGGTCGATTTATCGTTAAAATTTTTTTAATCGTTAAAATATTTTAACTATTAATCGAGAAATTAATCGTTAATTTCCGCAGCCCTACTAATTACACAACTCTTCAAGACCTAATTACGTTAACCTTTAATGGAAAATTACAATAATTTATTTCAACAATCATTAACTTCAATTATCTTAATTTGTTTACTTCGCAAGATACCCGTGACCAGTGAGTACATAGCAAAAATGTTGTGTATGCTCTGAAATCCAATTGTATATGTCGGATCGCGAGTCGTGGGTTCGAGCCCAGGTACTGGCAAGGCCCCTGGGTCATTGTGCTGGCCACACATTCCCCTGCTCGTTAGTGGTGGCTAAAAACTTGTGAACGCTACATCACTTGCCCCATAGTCCATCATCGACTGGAAAGGGGGTTATAGATGAGATGTTTGTGCATTAAATTTATAGTCGGACATTCATGCCTTTAAATAAATGAATAATAATATTTTTAAAAAAATCATGTTTACGTTTTAGCATTGTTTAGCGATAGTCCATGAAAGCATTCAATGACAGGCTGAAGACGTCGATGACTGATCGTGTCGGACATATTGTGGACGAGGCATGAAATAATGAGGAAACTCTTTGTTTTATAGTTAACGTTGATTCAGATGTTAGTGAGAATTTCAATTTGAATATTTTGGAAGTTTTGTTCTCCGAAGAAAGTCTCCATCAGCCCCAGGTCTATTATTGTACTCGCCCTGGTGTCGACGGAATGTACATCCACAGGTCTATTATTGTACTCGCCCTGGTGTCGACGGAATGTACATCCACAGGTCTATTATTGTACTCGCCCTGGTGTCGACGGAATGTACATCCACAGGTCTATTATTGTACTCGCCCTGGTGTCGACGGAATGTACATCCACAGGTCTATTATTGTACTCGCCCTGGTGTCGACGGAATGTACATCCACAGGTCTATTATTGTACTCGCCCTGGTGTCGACGGAATGTACATCCACAGGTCTATTATTGTACTCGCCCTGGTGTCGACGGAATGTACATCCACAGGTCTATGATTGTACTCGCCCTGGTGTCGACGGAATGTACATCCACAGGTCTATTATTGTACTCGCCCTGGTGTCGACGGAATGTACATCCACAGGTCTATTATTGTACTCGCCCTGGTGTCGACGGAATGTACATCCACAGGTCTATTATTGTACTCGCCCTGGTGTCGACGGAATGTACATCCACAGGTCTATTATTGTACTCGCCCTGGTGTCGACGGAATGTACATCCACAGGTCTATTATTGTACTCGCCCTGGTGTCGACGGAATGTACATCCACAGGTCTATGATTGTACTCGCCCTGGTGTCGACGGAATGTACATCCACAGGTCTATTATTGTACTCGCCCTGGTGTCGACGGAATGTACATCCACAGGTCTATTATTGTACTCGCCCTGGTGTCGACGGAATGTACATCCACAGGTCTATTATTGTACTCGCCCTGGTGTCGACGGAATGTACATCCACAGGTCTATTATTGTACTCGCCCTGGTGTCGACGGAATGTACATCCACAGGTCTATTATTGTACTCGCCCTGGTGTCGACGGAATGTACATCCACAGGTCTATTATTGTACTCGCCCTGGTGTCGACGGAATGTACATGAGGACCGTGTTGAAGGAGTCCTCTATCGAATCCAAATGTTGTGTGGGGCGAGGGGGGGGAAGGTGGAAGACTCTCCATCATAAAAGGTATATTACTATTCTACGCGTAATGACATAACGTCGACTGCATCCACATCGGGCGCTCAGGTCGGCTGCATCCACATCGGGAGCTCAGGTCGGCTGCATCCACATCGGGAGCTCAGGTCGGCTGCATCCACATCGGGAGCTCAGGTCGGCTGCATCCACATCGGGAGCTCAGGTCGGCTGCATCCACATCGGGAGCTCAGGTCGGCTGCATCCACATCGGGAGCTCAGGTCGGCTGCATCCACATCGGGAGCTCAGGTCGGCTGCATCCACATCGGGAGCTCAGGTCGACTGTCCTCACAAGATTAAAAACAATATATAAAAAAAATTAGAACTTTTATGGACTTTGTTAAAAAAAGGGGGACATGAAAACAGAAAATAAGGTTTTGGCTTACAACCTGAAAGCTTGGGGATTGGATCTGCCTGAAATCTTTTTGACAACCCTTGCATCTGAAATGTCATTGAATTTTTTTTTAAATGTGTTGCGCCTCAGAACATTTTAGTTGGGACAAGTGAAAAGCCTAAAGCAAACTTGATCGGTAAGTCCAGAGTATATAAAAATAAACGTACTACCAAATCTATAATTTACACAGTGCGCATGTCTCGAGACCAACAAAGCATCGGTGGTCAGGGGAGGGGGGTCTCCTGACGTTCACTCGCGTTGCTTCGATTTCTTCGTGCTGTAGTTTGTGTCCGTTCTTTCCCCCTTTCTTTGTTCTATCTATTATAATGTCTGCGGTGTATGCTACGCCGCGTATCGACTCTAGTTATTTTTAAAAATGTAAGTTAAGAAATGTGTCCTGAACTTGTTTTAAAACGGTTTTTTTTATAGTTAGAAAATATCATTTTTTTTAAAAATGCCAAATCTTATTTGGGAAAGTTTTAAAAAAAAAGTCTTTTTGATAAAACGACAAATATTTAAGAAAGACGCAGCAGATGTTATTTCTGATTGCAAAAAGCTTTGACATAGAGACCGTGAAAAGTCACGTCTAAAATCCAAATAATTTCATTCAGAAGCTGATTTAATACATAATGTCATCATGCAAATCTTCCAATTTTGATATCACCTCGCTACACAGAGAAACCTGTCGGGCTGAGGCCGAGCGTTTACCCAATGTTTAGAACCGGAAGCTCTGTGCAAATTTCACGGCACTGGAGGTAAACTCAGGCACGAACATGGAGCTCGTTAGTGGATTTAATTTAAAAAGCTGGGTAGGGAGTGTGGAGGTAACGATTTTTCCAGGTGGATTTAAACTTTAAGAATTTACTAGAGCGATTTCAGGGCCAAGTTTCCAAGACGCCGAATCTGAACGTTTGTACCGTATAACAAGTATCTATGTCCTTAACAGTATCGGCAGCTGTCTAACGTGGGATACGCACACCGTCACCGTGAAATTGAAGACGCGAGCTGAGCAACCTTACACCCTGCACTATAGAGGGAAGCAACTAATGAATTATATATATGGTTTGACTCCCCTTATGTCAACATCTCGTTGTTCGTCCCGTGGGACCGTTGTTAGAGAAGCTCTCGGCGCCATTACGGCTGAATAATTAGGTCAGCTTAACTCTTGGAGACTTTTATCTTTGGAATTATGTATTCTTCTAAAAGTGCTAAAAGTCCTCCTCAATGGAAGTTAAGGCCAGATTTAACGTAGGTAAAGCGTGGAAGATAGGGTCAGATTTAACGTCGTTAAATCGTGGAAATATGGTCCCATTTAACGGTATCTCGCTTCTACATGGCCCATCGACCGCCAACGCCAATCCATGAATTTTGGGGTCAATGGCCTTTAGCTAAGTCTAACTCTCATTTATAATACTTTTAAAATTATCTAACAAAATTTTAAACACGTTTAAGAAACGTTCTTTTCTTAATTCCATTTTAACGCTCCACGGGAATTGTACATTTTGTTTTTATTTCCAGCTGTTGTTATGATGATGACAGAAATATTTCTTTAGACTCGGGGTCTATACTAATCGCCGCACATCATTTTATCCTGCTCTGTGGCTATAGGACTTGTCTTTCAGAGAAATGTTCGCACATGTGTTGTTGTGTACAATACAAAAGGAGATAACAGAGAAATAGCCACTTCTTTTGTCGCTCATCTGTCCAACGATTCGGCCTGTCAGCCCTTGAAACTGTAGGCGATCTGGATCGGTAGAAGGGCTTGCTTACTGCAAAAAAGTAAGTTTATTTGGGTTGATTAACATAAAGTTAAACGGTAGGAACCCATGATTTATTTAACATACAGTTGAACAGTAAGTCCTCATTGTTTTAACATAAAATAAAATTGGCTGCAAAGAGCTTGTCTTGGACTGTTCTCAGTAAAACAGGAGTGGGCAAGCTGGGGCCCGCGGATCGCATGGGGCCCTTAGACTTATCATGACCCAGTGTGCTTGCTGTGTCGTGAATTAGGGTTTCGGGCACAATTTTGTGTGGTATTTATACGGGGAATAAACACTCGTTTTGATCTTACCGAAGAATTACTTAGTGGTGAGCCACTACTACAAGCCAGGATTTTTTCAATGCTGTTGAGAACTGTGTTGAAAGAATTGGGTTGGTGTGAAACAAGATAGCAAGTGTAACAACCGATGGAGCGCTTGCTTTGACTGGGAAAAACGTCGGTCTTGTGAAGTTGAGAAAAAATAAAATTAAAGAACATCCGGTCATTACATTGTTGTACGTAAAAAAAAACATAGACGTTACACTTTTTTAGGGCGACTACGGCGCCCACATTTTTCATAAACCCAATTAACTTGTCCTTGTATGATAAATACGTAATATTAAACTTCCTGAAATGTAAACATAGTATTTTACAATTGGGGTTGTAGGGCGCCTATGGCGCACTTTTGTTTTGGTCAAAAGCCCAAGTAACTTATCCTTGTATGATAAATACGAAATATTCCTGAAATGTACAAAAATTATTTATATAACTAGCGTACACCCGTCAAAAATTACGGAAGTTTTCAGCTGAAATCTATTTATTTTATAAAAAATGCACTTTTTTTAGGGCGCCTACGGCGCCGACCTTTTTCAAAAGCCCAATTAACTTGTCCTTGTTTGATAAATACGAAATATTGAACTTTCTGAAATGTACACAAAGTATTTTATAATAGGGGTTGTAGGGCGACTACGGCACCCCATTTATTTTTTAATTTTATAATTAACCACCATCTAATTATCTTTTTACAATGTTCCCTTTTCCAAAACTAAAATATGAACGAAAACAATGACGTCATATAATATTTTTTACAGCGCATCTTTAATTTGCACACCTTTTGGTGCATTGGTGCATTAACTTGGTTTTCCCTGCTCTCTAAAATTAGTAGCGTCAGGACTGACTGACAGACACTACTGACTTGTGTGACAATTGCAAATTATATAGTTTTATATTGTTTTACAGTGCTAATCACCACACGATTTTAAAACTAATTTTAGAAAGCAGCGCACCAAATTACTGCACGAAAAATAACTCTTTGAGTCAGCCAGCACTGTTTACAACACAAATGCAGACGTCAAATGTTATTGCGTTGTTTTGGTTAATGTTAATCTGGAAACCAAAATGATTATGATTTTTTGAAGTCTATATTTTCAATTAAAGAAAAAAAGCAGAGTGATGTACCTTAGCGTTCGGCCACAGTGAGTCAGTCAGTGATAATTGAGGGTAATATATATATATATGATTACTACTTTAATCTTGGTTTTCTATCCCAGTCTAATTTTGCAATGTCCAAATTTTGAACTTGTTTTCGATCTTGCTGCAATAATACTAAACAAATATGTTCATCTCCACTTTCAGAAAATGTACTTCTATAGATAAACAATTATATCGGTTACTGGCACAGGAGCGGCTGAAAAAACATGAAGAGTAAATTAAAGTCACCAGCAATCCAGTGTAAAGCTCTCATAGTACTCCATTTTTTTAGTTCAGTAGTATTATCAGAGGAATTTACATCTGTTGACAACTTAGTTACAATACAACTAAAGATACATACTATTAATGACTCTTGTTGTCTAGGGTAATATTCATTAATACATGTATTCAATCTTGGCTCTAGCCCCCCAGTGTTAAGTATTAATACTAATCTCGAACTACAATACTTAAACACATATAAATGATGACACTTCACACCTCTGTGTACAACAGAGAGAAAATATTTATTTATATTAAATAGATACATATAAATGGAATAGAGTATAAAATATGAATATGTATACAATAACTACTTAAGTTACAAAAAATTTATATAATAAAGGTACGTTTACAATTGGATACTACGTCCCTTGATTCAGCCAGCTCCGCTATATGCCTGCCGACTTCACACACTGTCTCAGGTCACGGGGTCAGTCCGTGTTCCGCCTCACTGGTCAGCGATGCTTAACCCACACATCGTCTGATAGGCCGATCAACACCACGCCCCTCAGTTACTCAATGACTGACAGCTGGTTGCACTGTTTACTAACAGTAGTCTTCTCGTCCGGTTCAGGGTCGTCTTCCCACTTTTGCCTAGCACGTCTGGTACTCAGCTCTCCTTCTATAATCTACTTTGCTAGAACAATCTACTAGCCTAACCTTACAATCTTCACTGTAGGTAACACTACCCTACGTTACTTCCTTCACTGTAGGTAAAGCTACCCTACGTTACTTTTCTTCTCTGTAGGTAACACTACCTACCGTACTAGATGAAAATACAAATACACATATTATATATATACTAATAATATATCAATCAATATATAACAGGATAATAACATCTAACTCTAACATACATTAGACTATCCTTATAAGTCTAACAGTCTAACAAACCTGAACCACCTTCAGCAAGGCTCTGTTCCCCACAGTCTATCCCCTAGAACCTAATTCTCAGGGTGACCTGTGATATCTGGGAGAGAGAACGCCTCATGGTTTCTCCCCAGTATTTAAAGGACCGCTCACCCACGCCATCATAGCATCTGTCCTAAATTCCTAATTATTCTATTGGGCGAACCTTTGCCCCATGGCTGGTGCATGTGACAACTTTCTCCTGCTTGGTCAAACCCTGCGTCTCATCCTCTTGGCACGAGATGGACTGTTTCCAGTAGGTACCAATCACAGCCTCATTGGCATAACGTTTCTACTACGTCGCTTGACCCTAGGTCAGCTGTAGCGTTGGTTGGTTCTAACCCCTACCCCCAACGGTTCTAAACTAAATTCGACTCTCAAACCAATTATTAAGGTAGTCAACACTATATCCCATACAGAGTTTAAAGCTTTTGCGGTAGAAACCTTCTCATATTTTAGGGGAGTTCCCTTATTTCTATTATCAATTTCTTCCCTGTTTTTTTGTCATTTATTTGGATAAAAAGCAACGCTTTTATTTAAACAGTTTTGTTTGTAATTAATTAACAATGAAAACTTGTCATCATGCCCCCTTCACTATGCCGTTTACGGATACTCTGTTGGTACTTACCTGAATTCATGCTTTTTAATCTTACATTTTAAAAAATTGGACATAAAGTGAAATCGACCTATTAAAAAAAATATTTTTAAGTTTATTGTACAAAACATTTAGCAGAAGTTTTGTTACTTGAACATTTCTGCTGAAAAACTTGGTTTCACCAAATCCTTGTCTGAAAAACTTGGTTTCACCAAATCTTTGTCTGAAAAACTTGGTTTCACCAAATCCTTGTCTGAAAAACTTGGTTTCACCAAATCCTTGTCTGAAAAACTTGGTTTCACCAAATCCTTGTCTGAAAAACTGCAAAATTGCGACTGAAATATTACGTTTCCCGTCTGAGAAATGATAGACCCTATTACTCTCCAACCGACTATCAAGAAGTTACAACTGTTTCATAAAAAAGTGGTATCGGAAAACCTGCACTCTGGCGTCTTTAATCAAATAAGATCATGATGATGTAATTATTTGGTTCAAGCTTAATAAAAAACAACAACAACATTTTATCAAAATAAACAAAAACAACTCGATGCCAAAGAGAAGCTGTTGTTTAATTCTTATGTTGATCGATGTTCAATGCGTGCTCCCCATGATATGGGAGTCACAAAATATTTTTTAAAATCATGTCTCTGTGTTTTAAATTTTTTAATTTAACTGGCAATGACCGTCCATATAACACAATCATTGTGTTGACCGCCTGAGCTGAAATATCGCTAAATTTCGCTAATAATATACGTAATTCATTCTAATTAATATGTTATAATTCTCTCTGCAGCTAACATTTTTTTTACAATATTAGTCAATTTTATTGATTATGGTGATATGTTCATTAACTTTTTATTTAAGCGTATGTGTCTAAGGCAGGGGTCAGCAACCCTTTGAGACGGAAGAGCCAAAAATTATTATTTACCAAATTTCCCCACATTTTAAAGAGCCACTAACATGAGTTTTGAAAATAAAATAATATAGTCATATATATATTTACCCTCAATTATCCTGCCGTATCGCTGAGGGACATCACTCTGCTTTTTTTTTGAATATATAGAAATAAAAATCATAATCATTTTGGTTTCCAGATTAACATTAAACACCCTCCATACTATTCAAAATACATAATTTCCGTAGTAATGTAATGCTGCAATGAATATAATGCTGATTTGTTCAATAGTGCGCACCGAAAATTACTGCACTAAATATAACTCTTTTCGAATGTTCCGCATAAAATTGTTCAATATGATTATAAATGAATCAAATAAAAAAATATAAAATAAATGAAAGTTCTGTATTACGCGATTTTTTAATCTGATGTGTATTTATTTTCAAAACTTCCGTCATTTTTGACGGGTGATAAAATTCTAGTTATAAATAATTGAACAATTTCATGCGGACGTTCGAAAAGAGTTATTTTTTGGTGCAGTAATTTGGTGCTCTGTTTTCTAAAATTTCTCGCCGTAAAAAGATATGATATGACGTCATTGTTTTAGCTCACATTTCAATTTTGGAAAAGGGAACGATGTAAAAAGAGGATTTGAGGATTGTTAATTATAAAATACTTTGTGTACAGGAATAATTCTTATTTATTATACAAAGATAAGTTACTTGGGCTTTTGAAAAGGTGGGCGTCTTTGGCGCCCTAAAAAAAGTCGGCGCCACGGCGCCACAGCACATCTTAGTTATTAATATTTGAGCTGCATCTTGACATCGAAAGAGCCTCATGCGGCTCGCGAGCCGCAGGTCACCGACCCCTGGTCTACCGAATCTCAAGGGTCCTTAAATCAGTGGCGTCCCTAGGGGGGTGCGGTGGGGGCGGCCGCCCCGGGTGACACCATCAGGGGGGTGACAACAAAATGTAAAATTCTGTATGTTCCCATTATTTGGCACCGGAAAACTCGGAGGATTTCTATGGTTTAAGTCGTGAGGGGGTGACACCAAGGCTAGTGACGCCTCTGCCTTGAATAGATTTAAAATATGTAACAAGCACTACGATTTCAAATCTTTAAAAAACGTAAATATTCCTCGGAACCACAAAGCACTTTTTACCATTTTTTAAAATAAAGATAGAAAAAAGCGTGTGGTTATCAAATACATTTTGATTATTTGAATATGTACTGTATCTTCAGGAGCCATTTTTGAATATCTTTACCTCCCAATGTCGGCGTACAAGTTTACGGGATTAACTGTACTAGGATCACCACGTGGCTTTGTGCTTAAAACATTCGCTATAGCAAGTTTTTAAATTTAAAGCATTTCACCAATGGCATTTCTTATTCAGCATAAATTTAAAACGCAAATCTAATATACATCTACAGTTTGTTTCGTTATTTGTTCATATGGCTTCTAATTCAGAAAATGGTTGAGGTTTTTAATGTTATTTTAAAATATCTTTGTTTTAAAGTGTGTTTCTGTGTTCTAAATAAATATTTGAATACTTTCAGAATTTTCGGAAAATTTTAAGACTTGACAGCGCCGATTTTTATTGTTTTACCAAGATCATTGCTATTTTTGATAAGATGAAAGGAGGCATAACTTTAAATAATTGTTTGAAAACCGTGGAAGAGAAAGTTTTTTTTTATTACTGTCTAACTGATGTTAAATTATTATCATCTTATTTTATCTGTTATATTAAAGATGCTCCGTGGATACAGAAGATTTCTGCGTCCTGTGCTTTTACATAATTTACATATAATTTTGCAATTTTTTTTAGGGCTGTACCGGATTAAAATTTTTGAAATCCAGCCGGAGCCAGATTTGTAAAAATGGCCGGATGAAATATACATTCTAGCAGAGTCTGAAGAGCAATCCAACCTTATTTTTTTAAAAAAGAATGTTTAATATTGATAGTGTTTTGTTTTCCTGATTTCATTATGCAACCCCGTTCCACTACGAAATTCTAGACGGAATGGAGGATTTGTATTTTTTTCTCCTTCAGATGGAAGAAGAATATTGCCTTTATCCATATGTCTATCACAGTGTTGTAATATTTCCACGTTATAATTTAATGCCTCGGGTATTATTACTAATGCATAATTTACTTAAATTCCGAAATTATCTTGTTTTACTGTGCACAAGTACAGCTATGACGAACAAGAAATGATACTTGGACATTCAGCCAAAGGTCATATATTAAACGTGGCATTTAATCAACATGTCTGATGACGAATAAGGGCGATCTACAAACAAATGGCGAGAAATTAAAACCCGGTTAAGGGAAATTATTTAAAACCAGATTGTCTCCTATCACGCGACAGTCTTGTAGCACTAGGAAAAACATGACATTCAAGACGACAGAGGAATGCAAGATACAGCAGACTGAAGGAATAATGGCTCAAGCTAATCAGAGCCAGGAGACGACATGAAACAGTAGAAATGCTGCGAGACGGGTGCTGACGGGAATCCATCTCTTGTTTTGTCTTACTCTAAGCAAGTCTAAGCTATACATCGCTACTTGGTCATTCATGTCCTAACTTTAGAAAAGAAATAAAGCACCTTTGTTGTGAGTGAATAAGCACATAATAAAATGTTAACATTCCAGAATACGTTTTGCCCGTTTGGAAACACTTGGTATACGTGGTTAAGTACGGAATGTTGCATTTAAGCAAATTTAGGCATTCGAATTTTTTGAGACAGACACCTTGATCGAGCGTTTGAAAGAGGGGATACGATTTCTTTAGCCCCACCTCACCAACACATTCAAAACAAATTTTAACTTAAAAAAAAATAAATATTGAACTAATCATTAAAAATAATAAATTAAAAAAGTGTAATATATATTCTTTTGAAAAAAAAATTCACCTCTTCTATTTAGGACAAAACTTCCTTATTTAAATTTAGTTGATTATGGGCAAATCACAACAACGCCTGTATTTTTTTTCGCTATTTATCTCACTTTAAAAACAAAATATTATCTAACTCCATCTAACTAACTGGAGTATGTCTTTACACCCTGAAAAGTGTCAACTGTTAAGAGAAAAAAAGAAAAGAAACAAATAAATTCAAAATATTACATTCATGGAAAAGAACTGACCCAAACTAAAGATGCAAAATACTTAGGAGTCTTAATAACTGAGAAACTATCATGGAATACCCATGTCAATGAAGTTATTAAAAAAATAAAACAAAATCTTATGCTTTATAAAAAGAAACTTTAACAAATGTAATAGAGATATAAAACTAAAATGCTACCTCACTTTGGTGAGACCTGTACTAGAATATGCATCTTCTGTATGGGACCGGGGACCCATCCACCAAAGAAAGCATTGATAAACTAGAACAAATTCAAAAACAAAAAAGCTGCCAGATTCATTACTGGAGAATATTCAAAACTGACAAGAATAACACCATTAGTTAAATCATTAAGCCTTGAAACACTAGAGGATAGAAGGACCAAGAGTAAAGTAGTAATCATACATAAAGCAATTAATTCTAATTTAGAAATACAACACAAAGATAACTTAATACAACCCTCAGATAGACATATGGATAAAAACACCTTTCTTATTCCGTATGCAAGAACAAACACATACAAATTTTCGTTTTTCCCGTCCGGAATTCGGGCGTGGAATAGGTTGCCTGAAGAAACCAGGAAAACGAACACTTTATCAACATTTAAATCTCTATTGAAAATGCAGGACTAAACACAAACCATAGATACGCGTAGGACGCAATAATCTTCTGTATAGAAACAGCGTCTGTAAACAGATAAGATAAGATAAGATCAATAATTGTTGTTTTATTTCCTTCATTGCCTAGTCATCATGTTTCTTGAATTGTATTTCTTGACTAGCTGATATACCATTCTTTCACGGGCCAGTATTAGGGATCCCATTTTGAACCCAACCCATTATGACCCCGATCAATAATGGGATCCCGTTCTTGGTTAAACCCTTTCCTCCAATATGATTCCATATTTCTTTGAGATTACATACCCCATTATAATCCCGTTGTGTAATGGAATCCCATTCAAATAAAGTATGGAATCATATGAGGGCAAGGGATTCTATAAAAAACGGGATCACTTTATGCAATGGGATAATACTGAGATATGTGATCCCATTAAAGTATGTGTATTTTATAATGGAAAGGGATTTAATTTAGAGATTTCATGCTCAATTATGATCCTGTTGTTTTAACAGAAACGCCTAACAGCCATTGATGTCACATTATACGTGCAAATCCTATTTACTATAGTCCATTGGAAAAGTGTTTCCAGTTGTTTGTATACATTCCAATAGGATCCCTTTCTTATTAGCGGTACTACCCACTGTTGATATACTTTCTTGGCGCCAGTTTTCTACTGAGAGATATGATTCAGTATGGAAGTAATTATTATAGCCATTATTCCTAGTGAGAAATACTAAAATAAAAAACAATAATTTGTAAACTGATAATACAAACTGCTCTACAAGTTTCACAATTGTCATAAAGAGAAAAAAAAGTAGTTGTATTATTGTTTAAATATTTATTATATTTAAACTTTTGATAATTAACACACAATCTTATTATGTTTATGAGAAACTCCAATGTGTATAGTGTATAGTGTATAGTGTATAGTGTATAGTGTATAGTGTATAGTGTATAGTGTATAGTGTATAGTGTATAGTGTATAGTGTATAGTGTATAGTGTATAGTGTATAGTTTAAAGTGTATAGTGTATAGTGTATAGTGTATAGTGTATAGTGTATAGTGTATAGTGTATAGTGTATAGTGTATAGTGTATAGTGTATAGTGTATAGTGTATAGTGTATAGTGTATAGTGTATAGTGTATAGTGTATAGTGTATACGAGAACACATACTTAAATGAGTACATGAGATATAAATACATGCAATTATTGTTAAATATATTTACACACAACGATTCGAAAGCTTATTACAAACGCTACTTAATAATTCTTGATCGACTTATATATTCAAGTTATATTTTAAGGATTGCGCAACAAACATACTTTGATACGATCACATAGCTAAATATTATCCCGTTGCATTAGGGATCCCATTTTTGTTAGAATCCCTCTCCCCAATTTAACGACATATTATTATAATTTATTAATTTATGTAGACGTGCAGATGTAAAAAAAAATGGACACGAATGACAGCTTTTTTGCGATTACATACTCCACCATGATGGCATTGTGTAATGGTATCCCATTCATGAAGTAAATCCCTTTCCCCCTATAAAATACCATACTTTAATAGAATCACATAGCTCAGTGCTATCCGTTGCATAATGGGATCTCATTTTTGGTAGAATCCCTTTCCCTCGATCCCGTTGCATAATGGAATCCCATGCTTTGTCGAATTCATTACCCCAACATGATACCTTTCCCCGATTGGATCCCATACTTCGGTTTGTTTTATTTAACCCAGTATGATCCAATAACATTATGAGATCCCGTTCCCTGTGAGATCCCATTCTGGTTTCTCTGATATTATAGCTAAATAATTATTCATTAAGTTTTAAATAAATAGAGGTAAAAAAAGATTTTTAAAAACCACACTTTTATAAGTGTACTAAAAAGAAGAAAATAGTTTAAAAGTTATAAGTTCAAGTACTTTGATTTAATATGACTAAAAAAGTGGGGCGGGTGTTTGGTATAAAAATTAAAGAGAGATGTATAAGTGAGAGGATGAGTAAACTGCATATGAGAAACCTAATAAATGCCCGCCCCACGTTTTTAGTCATATTAAATAAAAAATACTTGATCGATCTCAAATTTTAATGCAATGCATTGTCAGCCAAGATCTATCCGTGGTAAACATTTGAGATCTCTAGGACCATCAGAAATGGTTTAATTTTACGTTGGGAAATTTGAAACTTTGCGGACAGATAGACAGAAACGAAAGCAAGTTAATAATTAAAAAAAAACGTAAAAAAACCAAGTTTTTTGACTATAAATTCTTTACGTATGAGTCGTAACTAAAAGAATGTTCATTATAATACGCAGCGCCAGACCATCCAGAAATACAAAATTGCAGTTGTGTCGTAAAACATGTTTAATATAATGCGCACCGATCAGGAATATGTTTATAAAAAGAGTTGTCAATAAAATACGCACCTTATTGCGCGACAGAAAGGTTGTTCAATATAATACGCACCGCGACGCTCTATCATAAAAAATAGCATGATACATAGGAATAAATAAAATAATCTAAAAAATCAATAATTTAATTACGGTACATGCGATCGATCTGAAATTTTGATACATTGTTTTTATTATCAGTACAAAACTACCTGCAAAATTTCAGCCCGCTAGCTTACGAGGAAGTGGGTTAAAAATCGATCAAAAGTTTTGGTGACAAGCAATCAAGCAATCCAGGGTGCAGACACCACGAGTTAATATAAAGGATTTAAAAACGTGGTAAAAATATATAAAAAACCGTAAAAAACCAAGTTTTTCACTATAAATCCTTTATGTATGAGACGTAACTAAAAGAATGTTCATTATAATACGCAGCGCAAGACCATCCAAAAATACAAATTAGTAGTTGTGTCGTAAAACATGTTTAATATAATGCGCACCGATCAGGAATATGTTTATAAAAAGTGTTGTCAATAAAATACGCACCTAATTGAGCGACAGAAAGGTTGTTCAATATAATACGCACCGCGCCACTCTATCTCAAAAAATAGCATGATACATAGGAATAAATAAAATAATCTAAAAAATTAATAATTCAATTAAGGTACATGTAATCAATCTGAAATTTTGATACATAGTTTTTATCATCGCCACCAAACTGCCTGCTAAATTTCAACTCGCTAGCTTACGAGGAAGTGGGTTAAAAATCGATCAAAAGTTTTGGCGACAAGGGCGGGTGCAGACACCACGAGTTAATATAAAGGATTTAAAAAGGGCAGCGGCGGTAACCTAATCTATCCACCTGAGGTTTCAAACAGAAAATAAGTCTGAAAAACAATTGGATATGACTACAATTATTTGACTTATATTTGTTATAAATTACTACGGACGTAAATAGAATTAAACCACAGAAGTTTCTAGAATATTTTTAATTATACCCGAATCAAGTGGATAATAAATGTATAGTACGATCATAGCCTAGCAAATAATTGGGGTACATTTTTAAACTTGCCCCAATTAAATAGACTTACAATCAACGGAGTCCTTGCAAAAATAAAATTTACAATTTTCTAGCATATTTTAGACATTCTATCCCTTGAGGTTTACCTAACTGAAAATCAGTCAGAAAACAATTGGATAAGACCTTAAATTGATTCAAATTAAAATCTGTTTTAAATTACAGAGGCGAATTTAAAGAAGCTTCTAGAATATATTACATCTCACCCAAATCAAGAGAATAATCAATATACATAATTCCCGTTGTCTGTATGTATGTATGTATGTATGAATGTAATTGTTTTCGGGATTACACATTAAATTCCTTTTCTCCTTTATTATAAAAGTTTGAGCTTATATTTTAATACAAGGCGTACGTCGGAAGGCGCGCAAAAAGGTGTGCAAAAATAATTATAAGTTAAAGACGCGCTGTAAAAAAACAAGTTATATGACGTCATTGTTTTACCTTATATTTTAATTTTTGAAAAGCGAACGATGTAAAAATAGGATTTGAGGATTTATAATTATGAAATACTTTTTGTACATTTCAGCAAGTTTAATATTTCGTATTTATCAAACAAGAATGAATTACGTATGTTATTTATTCCCGTTGTAGTGCTGTTAGGTGGCGCTGCGATCGATTTTATTTTATAGTGCTGTTTGAACCAAAAAAGATTCCGTCATTTTTGGCGGGTTATCTCTAGTAAGATTAATATTACATTAAAAGTTTGACAAATAATGGGGGTAATACTTTACAACCCGTCCCTGTAAAACCGGCTTAAAAATAATAGAGATCCTGCAATGATAAAATTTAGAATATTCTAGAATAGTTAAATAAACCCTAAATAAAGTGACACACTTTCCTGTCCTCTCCCTTTGCTAAGTCGTAACTGATATCCTGCTGGCGTCTACTTTGTACGGTTCTCTTATTTTTCGAAGTACTAACTGTCGCTGTTCTGGTGTCCAGAGGCGTAACTAGGTTTTTGGCGCCATTGGCAAATTTATTTTTGGCGCCCTTGATAAATTAACAAGTTTCAGCGTTGCGATTTTTTCATTTGTTAAAAAAAAGCAAGAGATAAAAAATCGAATGAGTATTTAAACGCAATTTCCAACAAAGAATTTCCGATTTTTTTTATTCAAGGGAAATCAATCTAGATTACATTAAAAGTCATTTCAAATCAATAATTATGAAAGTAAACAAAACAATTGCTGTTTACAAATTGCTGGTAAAATTACGGGTGTCAAACGAAAAGAGATTTTTCAAAAATTCCTTCTCGAACATTGTCTTAAATATTATTAGCTTTCGTTTGGCGTTTATTTCAACACGATAGCTGTTATGGTTGGCGAGAAATTGACAAAATACTGATATTTTTTCGTTTAAAAAAAACAACCTTCTAGGAGATCTAGTAAATCTTTTCTATTTTGTTTGGCCCTTGCACACCCTTGAGACCTCCTTAACATATTTGCAAAAGACCCGAACACTCTATTTGATATGGTTCAGGAGGAGTTGCAGGATCAAGGGTTACAGACATTTCAAATATATAAACGCAATTTTTCCTACGGGAATCGGCGTTAATAATTGAATTTCTCTTATTTTATTTATGACAATAATTACGTAGTCTGACAGTGACAGTCATACAACGTGAATATAAAAAATGCATAAGACAAGAACAATACTAATTTGCAGTTTATTATTTACTAAATAATACCAAATAAATTGGTGGATAAAACGGGATATTGTTACGTTAATAAAGAATACAGCAAAACTTGAAGTAACGTGTATTATAAATAAAAACAATAATGTCAGTGTGTCATACTCATTATCTCATACATGACGATAGAAACTCACAATTAAAAGTAAATTTAAGTAACACTCCACCGACTACAGCACATCACTTCTGTTAGCTGGCATATTGGCGTGTTGCAGTCGGACCTCTCTAAGTCGAACTCAAGGGGGAAAAAAATTCGACTTACTAAGTTTTCCAGTTAAGGAAACTGGCGTAAGAGGCGCATATTAATAAAGGACAATGTTGAATTGAGCGGGGGTGGGGGGGTGGGGTGGGGGTGGAAGAACAGCCATAGCGGCTAGAAGGCTTGACAGGAATGATGGGCTGTGATGTTTCATTTGAAATGAGCCAACTTGATTTGACCTACCGACATAAGCCCGTGAGAGGAGACACCTTCCATCACCTCCCCCACTCTACTCACTCGACAGTGAGATGAGGATAGTAAGATTTTTCTTTTTAAAAGAAAGAACGTAAAATCCAATTATCATTTTTATGATAAGAAGCCCCGCAAAGGCCACAAACATAATAAAATATTATAATGGTTTAAATGAAATATATTTAAATATAATTAATTACCGATTCACTTTTTTGTTATCAAGGATAAAAGTGAAATACAGTTGGACCTCGCTAAGTCGAACTTCCCTAAGTCGAAAACCTCCCTATATCGAATTAGTTGTTAGGTCCTGGCCAAATACCATAAGACTAATGTATTTTTGATCTCATTAACTACAAGATTTTTGGCTTTCAACCTCTATTAGTCGAATTTTCCAAGGCGTTTTGGGTTATTATTCTGGAGTGACATTTCAGAACACGTGTTCCGTAGAGCCACGTAAATGGACGTAAAATCCGACTGTATTTATTTAAATACAAAACTTAAAAAATAGAGATTTAGTGGCGCCCTTTTGAGCTTGCGCCCTTGGCAACTGCCTCGATGCCAACCCGTTGCTACGCCACTGCTGGTGTCTCTGACGCTCTTGATGTTCTATTTCTTTCGTGCTCCATCTACAGTAAGGCATCTCATGCAATTTCGGAAACCTGTTTTTAAAAAAATGCACCAATATTTAAATCTTATTATATAAACAACGTATTTGATATCACAAGAAATATAAAGAAATGTATTTTTAAAAAAATATTTTTTTTAAAGTTAGAGAGAAAAATAATGTAACTTACGATCTTGGCTGCTCCGGCTGATCCTGCTGTCTTTGTTCACACTGATGTGGTATCTCATGCAAATTTGGAAACCTGTTTATAAAAAAAATATAACAATAGCTACATCTTATTGTATAAATAACGTATTTGATATCGGAAAAAATATTTTAAAAATTAGGGCTGGTAACGATTGATTTAAAATTAATAGTTAGCTTTTTAAAAATCAACGATTAAATTTAATAGATTAAACGTTAATTTCGATTAAAGCCAAAAGTTAAAGTTTATGATGTCAAAAAACTGAACATATCAAGGGAAGTAACAGAAAGGAGTAATTGACTTTTTTGTTTTGTTTTATCGAGTTATTTCCCCTGTCTGATATGTTTGTGCTAAAGAGAATTGTTTACGGCAGTGAACACAATAAACTTTTTCTCCATCTTCTACTTTGCCATCCGCAGTTAGCATAAAAACAAAATGTTTTCTAAACTGTCGATTTATATTCTTAAATTTAACTATTCTGAAGCTGTCACTAGTGTTCATTTTTTGTTTACATCTGCACTTCTACATAAATTAATAAATTATATTAATTCGCTTTAGAAGTTTGTACGTTAAAAAAATATGTAAATTATTATTAACTAGTGTATTACCCGTCAAAAATGACGGAAGTTTTCAGCTGAAATCTATTTATTTAGAAAAAATACACGTTTTTAGGGCATCTACGGCGCCCACCTTTTTCAAAAGCCCAACTAACTTGTCCTTGTTTGATAAATACGAAATATTAAACTTTCTGAAATGCACACAAAGTATTTTAAAAAAGGGGTTGTAGGGCGCCTACGCGCTCCTTTGTTTTTTTATTTTATAATTAACCATCACCAAATCCTCTTTTTACATTGTTCCCTTTTCCAAAATTAAAAAATGAGCTAAAACAATGACGTCATATCTTTTTTTTGCTGCTTTCTAAAATTAGTAGCATTATATCCACACATACATACATACATACATACATACATACATACATACATACATACATACATACATACATACATACATACATACATACATACATACATACATACATACATACATACATACATACATACATACATACATACATACATACATACATACATACATACATACATACATACATACATACATACATACATACATACATACATACATACATACATACATACATACATACATACATACATACATACATACATACATACATACATACATACATACATACATACATACATACATACATACATACATACATACATACATACATACATACATACATACATACATACATACATACATACATACATACATACATACATACATACATACATACATACATACATACATACATACATACATACATACATACATACATACATACATACATACATACATACATACATACATACATACATACATACATACATACATACATACATACATACATACATACATACATACATACATACATACATACATACATACATACATACATACATACATACATACATACATACATACATACATACATACATACATACATACATACATACATACATACATACATACATACATACATACATACATACATACATACATACATACATACATACATACATACATACATACATACATACATACATACATACATACATACATACATACATACATACATACATACATACATACATACATACATACATACATACATACATACATACATACATACATACATACATACATACATACATACATACATACATACATACATACATACATACATACATACATACATACATACATACATACATACATACATACATACATACATACATACATACATACATACATACATACATACATACATACATACATACATACATACATACATACATACATACATACATACATACATACATACATACATACATACATACATACATACATACATACAGACGACGGGAATTATGTATATTGAAATGTCACTTCCCCTCTGTCCTGTCCGTGGCGCTACTAATTTTAGAAAGCAGCGCACCAAATTACTGCACCAAAAATAACCCTTTTCGAACGTTACACATAAAATTGTGTAATATGAAAATAAATGCATAAAATAAAAATAAATTAAATAAATTAAATTTCTGTATTACATTATTTTGTATTCTGATGTGTATTTTTGCAAAAAAAATAGATTTCAGCTGGAATGTATTTATTTTGAAAACTTCAAATTTTGCGGGTAATACACTAGTGGTAAATATTACCCTAAAATCTAAAACAAATTAAAATTGACTTTCTGTTGTAAACACAGATTACAGGGCTTATTTATAGTTGTTTCAAAATTCAGTTCCAGAAAAGTACAGACAAAAACGTAATCGTCGTTCTTTTAAAATCAAAGCCCAAATTTTAGTTGTATTCGATATTCGAAGATGAAATAAACAGAAAATTAAATTATACCCGAAAACAGCTAAAAATAAAATTTGGGTCGTAACGAATTGTTGTTAGGGCTTATTTATACTTATTTAAACGATCGTAAGTGGTTACAATTCAGTTCTAGAAAATAACATTAATTTAAAAGCTCAATATTTTGTTTCTATTTGTAGAAGTATCGAACAAAATAAGAACGATAACTCTTGGTTCATTAAAAAAAATAATACATGTAATTATGAAAATTTGCATTCGATTTATTCGATATTTAATTAAAGAGATTTAAACAAATTCCTTTTGTAAATGGTCACTGATGTAAAGTTAAAAACCCCTCGATATTTTGACCTGGATAATGATGCATGTATGTGCCAAGTTTGGTCGAGATCGATCAATCGATGTAAAAACGTGTGCGTCACAATTAAAAAGTGACCCACGCAAACAAATATACAAAGTTTCATTTATATATACATATATGATTAAACGTCTCTCTTTCTCTCTTTCCCAGATTGAGATAGAAACCAGTAAAAGAAAGTCAACTACAATTTTTCTACTTCAACAATGGCGTCATCAAATGTCACGCGGGCTGTGGTTCTATTAACAGTTTTCTCCGCATGCATGAGTCCGTCTTTAACCTTTGACCCGGAAGAACGACTCAATGATGCTACCGACCAGGACAGACGAGCTTACATCCCGACGTACCTCACCCAGGACACGATATCCGACATCCTGAGGGCGCATGCGCTAACGTTACGTCAACTGGAATCGGCCATAAGCGACCAAAAAAGGACTCCAGCCATGAATGCAGCGCCAGCCTGGGGGAGAGGCGGAGACTTTCTGATGAGGGGGATGAAGCGGAAGATGTTTTGGAACCCACTCGGTTACCTACCCGCGTCGGCCAGGGCCATGCCAAGCAGTCCGGGTCAGCCAAGAGCAGACAATCATGAGAGTGGATCCAACATATTTCGCTATGGCTAACTGAACTTTTGGTGTCGTGTAAACTTTGTATTCATAGACTTTGGTGAAATGCGCATTACACGTGTTTCAAGAAAAAAACTAGGGTTTAAAATAATAATTACAAAAACAACAACAGGAACAAAAAAATACAACACGGATTTACTTGCAATTTTTTTTTAAAAGATGAATTTTGCAGCCAAATATTTTAGAAACAATTAACAGTTAAAAGAAAATAATAACTATAGGAACCCCCCCCCCAAACCAATAAGAGCTTCTCCTCACACAAGCAATTTTTTGCAGTTTTAAGACAGTATATTGCGTAAACAAATTCCCATATTAGTAAATTTTATAGTGTAATGAGTATTGTACTTTACTGTAAGAGTGTTTGAAATAAAAAGACAATGTTTATTATAAGCCTGATTCTAGGACCTGGCACTTATGGCATCAATCCGGTTGATTATGGTGACCTAGATCTTTCAGTTCTGATATTTGAATTGTGTTTTCAGATATATTCTTAAAGCATGATAGAAGTCAGTGGCGTAGCTAGGGGAGGTGGAGGGGGGTCGAAATTCGAAAGTGCCCAGGGTCCCCACTTAAGGGGGGCCCCAAATTAATTATTACGCCACCGTCATGTATGCAAGGACCCCCCCCCCAAAGAGGCCAAGCCCTGGGCCCCCCAAATCCCTAGCTACGCCCCTGGCACAAGTATGAGTTCCTCGTTACGTCTACAGAGCATCTTGAGGCTAAGACGTAAAGAAATTACGACAGCACACGAGCCCGAGGACACACACTGGCATGGAACAGTTAACTTTAAAATTGAACTAACTGCACAATACTGCCCCCTACCCCCCCACACACACACACAATCACATTGGCATGGAATTTTAAACTTCGAAGTTGGATTAACGGCACAATTTGCCCCCCCCCCTTTCCATTCTCCACCCCACACTCACATTGGAATGGAACAGTTAACTTCAACGTTGAACTAACTGGAGAATGTGCCCCCCTCCCCCCACACACTGGCATGGAACATGGAGTTAAAGTCAATGTTGGAAAAACTGCACAACATTCCCCATCTCCCTAACACCTTACCACCCACCAAAAAAACCCAACCTTTTGGTTGATTTAACGGGCCATCCATAAAGTACGTCACGCTAGTTTTGACCATTTTAACCCCCCCTCCCCCCTGTCACAAACTGTCACAAATCTCAAAACCCACCCCCCCCCTCATAAAGCACGTCACACTTTCAAACAAAAATATATTTGTTAATAAACAAAATAATTAAAATTTAATATAAAACACCGTGACGTCACACATGGCCGGACACCCCCCTCCCCTTGTCACAAACTATGACACTTTCTTAGACCCCCTCCCCCTTCCTCTGGAGCGTGACGTACTTTATGGACGGCCCCTAAAACTGTTAAAATATTGATCAATAGCATGATTACCCCTTCACTTATCATGTTATGAAGATTCAAGATCGCTAATATTTCGTTTAAAATTTTCCCCGAACCAATTAATTGGACTCGATCTCGCATTGCAGTAAATTACACGTCACGTATATTATTTTTTTTAATCACAAATAAAACGACGCGAAACCGATCAAATTTGTTTTCGTTATTAAAATATCGTTTTCCTTCTTCCAATTAAACAATCATAAAAAAATTTTTTAATAGAATTTTCTGTTACAAAAAATTATTCAAAAACAATTAAAATTTATTTGTTGAAACCTTTGCTATAGTTTATCTTAACTGTTTTATTATTTGCCTTGTTTCTGTTCTAATTAATTAATGTCAATGATCAGCTCCATGTAAATACGACGTCTTCTTGTCTCTCCTGGCACATCGCTTATGTAAAAATGTGATTAGCCATTGATTTATGACTAGTGTGAAGGTCAAGGACGAGGTCTCGCGTCAAAAGTGGCAAACTGTGCGAGACGTTAAAATTTTCAGAACTCTTTATGAGACTAGATGTGTGACAGCCGGTATAAAGAAATATTTGATTGGATCTGCTACGGACGTACCTTAACATAGCATAAAAATTACCTCAGCTATATAGCCAGTTACATCGGCTCTAGTACCACAGTTACATCAGCTCTATCAAAGTACAAAGTAAATTATCAAGCCAGTTCTTGAAATTTTAAAATAAAGTGCATTTATTTGATGTATTTGAAATATATTTCACACTATTCAACCTGTCGTGCGAAAAATAATTCATTGAAAATAATGAAAGGTAATATAATAAATTCTAATGCTAGAAACCTCCGCGTGAGTGGTTTGCTAAACATCTAAAATTTCAATGGCGATTGGATGAATAAAATCATATTTGTAAAGCTTTTATTGTTCCCTTCTATAACTGGAGTGGTTATCGAATATATATATAATATATATATATATATATATATTATATATATATATAATATATATATATATATATATATATATATATATATATATAATATATATATATATATATATATATATATATATATATATATAAAGGTATGGCTTTTTGTGCTGCCCATTGACAAATTTTGACACTAGAGTCCGGTATTTTTGAGACAGCCATCTGCAACCCTACCCATAAGATCCCGTTCGGTAATTAATTAAGTAATAAGCGCCACTGATTGGATTGCCATCCTGGGCCTAGCGTGCAATGATTGCAGGCCACCGATTGGATTGCCATCCTGGGCCTAGCGTGCAATGATTGCAGGCCACCGATTGGATTGCCATCCTGGGCCTAGCGTGCAATGATTGCAGGCCACTGATTGGATTGCCATCCTGGGCCTAGCGTGCAATGTTTGCAGTTCTAGCCACTGTTGCTAGTTGTACATTATCCTTCCTTTTTAGGTCACCATAGCCTGGTGCTAGGTACTGGATTTCTTTATTTTATATCAGGGATTGACTCTATCTTATTGTATTATTCTCCAAGGTTCTTTATTAACAGATAGAAAATCTACAAGTCCTCCAATGACTCTGGTATAGACATAAATGACACATAACGCAGTGATCTCCTACTTAAAATACTAATAATTATTCATCAACTATATCAAACTCTTATTTATTCAAGGCTGAGTGTCCAAGTCAACTCACATGTCTCCACGGCAGTACTGCTATCACTCGAGACGCCTCGATATGTGGCGCTTGAGATCTACACTCTCAATTTTTCAACGCTCTTCAAGCTCTCTATGTTACACACACACACACACGCCCACACACACTATATGGGCCGTCTGTCGGTCATGACCTCTCATTGAGTGACCAGAATCCTAACCAGTTGTGAAACATCCGCTCACCTCAGTTCACAAAAGTTTAAGGCTACAAATGTATAAAGGAAACACAAAAAATTAGGGTTGCGGAAATTAATGACTAATTTCTCGATTAATCGTTAAAAAATGTTAACGATTAAATTATTTTTTAACAATTGATGGACCCATCACTTACAAATTATTGGAAGTCAAAAAGTAAAACAAAACGAAAAGATCGATTCAATTGTTCAAAACGTTTTATGCTTTTAAATGTTTATTAGCTCCTGCGTTATCCTGAATCTAAAAATTACATTTGAAATACGTTTGTCCTTTGATTTTTTGTTGGTTGTTTTTTTTGTGTGTGTGTTGTTGTTGATATCAGTCAAAAGTTTTTGTTCAATGAGAAGCGTGGTTTATTGTAGGCACGAATACATGAGACTTATTGTTGATATCTGGGCTCTAGGTTCTTGCCCCTGTTCGCCAATCAACGCCTCTGATCTGATACCTGAAATGGAAATACATTCTTGTCACTGATGATTTTTAGGGCTGCCGAAAATAACGATTAATTTCTCGATTAATCGTTAAAATTTTTTTAGCGATTAAATTATATTTAAACGTTTAATGGACTCATCACTTACTTATTATTGGAAGTCAAAAAGTAAAAAAAAATAAAATAAAAAATAGCGGCTGATAAATAATAATTTTCCTGACGATTGCACAAACATTTTGGTTTTTAAACTATTGGTTGACGGGAATGTTCAAATGTTGATAAAGTTTGCCTACCATGGTTCTAACACTTCGCCTACTTATTAAACCAAAATTAAAAGCGTATCAAGCTAATGGCAGTAATGGAGTCTGACTCAGAGACAGAAAATGACGACAGCTCTTCTGATGAATTACTGCGTTATAAAATGGAAATGAAAGTTCCTGAATCCATTAACCCTCTACAATGGTGGAAACTTAATGAACACCGATATCCGATAATGTCATTTATTGCCAAGACCGTTTTGTGCATACCATTTACCCCAATTCCATGTGAATGATTGTTCAGCTCGGCTGGTTATATTGTCTATATTGTCAATTAAACCCGCTCATCACTTGAACCAAATAATGTCAACACACTTGTCTTTTTGCGTAGTTGGTTAAAAGATGACATAATATAAAGGAAACATTCCAGTGTTATTTTTTAAGGATTAAAGTTAAATTAATCGTTAAAAGCCCTACAAAAAAAATTAGTGATTAAACAGGTGACACAAAAAATTAGTCGAAACCTCCAAAATAAGTATAAAATGTAATTTTTAAATATAACAATAAAAACTTATGTACCTTTATTAACTCTAAAAAAGGGAACCCACAGGAATAGTGACACAAAAGGACCAAATAATAAAAACTTTAGTGATAATTAAACAAGATAGCAAAATCTTACAAAAAAGACTAAGATGAATTGATAAAATGGGAAACTAACTGGAGTATGTCTTTCCACCCAGAAAAAAGTGTCAACTGTTAAGAGTAACGAAGAAAAAGAATCAGATAAATTCAAAATATTTCATTCATGAAAAACAAGAAATTCAAACTAATGATTCAGAATACTTGGGAGTAATAATAAATGAGAAACTATCATGGAATTCCCGTGTCAACAAAGTAATTAACAAATCAAACAAAACCTCAGGCTTTATCAAAAGAAACTTTTACACATGTAAAAAGAATATCAAATTAAAATGCTACCTCACTTTGATGAGACTTATACTGGAATATACATCTTCTGTATTGGACCCATCCACCAAAGAAAACATTGATAAACTAGAACAAATTTAAAAAAAGCTGCCAGATTCATTACTGGAGAATATTCAAAGCTGACAAGAATAATACCATTAGTTAAATCATTAAACCTTGGAACGCTAGAGCAGTGCTTCTCAAAATTTTTAGTATGGCGGACCGGCAGGAATTTTTTACATTGCATCAGGGACCGGTGCACTATTTTCCATGCAATGACAATTTTTTTCTGTCCTTATTTGATAACTTCTGCAGACCGGCAGCGGATGGCCCACGGACCGGCACCGGGCCGCGGACCACCACTTTGAGAAGCACTGCACTAGAGGATAGAAGAACAAAGCGGAAACTCAACACAAAGATAACTTAATACAACCCTCAGATAGACAAGAGGATAAAAACACTCATCTTATTCCGTATGCTAGAACAGTCACAGCATTATATAACAGTGATTCTCATACCATGACACCTGTTCTATTGTACAAACATTTAAAATTGATAATGATCTACATTAAAAGATATTATTTCTTGGCCTGTTTTGCAGCACTCTACATTAACGTTTCATTTCTCCCTGACCCCTTGAGAAATGCTGACTGATTTTTGCTGACTTTTTGTTTTCGTGATAAACTAATTTTCGTGACCGAACATTTCCGAAATATCTTCATATGACTTTGGAAAAGTAAGTACTATAAACAACTAATCAAGGAAAGTCAAAGCAAGTGAATATCTTTGCGTCGACCATGTCGTATGTTCCAATGTCAAACTTAAAAAGGAGATTATGCATTCGCGTGGGTGTCATCTTCTCATCAACGTCAAAGATCAGCCATGAATTAATGAATCCCAGGGACGGTTTATGACAGTTGAATAGAAGCTTTCAAAATGAGAAGCAGTGTTTATAAACCATCTTCTCCCTGTTTACGTGCTGAAGAGGCCGTCTCCACTTTGCACTTTGTAGATGATTTAGGAGTTAGAGTGACAGAAAGAAAAAGTAATGAATATTGATATTAATTATTGGAAATAAGTATTCACGTGTGGCACGTGAAGGAGGTTAGTTATATTCACAGCTCCTGGACAAATGATCCAGAGGAAATTATATTTTTAATAATGCTTAACTTTGTTATTTGATACATAATTTAAAAAAGACAAAGTATAATTTATCTTCTGGAAAAAGTATTGCAATACATATTGAAATTTTTGGCAAGGATTGATTGACAATATGTAGGGTGGTATTTATAAATGTAAAGTCGATACTTGATTATTTTATGGAGAAAATCCAGTATTTCCAAAGCTATTTTAGCATTTTCTCTAAGTGCATCAATGGTTCAATATACTATTTAGCGACTGAAAATGCGATATATATATATATATATACATGTATATATATATATATATATATATATATATATATATATATATATATATATATATATATATATATTAGGGCTGCGGAAATTATCGATTAATTTCTCGATTAATCGTTAAAACTTTTATCGATTAAATATCGATTAAAATAATTTTAATCGATAAAAATTCGATTAAAATTTAAGAAAATAGTTATAATATTTTTTAAAAATTTTAGTAATAAAAAATAAATTATTAATAATTAATAATAATTTATATTTTTTTTACGTACAAACATCTCCCGTGTAATATTAAAATTTATTTTATCAATTTATGTTGACCGGCAGACGTCAACTATAAAATGGCTTACAGCCAGAGCCGTATTTACACCATTTTGGGCCCCCGGGCAAAGAAATAGTGTTGGGCCCCTCACCCGCAGGAATAAAAAATGAATATACATAATAAATATAAATAAACATATTTCCATGGGGCCCATATGCTCGTGGGCCCCAGGGCAAATGCCCAACGGGCCTATGCGTTAGGACGGCCCTGCTGACAGCATCAGCGCAGTTAAATTTAAACATATAACTAGAAAGTTGAGCAAATATGTTGTTTTTAAGCTAACTGCGGATGGCAAAGTCGAAGATGGTGAAAACGTTTACTGTGTCCACTGGCATAAACAATTCTCTTTTAAAGGATCAAATACATCGCTGATGTACGACCTTCAGCACAAATCAAGTATCAACACATTGTCATGAAATTTAGTTCAAAATATTCTTAATTTTCAATGTCCGTGAGAAATGTTCAGTTAAATGACGTCATAAATGTCTATTTTTGGTTTTAATCGAAATTATCGATTAATAAATGGATCGATATTTTTTCAAAAGTTAACGATTAAATTTAAATTAATCGATAACAGCCCTAATATATATATATATATATATATATATATACACATACATACATATAAATGAATGTAATTGTTTAGAAAACAGACGAGAGAAGTTGTGTATAGCGTATGTGCAAACCATCGGTAAAACAAACCTTGAGTAGGGTACTTGAGCTATGAGAATGTCGTATCCTGAAAACAGAATGAACGAGAGTGCGCGTTTAATCGTAGTGTCAATGGAGAGGAAAACGATGTCAAAGTGATATTAGCTAACAATTTTATTTACATAGCATAGAAATGGAGTCTTTCCCAGGAGAACTGCTTTATGTCTCTTTCAGGTTGTACTTCAAAGCGCCGTTAATTTTAAACTCAAGTAGACGCAACGAAGTACTTTCAACAATTGACGCATAAATGCAAAAGCTCCGAAAATGAGTTATGTTTCAACGTTCCATGTTTTTACCTAGCCTTCTACTTTGATATATCTTTATGGCTTACAAATTTAAGTAACATTATGCTTAAAGATTAATAAGTAACTAAATTAATTTAATGTAAAACGTCACTTTCTAGCATTGAATCTACGGAGATCACGCTTTTATTGGGCCCTTGTTATTGTAAAACATTGAGTACATGACATAAACAAGAAATAACACGTAAAGGTCAAGTAATGATTAGTTACATTGTTTCACAGTAAAATAAGAAGAGAAACCAACACCCGCTTCCCCTATGAATCATTCGAGAAAATTCTGCGTCACATCAAACTTTTAGGCACCATATTAGCCAACCAATCAAGAAGCCTATTGACAATCATATCTAGCAGTCTATTGGTCTATAGAGATTATGCCCACCATTAATCTCGCCATAGAAAAGTCTCTTGGGGAGCCGTTAGTATAGCATGCGCACGTATTGCCTCACACAGCGTAGTTGGCACTGTCGGATTCTTTTATAGATACTGGGTAGTCCTGCCATGTTTAATATTTCGTTGTCCGATACTGTTTAAATCCCGTATATTCACTTCACCGCCGTCTCTGTCTCTCTGTCTTGTGAGGGCGGAAAAACAAAAGTAAAAAAATGACCCACTTTCCGTGAAGCCATCGAGCTGAAATTTGGCACATGGACCCGTGTCACGTAACAATGCATTGTTTCAAAATTTCAGATCGATCGAACGTACCGTAATTAAATTAATGCATTTTTAGTTTATCGCTATACGAGGTATGTAATTCAATTTCATGGGTTTTTTTTTCACGTGACAGCTCAGTTCGCTCGTTGACGCCACCCGTCCATGTACCGGGGTGCTTTTGTTTACATTTTACGTGTCACGCTGAGCTCGGTCCAGCGATCGGTGACCAGACGTTTCCCCTCTCCACCGGGTCTTAAAGCAAAGTTGAGTTAAGACAGATTCAGTCTGTAAATGTTTGTCGCGTTTGAAAATAATCGATACTGTTAGTTATGTCTCATATATAAGATACAAAATACACCAACAAATTGTGCAATGAAAACAATAAATTTGAGCTTTATTTTTAGACTGATACGACAGTAAACGTTTCGGCTAATGCCTTCATCAGTACAACATAAAATACATTCTTACAATACTTACATAAGTAATAATAATATTCTTAAAACATATTGTATTTTAAAATATTAAATAAAAAGAAAGGAAAAACAAAAACAAACATGGACACAGGATATAGCAAAAAGGGGGAAGTATCCAAAGTTACAGTAAAAACCACAACGGGAACAAGATTATGCAGTTAAGTAAAATTATGAATTTGGTTAATTCCATATGGAGCTAACGTACCAAATCTTTTTATGAGTTGCTATGGGAACGAAAATGGGACCAAGTTATGCATGCATATTTATGGGCCATTTGGAACACCTATGGAGTGAAAATTACAAAGGTATCTCTCCAGAGTACTACAGGAGATACATTGACGATTGCATTGGAATTACAAAAATGAACATGCAACAATTGCAAAGTTTTATTGACTTCGTCGGTAACTTCCATTCTTCGATCAAATTTACTTCAACAATCCATAGAAGTGCTGTTAACTCATAAAAAGATTTGGTACGTTGGCTCCATATGGAATTAACCAAATTCATAATTTTACTTAACTGCATAATCTTGTTCCCGTTGTGGTTTTTACTGTAACTTTGGATACTTCCCCCTTTTTGCTATATCCTGTGTCCATGTTTGTTTTTGTTTTTCCTTTCTTTTTATTTAATATTTTAAAATACAATATGTTTTAAGAATATTATTATTACTTATGTAAGTATTGTAAGAATGTATTTTATGTTGTACTGATGAAGGCATTAGCCGAAACGTTTACTGTCGTATCAGTCTAAAAATAAAGCTCAAATTTATTGTTTTCATTGCACAATTTGTTGGTGTATTTTGTATTTTATTTAAAAGCTTTATTGCAGTCCCATTCTATATGATGTATTCTATCTCATATATAAGGGATTTATAGTCAAAAACATTGTTTTTACGGGTTTGTTTTATTAAATCCCTTATATTAACTTCACTGCCGTCTCTGTCTCTGTCTTGGGCGGGCGGAAAAACAAAAGTAAAAAATGACACACTTCCTGTGATACTATCGAGCTGAAATTCGGCACACGGACCCGTGTTACCTAACAATGCATCGTATCAAAATTTCACATAGATCAAACGTACCGTAATTACATTAATGCATTTTTAGTTTATCTCTATACAACATATGTAATTCAATTTCACTGTTTGTTATTGTTTTTCTTTCACGTGAATCTTCGATCATTTTGATGGAAAAAAAGGGGGAAAAAATTTCCTGATGTTGATTACAAGATAAGCAGCTATAGAAAAATGCTCTAAATGATTATGAAGATAATGCTTTAGATAACCTTGAGTCAAGAAACAAGTTCAGAATCAAAACATTTTTACCTTTGATGGATTCATCACAAATGTGTCAGATGTGGAGTCAGATGTGACACGGATGGCCTCAGTATACAATGATGATTCAAAACAAGTTTTCATTCTTAACTAAAGTTACAGGAGAAGAGATTTGTGAAGGAGTTAGTGCTTTAAGCCAAATATATCCTAAGATTTGGACATGAATCTTGTAGGATAAGTTAAGTCTTTTCATCTATATGATAGGCGCAGTCAAGCCAATGTCATCTGTATGATAGGCGCGGTCAAGCCGATGTCATTATATGAGAGGCGCAGTCAAGCAAATAGTTCAGGGGAACACGATAATCTGACACATCAGGATCTGTATAGGGTAATATTTAACGATCGTGTTAAATCAGACTGCCTTGATGTATAAGCAATTTTATGGTTGTTTCTCAGTATGATGTTTGCAAATTGCTCTGGAGAAAGATCCTTTTTAAATCCTTTATATTAACTCGTCGTTTCTGTTTGGTTGAGGGTTTGCTTGTCGCCAAAACTTTGTATCGATTTTTAACCCTTTTCGCCGTAAGCTAGCGAGCTGAAATTTTGCATGCAGTTTCGTGCCGATGATAAAAACGAGGTATCAAAATTTCCGATCGATCGCATTTACCGTAATTATATTATTGAATTTTAGATTATTTTATTTATCTCTATGTATCATGTTATTTTTTTAGATAGAGTGTCACGGTGCGTATTATATTGAACAACCTTTCTATCGCGCAATAAGGTGCGTATTTTATTGACAACACTTTTTATAAACATATTCCTGATCGGTGCGCATTATATTAAACACGTTTTACGACACAACTGCAATTTTGTATTTTTGGATGGTCTTGCGCTGCGTATTATAATGGACATTCTTTCAGTTATGTCTCGTACAGAAAGGATTTATAGTCAAAAACTTGGTTTTTTACGCTTTTTAAAATATTTATTAAATCCTTTATTTTAACTTGTGGTGTCTGTTTGAGCCCTTGATTGCCGAAAAAACTTTGGATAAATTTTTAACCAACTTCCGTGTATACTAGCGAGCTGACATTTTGCAGGCAGACTCGTGCCGTTGATAAAAATGATGTTTCGAAATTTCAGATAAATCGAATGTACCGAAATTAAATTAATGATTTTTTAAAGATTATATTTATTTATCTCCATGTAACATGTTATCTTATCTTATCTTATCTTATCTTATCTTATCTTATCTATACAGACGCTCCTTCTATGCAGAAGATAATTGCTCGTATGCTGGCGAGCTGAAATTTTGCAGGCATACTCGTGCCGATGATAAAAATGATATATCAAAATTTCAGATGGATCGCATGTACTGTAATTAAATTATTGCATTTTGAGATTATCTCTATTTATCTCTATGTATCATCTCAATTTTTGAAATAGAGTGTCGCGGTCCGTATTATATTGAACGAGCTTTTTAATACTTTCCTGTTGCACGATTCGGTGCGTATTATATGACGATACTTTAAAAAAATATATTCCAGATCGGTGCGCATTATATTAAACATGTTTTACGAGACATAACTAAATTTTTAAATTTTGTCTTCCGGTGCGTATTATAATGAACATTCTTTTATCTATGTCTCCTATATAAAGGATTTATAGTCAAAAACTTTGTTTTTGCGTTTTTTAAATTATATCCATTTGTTAAGGTTGCCAAAAATATAATAGCAAAGGGCGCGCGAAAAACCCATTTACGCTTCTGAATATAAGGAACTATATTATATCTCATTTGATTACATAAGGACATGAGTCACTTTTCCATAGGTCTTATTTGATTACATAAAGACGTGAGTTCAAAGGTCTCATTCGATTACACAAGGACATGTGTCCATAGGTCTCATTTGATTAAATAATAAAAACAACCCGTAAAAAACCAAGTTTTTGACTATAAATCCTTTATGTACGAGAAGTAATTAAAAGAATGTTAATTATAATACGCAGCGCCAGACCATCCAGAAATACAAAATTGCAGTTGTGTCGTAAAACATGTTTAATATAATGCGCACCGATCAGGAATATGTTTATAAAAAGAGCTGTCAATAAAATACGCACCTTATTGCGCGACAGAAAGGTTGTTCAATATAATACGCACCGCGACGCTCTATCTCAAAAAATAGCATGATACATAGGAATAAAAAAAATAATCTAAAAAATGAATAATTTAATTACGGTACATGCGATCGATCTGAAAATTTGATACATTGTTTTTATCATCGGTACAAAACTGCCTGCAAAATTTCAGCTCGCTATCTTGCGAGCAAGTGGGTTAAAAATCGATCAAAAGTTTTGGCGACAAGCAAGCAAGCAAGCAAGCAAGCAAGCAAGGTCCGCCGCAGACACCACGAGTTAATATAAAGGATTTAATAAGAAAAACCCGTAAAAAACCAAGTTTTTGACTATAAATCCTTTATGTACGAGAAGTAACTAAAAGAATGTTCATTATAATACGCAGCGCCAGACCATCCAGAAATACAAAATTGAAGTTGTGTCGTAAAACATGTTTAATATAATACGCACCGATCAGGAATATGTTTATAAAAAGAGCTGTCAATAAAATACGCACCTTATTGCGCGACAGAAAGGTTGTTCAATATAATACGCACCGCGACGCTCTATCTCAAAAAATAGCATGATACATAGGAATAAAAAAAATAATCTAAAAAATCAATAATTTAATTACGGTACATGCGATCGATCTGAAATTTTGATACATTGTTTTTATCATCGGTACGAAACTGCCTGCAAAATTTCAGCTCGCTATCTTGCGAGCAAGTGGGTTAAAAATCGATCAAAAGTTTTGGCGACAAGCAAGCAAGCAAGCAAGCAAGCAAGCAAGCAAGCAAGGTCCGCCGCAGACACCACGAGTTAATATAAAGGATTTAAAAATACGACTAGTTTCTGTCCCTTCAGACCTCGCTTGATTACATTAGGAAAAGAGTAATTCTTTTATCCTTCAAAACTAACCTGGTGTAGTAGTAGTAGTAGGCCACGGAATGGGAACTCTTTCCCATGGCGGATCCAGATATAAAATAATTCGTCTTGTCACTGTGGAGAGGAAATTAAATATATTTAATTTGCAATGTCACGTAGTGTCTGTCCGTGACGCTATGCGAGGTAACTCCCGATAAAAAATGAAAATATAGGAGTAAAAATGTTGCATTCAAGATTAACAAAATGTGTTTCTAGCCATAAAATATTGTGGCGTGACGTCATTATTTGAGCTTTTATTAATGTGGGAAGGGAACGAAGTAAAAATAGCCATGTTTTATTTGATTAATATTTACTATTATTTGTTTGTATTAAAGGTCCGTTTTTGTGTATGTGTCCATGTCAATATTACGTACGTAATTATAAATTTAATTTTCTATATTAATATATAACATTCGCTTTTCGGTTTATGAAATTTACAATTAGTTGTCGTTTGGTTGTCAAGTTTCAATGCGTTTTGAACTATAAAGCCATTATTTATTATTGCAAATGAAATTTGCTAACTTATGCTTCAGTTTAGCGTTTGTTTTTCTTTTATACACTTTGTGATTGCATATTTGTATGTTTACAAAAATAACATATTTAAAAATCGGACTCCTTCCCACAAAAGTTCTTTTTTATTGTTATTTACATGTAATATTTTAATGCGTCTTATACTAATTTGGAATAAAAAAAATCTTTGCTTTTAATATAGAACTGGAAGGGGTGCTGACTGGACAATAATGAAAATGTTTATTAGTATTCCTAAAACGTGTATATTAAATTTTAAATACGATTACCTGCAGTCTTCTAAATCAGTGCTTCTCAAAGTGGTGGTCCGCGAACCGTTGCCGGTCCGTGGGCGATCCGCTGCCGGTCCGCAGATGTTCTAAAAAAAGGGGGGACAAATGTCAGTGCAGGGAAAATAGTGCACCGGTCTTTGGTGCAATGGCAAAAATTCCTGCCGGTCCGCCATACTAAAATGTTTGAGAAGCACTGTTCTAGATATAACAGTAAATGAGCCCATTTAAAATTAGTCAAGTATTCATTAACTTTATTGAATGCATCAAAGTCTTGACATGGCAATTCGAGAGGAGTACAAAACAACTTTTCTTCTTAGCTCAGTTTTTAAGGCATTAATTTTAAATAAAACAGAAAAGATACGTGATACAGTCAAGTCATGTGGATTAAGATTATTGACACTCGTGTCAATATAAATGAAAGTAGTAGGGTAGATTTGGGTGTCTTCGTATAGTACGCAGGTAAGAAATCTACATAGTTGTCAAATTTAAAAAAAATGCATTTTCTGGAAGGAACCGGTTCCATAATGGGCATATGTTCCAAGCGTACACGTACACATGACGTATTTTAATATATCTAGTGGATTATAGTGGATTTTATATGTCCCAAATGAGTCTGTATTGCCCCCAAGAATTCCCTTTTTGACCCCAGATGAGGTTATTTACCTCTGTTCGCCGACCTCTTTCTTACGGGAAGCCCGTCAGTCAATTGAGGGATTTATTTTTACTTACAAATACATTTAAAAAATGTTATTTTCAAATAATTCTTTATTCTAAAGAAAGACGTTAACCGTGATGATTAATAGTAATAGTCAATGTTTAATTTGTATGCATTAAAATAAAATATATTCTAAGGATGTTAACATTGTTCATTTTCTGAAGGCCTGTAAAAAGTTTTGAAAAAATGCTTCACGCGGGTTACGATATTACAATGTAGATCTTCACTAAATTAATAATAAATACTTAAATGACAATAAAAGTGATTTGAAAAATAATTATTTTCAAAAAGTAAATAAAGTGGTTTTGGTGGGTGGTCAAAGATTTGTAACGTATATTTAGAGGGGGGGGGGTTAAGTTTTTGTGACGACGCGTGACGAGGGGGGGGAGGGGTTACAAAATCGGCAAAACTCGCGTGACGTCATTTATGGACGGCCCCATAACACATATATTCGTATATATAATCAAAATATATACTCTGTTATGTGCGTTCGTAACGCTAGATTTTAGAAAGCGCACCTCTAAAAAAATAGCCTTGAAAAAAATTTGCAAAAAAAAACAACCCCGCCATTTTCAAACGTCCGCATAAAATTGTTCAATATAGAAAAGAGATTTAGTTTTTCTCTCTTGGTCTCTACATTTTCTGATTATTTTGCTTTCAAGCGAAAGGGACAATTACAAAAACTGAAATACATCCATTTTGAAAACTTCCGTTATTTTTGACGGGTAATACACTTGTAAAGAAATAAAAACCAAGATGAATATAAAGATCAAACGATGTCCATTAATTTGCATTATTATTATGAGTTCAAACCAAGCTAAGAGCATGGTGCTTTTGTTGGCCTGTCTTTGTAGCGCTCGTTCTTCGTGACCCTCATGAAAGAAGACGACTTGTTGTTCTGGCAAATGAACTGGTAATCGTGTAATAACGTGCGATTTTTCTGAAAGACTGTACTCGTTCAAACGCCACATAGCCTCAGGAGCACTAACATACCTACCATCAAGGAAAGTTTGTATTTCGTCATGTTGGAAAACACCATCGGCTGGCTCCTTCTGAAGTGCAATGGATGCAGCGTCGTGTCCTTTGTAGACATACTTATATAGATACTTGATACATTGAATGGACGCGCACACTTCAACGTTAATGTGAGCATTGAATTTCTGAGAAAGCCAGGGATTGTAAGGTACTATCCAACGATTATCGATGTCGTATTTGCCAACAATGGCAGTTGTGCCCTGTCTTCGGCGGTATATGGGGTACCCTTGTGTGTTTTCTTGTGTCTCGGCGTTGAAGTCCTTTGGGAAATTTTTGGTGCACTTGCCGTCTTTCATGCAAGGTGAGTTGGCATTGAGCGTGCCACACGGACCATGTACCATGCATTTAGTGACAATTTGGAAAAGTCGAGGGTGTATTTCGGGATTTGGAAGCTCAGCGCAGACATATTTGTCTATGTCATCTTTGGTCCTTATTTTGCACTGTGAATCAAGTGTCAGTAACATATGGCAATGAGGCAAGCCTCGTTTTTGGAACTCAATGACGAAAATGTATGCGACTACATTGCCGAAAATATTCCTCTCCAGAATGTCAGTTAGGAACTCCCGAAGTTTGATATGAAAGACGCGGGAAACGACATCAGGTCTGTGTTCTGGGCGCTCATGATGGGAAATGGCGTTAGAGATTTCCGGCCAAGCAGGATTGCAGGTGAATGTTAGGAATAAGTCAGGCTTTCCACATTTGCGGACAATTGCCATCGCGTCTTGGTAGTTCTGTTGCATGTACCGTGGACTGCCTTGAAACGTAGAGGGAAGAATGATCAACTGTCCAGGGCGAAGGTTATTGTCTTGTGCTTTCGCAGCGATAGCATCCATCAGTCCCCTGTATTGTTCTACGCGCAAATCTTGTTGATGGGAGCGTAGGTAATGTAAACGTGCGCCTTCTGTTCTGACATATGCGTCGACGACATATTGCTGGAAGAGTTTGCCGCTGGAATGCAAGATGCTGAATGCAGATGTCATGCAAGCCTGTAAGCATAAAATTGGAGTTGTGTGACTCGGGTTCTGTTCGCGGTTTGCTTTTCTTCAACATGGGTCAATTGTATGTGCCAGCCTGGATCTCCGTAAGGGAATAGTAGTGGATAAACCATGGGGTCACAGTTCATATTGAGTACAGAGATACGCTTGCAAGCATCTCCTCTTGGGTATATGCAAATATCGCGTTGTGCAGGAGGTTCCCCGTCTTCCCCTACAAAGATAGCAGCAACATCAGTTTGACAGGATGGCGCGTTATACCTTCTCATATCCAGAGTTGGATTTTCCATGAACACCATTCGTACAGCAGCAACAGGGTTATTATGAGTGATAATTTCGTGCATTTGCATGTAGGATTTAGCGAAGGGGTTAACCTGTCGTAACATTTTGTCTAGTTGCAACAACAACATATCACTGCAAGCACTGTTACAATCGTTTTGCAAACGTTGAGTGGTAGCCTCAGCAGAATCGAAGATATATAATTGACCGCATCGAGGGGGCGTGTTAGGATTGGCATACAATGGAGAGACTTGATGATAAATTTGACCGTGGATTCGGAAAGCATACGGTCCATGGCCAGGTGGTTGAGCGATGTGGGCTCCCATTGATGCGAAAGTTAAAGCAGAGTTGTATTCCCTGATATGATCACAGAAATGTCGGGACAGCGGATTATTGCCACTCAAGAGGTTTTGTAATAAAGGAGGAGTTTGGGATAGCGGTGGCAGAGACACTTTGCCGTTACGACAACACTTAGTATAATGTCCGGATTTGTTTACCTCTGATGGCCAATGAAGAGTTGAATGCGATGAATGTGCATTTGGTTTGCGAGAAGATTCGACTGTTTGAAAGAACGTTTGCAATGTACGCACTCAAAGAATGTGTCATGGTGGTGTGTTTTTGTATGTTTGTTGAGAAGAGATGATGTTGTGAACGAATTAGTACAGTATTGGCACTGGAAGGATTTCATCAGGGCATGTGTTTTAAAATGGCTAGTAAGATATCTGCGTGCGTGAAACTGTTTGTCGCAAATGCTGCAAAGAAATGTTGTTGAATGTGTTTCTACATGTACATGTTAAGTTTGTAAGTGCTTCTTGAGGGTGCGAGGTGTTTTGAAGCATTGCTGGCAATGGTCACATTGCGTCATTCGTTCAGTGGAGTGTGTTTTTAAATGTGCGTAGAAATATGTCTGTAGTCGGAAAGTTTTGGAACAAATGGTGCATTTAAAGTCCTCTGTGGGATGCGTTTGTTCACTGGGGTGTGTTTTTAAATGTGCGTTGAGATATCTCTGGAGGCAGAAGGTTTGGAACAAATTGTGCATTTTAAGTACTCAGTGGGATGCGTTTGTTCACTGGGGTGTGTTTTTAAATGTGCGTTGAGATTATATTTTCGTGTGAACTGTTTTGAGTAAATGTTGCAATGAAAATCCGGCGTTTGTAAATGTTCATCAGTAACAGGAGAGTGGGAAGGTGACGTCACATCAGTGTGGAGATCACATGGGTGTGTAATGTTGGTGCACATGCCGACGTTGTCAACAGATGGCACCAGAAGGTCATCACGTGTGTTTGTGACAGGCAAGAGAACTTCATAATGTCTATGATCCAAAGGACCACTAAATAGCAGAAATATGGAGAGCCGTTGACCCGGATTGTAAACTCGAGGAGGGTCATGCGGACATTCTCGGAGGTGAATAGTGATAGTAGCGGGAAGTATTTGAGACATCGCCACAATTTCAGCCTCGCCACCATAAACGCCGGAAGTATTCATGTACGCAGCGTATTGTGGAGCAGAGTGTATGACTGTGCTTCTGTGAGTAAGAACAACGGACAGGGCGTCGCCATAGTTATTATTATCCCAATGTTCGCAAACAAAGCTTACAGCCATCTGAGAAGTTCGAGAGCAACAGTTTCGTCGATGAAATTTTTCCACAAATATGCGATTGATAGAAATAAACAGTTAAATCAAAACAAAGCTTCTGGGACAAACGAAGAGAACAATGGAAAGGCAACGTGGCTCAGATGACTGTAGAAGATACCAAAGCGACTGAGGACACAGCTTGAGCGACTGAGGTACACACTGCTGCGGGTACACACTTTTGCGCATGTCTGGAAAGGCGTTGTTTATGTTCGCTAAGAAAGGGGAGAAAAGAACGGGCAAGAAAAAAAGGGGAGTGGGAGAACGGACACAAACAGTACATTACTCAACATTCTCCCTTTCTACACGCATTTTCATGACGTCAACAAAAACAAATCCCTTTTGCACGCTTTCGCACCGACTAAATAATAACATTAACACAACCACCAAACACACCACCGTGCGCAGCTAACGGGGAAATTGATCATTAGTGACGCACATGCAGCATCTTGTTGCCTCGCAGGGTCAGACTACGAAGAGAATTATATATATAGATAGATTAGAAGATAGAAGTATCTGTTGCACATGCAGCTTCTTGTTGCCTCGCAGGGTCCGACCACGAAGAGAATTATATATATAGATTGATGTTATAATTAATCATCATCAAATCCTCTTTTTACATTGTTCCATTTTTACAAAATTAAAATATCAGCGAAAACAATGACGTCATATAATTTTTTTTTACAGCGCATATTTAATTTGCACACCTCTTGATGCATTGGTGCAGTAATTTGGTGCGCTGCTTTCTAAAATTAGTATCTGTTGAACATACTTGCAGCTTGGTGTCTCGCAGGGTCCGACCACGAAGAGAATTATATATATAGATTTTAGCACTGTCAGATAAGTTAAACTCTTTTCTCAAGCAGCAAAATTGTGTTATTTTAAATAATTTAATAATTATAAAGTATTTTACGTGTAGAATGAAGGGAGCATCTCATTTTTTAAAATCCTTTATATTAACTCGTGGTGTCTGCGGCCGACGTTGTCGCCGAAACTTTTGATCGATTTTTAACCCACTTGCTCGCAAGATAGCGAGCTGAAATTTTGCAGGCAGTTTTGTACCGATGATAAAAACAATGTATCAAAATTTCAGATCGATCGCATGTACCGTAATTAAATTATTGATTTTTTAGATTATTTTATTTATTCCTATGTATCATGCTATTTTTTGAGATAGAGCGTCGCGGTGCGTATTATATTGAACAACCTTTCTGTCGCGCAATAAGGTGCGTATTTTATTGACAACACTTTTTATAAACCTATTCCTGATCGGTGCGCATTATATTAAACACGTTTTACGACACAACTGCAATTTTGTATTTTTGGATGGTCTTGCGCTGCGTGTTATAATGAACATTCTTTTAGTTACGTCTCATACGTAAAGGATTTATAGTCAAAAACTTGGTTTTTTACGGGTTGTTTTTTTAAAAAGGATCCTCTCGTTGTACCAAAAACTTTTATATTTGTTGCTTTTCAAACGCTTGCGAACATTTGGATTACCTTAGCCTAGGTGATTATTCAAATCATTTCGTTAAGTTGTCCAATGGCGGTGGTGGAAGATAAGCATCCACTCCTCTAGAAATGCCCTAAAAGGCTTGCGTCTCTTAATGCGTCTGTCAACCAAAATCCTGGCCTTCACGATTTGGATTACCTTAGCCTAGGTGATTATTCAAATCATTTCGTTAAGTTGTCCAATGGCGGGGGTGGAAGATAAGCATCCACTCCTCTAGAAATGCCCTAAAAGGCTTGCGTCTCTTAATGCGTCTGTCAACCAAAATCCTGGCCTTCACGCGTGGCTTCACACAAAAGCCTGGTGGACCATGTTTCTACTAACAGGAGAAGGGATGAAGGCGGTAAACTGGCGCCTAAAAACCAGTAGCTTCGGGTAGAGGAGACTCGTTAACCATGGTCGATTGCTCATCTAGGAGAGGGAAACTCTTTATTTTAAACCACCGCTGCCTTGCGGCTATACCCACATGGGAAAGGCTAAGGGAGTAAGCCCCGACAGAAATTCAGGAAATTGAGCTCCCAAGGTGGTCTGCTATTGAAACAAATTGCATTCCGGGAGCTCCTGTGACGCAAATGATGCCACGCCGTATCGACATTAGTTATTCCCGTGTACCCACCATTGGCGTATAGAGGGGGGATCTGCTGTTTTGACAGCAGCTGGTTCTCCACACTAATACGCCCAGGCTTTATCTTCACTGGAGAGGACATTCCAGCGTCGCCACAAGGTGCGAACACAACTCCTCCATAGAACCCACCCCCCAAAAGGGCGCTAACAGAATACTAATGATACGTCTATCAACATCCCCAGGACTAGCCAACATCATCAGTGCTTATGCTCCAACCCTATCCTCGAGCTCAGAAGCGAAAGACCAGTTCTATGAAGATCTTAATCAAACACTAGCCAGCATAGCCAGCAGTTTCGTACCGATGATAAAAACGATGTATCAAAATTTCCGATCGATCGCATGTACCGTAATTAAATTATTGAATTTTTAGATTATTTTATTTAAATAAAAAGCACCGTCGATTCTCGATACAAACCTTTATTTTCATATCTAAAGATATTCGTTTTTCTTAAAAAATAAAATGATTAATGCATCAGAAAATGAATTAAGTTTAATAATAATATAACAAGCACTGCGAAATAATGACGGATTAAAGACCGGTAAACCGATTTTCGAGCACTTCGGGTGAATAAAAACTAATTCACATACAGAATCAAATTGAAAGTAAAAAACACCCGGTAATTTTTATTGAAATCTCGTAGAATCACACAATAGCCGGAAGTCTAGAAGAAAGCGAGATGTCAACACTGTTTTGAACTAAAAATGCCATAAGTGCATTGCTAGGCGAACATTCAAGGATCGAGCTAACCAACGTTAAGTTGCAAATTTGGCCCTTTATTGTGCTCGAGGTATTAGGTTTATGCGACTTTAAAAAATCGAATTAACCGATGAGAAAAAAATGCTAAGACAAAGAGAGAATTTGGCGGATCTAATAAAAAACGTCGAGTAAGTGGGGTGGTCGAACTAATTGCATTGTTACTTCCCTGAGCTGAATGAAGTAGAAACTTCATTGACACAAAATTTATTCTCTTCTTCTTTTGATGTAGTTATTATTAACGATGAATTTCAAGATGAATTCTTTGGATCAGAGGAATGGTTTCCTGGCGCGTAAATTGCTTACACAATTCTGGTGTATTAAATATATACTAGTGTATCACCCGTCACAAATATGGGAAGTTTTCAAAATAATTATATTACAGCTGAAATCTAGTAATTTTGTAAAAATACACATCAGAATAAAATATAATATAATACAGAGCATTCATTTATTTTATTTATTTTTATTTTATTCATTTATTTCCAAATTTAACAATTTTATGCGGACTTTCGAAAAGAGTTATTTTTGGTGCAGTAATTTGGTGCGCTGCTTTCTAAAAAATAGTAGCGTGACGAACTGGCCGGATAAACATACATAGCAAATTATGTATATTGATCGTACCAAAATCCCACTATGCTGCCTTTCGAGCAGTTCCATTTGTGTGTTTACATCCTATCAAGAAAAAAATTAAATGAGGTTTTCGTTAACATAAACTCGCCACGAATTTTAAGGCTGGTTAATAACAGGAACTTTCAAATATCCCAATAAATTAATTATTAGACAAATTAAAATGAAACTATTTAAACATCGTTTTCTTAAATTTTGTTAATTACTGAAATTAAAATTGTAAATTGTGTCGGGGTTCGCGGGTTACTTGGCTTTTATTAAAAGGGGTCGTATCTCAAAAAAACCAACACTGCAGAGCTTTTCGGATCATAACACATCCTAAATATATGTGTGTATGAGGAATAAAGTGTTAAACATTCTTTACTTGCAGTAACCTGACACGGTTCGGATCCAAGATTAATTAATTTTCAAAATTTAGTATCAAGAAATTTGTCTTCGTCGAAACATTTAAAGAAGAAGTCATTATTGTATTAAAGGTTTAAAAAATATCACTAATTGCATTATACTGTAACTTATCAGTACTAACAGTTTACTGAAGCTTGTCACTTCTAACAGTGTACTGTAGCTTGTCACTTCTAACAGTGTACTGTTAATTGTCAGTACTAACCGAGTACTGTAGCTTGTCAGTACTAACAGTGTATTGTATGCTGGTCAGCATTAACAGTGAACTGTAAAATGTCAGTAATAAATATATACTGTAACTTGTCAATTCTAACAGTGTACTCTAGCTTGTCACTTCTAACAATGTACTGTAGTTTGTATTTCTAACAGTGTACTGTAGCTTGTCACTTCTAACAATGTACTGTATGTAGTTTGTCACTTCGAACAATGTACTGTATTTTGTCACTTCTAACAGTGTACTGCAGCTTGCCACTTCTAAAAGTGTAATGTAGCTTGTCACTTCTAACAGTGTACTGTAGCTTGTCACTTCTAACAGTGTACTGTAGCTTGTCACTTCTAACAGTGTACTATAACTCCTCAGTGCTAATAGTGCACTGTAACTTGTCAGTATTAACAGTGTACTGTACATTATCAGTACTAACAATATACTGAAACTTGTCACTTCTAACAATGTACTGTAGCTTGTCACTTCTAACAATATACTGAAACTTGTCACTTCTAACAATTTACTGTAGCTTGTCACTTCTAACAGTGTACTATAACTCCTCAGTGCTAATAGTGCACTGTAACTTGTCAGTATTAACAGTGTACTGTACATTATCAGTACTAACAATATACTGAAACTTGTCATTTCTAACAATGTACTGTAGCTTGTCACTTCTAACAGTGTACTATAACTCCTCAGTGCTATTAGTGCACTGTAACTTGTCAGTATTAACAGTGTACTGTACATTATCAGTACTAACAATATACTGAAACTTGTCACTTCTAACAATGTACTAAAGCTTGTCACTTCTAACAGTGTACTGAACCCTGTCACTACTAACAATGTACCGGAACTTGTCACTTATAACAGTGTACTGTATTTTGTAATTACTAGCAGTATACCGTATCTTGTAAGTTTTAACACTGTACTTTCGTTTGTCAGTATTCACTGTGTACTGTAACTTATCACTAGCAACATTATACTGAAACTAGCCAGTAAAAACAGAATACTGTAGGTCGTCAGTTGTAACAGTGTACTGTAACTTTTCACTACAAATACTGCACTGTAGAATGTTTTCAGGACATTAAAATTTGCCCCTGTATTAAATCGCTGACCAGGTAAAACATCGATCTCAAAAGTCCCTTAATAAATTCTAAGAATATCCATTTCCAAAAGCTTGCACACAGGACAAGTTGACAATAAAAGGCGTCGAATTTTTTTTCTCGTGGCGACCCAAGGTGAACTACTCTGTTTAACAATTTATAAAGCTGTGAACTCTTTCACTGAAGCGACCAAAATAGTGAACACATTTCATAAGATATTATGACATTTGTGGTTGTCATACATAAAATGTTTAAATCAATGAATAGAAAGTTGTTGGGCTATCCTCAAAGTAAAATACTGATATCTTATAACGAAGGATAAAGAACGAAATAATAGACCATGTTTTATAACTTTAATCGTACACATGTACGTTTTTGCCATTATTTATTTATTGTTGTTGAATCAAGATATAAAGATTGTTGTTTTTTAAATTTTGAGTTTGAAAAATTAGCAATTGACTTGAATTTGTCATAAAGCATCTTATGTTCGTCTTGAGTCTTAACCTCATCTTGTGCTGGAGTAAATCCATGGCGTTACGCATGTCTCCTGAAATATTTGGAAAAAAGTTTCACATCATAATAATTGAAAGTTCTTCTCTACTTCGTGCCACTTAAAAGTAGCATTAAAACGGACATTATTGGACTATCATTACTTACGCCCATTATTAATTTGTGCACTGAATAAAAATCGATATTTACAAATAGGGCTGCTGTTAATATTGTTGAAAAATGCTGCCCGGGTACCCGTTCAAAACACCAGATAATTTTCGCCGTCATGACCGCTATACAATGCAGCCTAGCCACCACCCATGCACCTCATTTCACACAGTGGCCAACGGCATGCTTCCAATTACATACTATTGTGACCTTTAATGCACTACAAACTTTTATTCCTGATGTAAAGGCTTATATCATACTCATAAACAAAACCTACAGTAAACTGAACGTTCAAACAAAATGTCAACAACAATGACGTAACGTTCAGTCAGGTTACATGGGGCCCAGCATCTTGAACGTTAATGTTCATTAGGCAGCGGTATTAAATATTTTATTTATTAACTTTAAATACTGACAACTTTGTACGTCTTCTTAAAATTGGTTTATCTATTATTTCTACACGCGTTAATGACCACAAGAAACACTAATGAATGAAAAGGGCGCGGGTTTGTAATAATTTTATCGTCTGCGAGGTGCGTCATTCAGCATGCCGACACTATTTAATTAAAAAAAGATAAAAAAATCAATTTTTTTTTGTTATTACATTGAAAATCTTTGAACTACTGAATTACATTTTTTTAAAAACCCAATAATACATGAAGTGCTTTTATAAGTATGGTGGGAATAGGGGGGGGGGAGAAGTGGGGGGGGGTTAGATAAACAACTTTGAATCGTACTTATGTATTTCAAAGACAAATTAACTTCCTGTCATTGATTCATTTAAAGAACCAACATATTTTTGTGTTAAACTATTTTTGTTTCATGTTCAGAGAAAAAAGGTGTATCAAAATACATTGTAGTTTTTCCGGGACCGTATTTCATTTCCCATTGACATATATTTCTTCTTAAGCGTTTTCGTGTTAAACGTACATCACAGCGTATATTTCAAACGAAAAGTTTTAATTTTAATTTTATACATTGTTCGGGAACCGCAATGTGAACATAGAAGAGCCGCAGTTCGGTAACAGTTGGTATAGACATTGCAGCCACATTTGCACGGGTACCCGGGCGCAAGTTTACTACCCGGGTAATTGCAAAGCAACGGGTACCCGGGAACGTTGCCGGGTACCCGTTGACAGGCATACTTAAAACATAATTCTATAAAGTAATTAAATGTAATATTTTGGTAATCTAAATTCCGGAAGTTTGTTCAATTTTAATCTAAAAATCATCATAAAGTATAACATAGAAGCAATTTTTTTTATCTTTCAATGAAACTATCACCATACAGTATAACTTAGATGCAATTTTGTTAAGTTCAAATGCAACTATAACTATACAGCATAACTTAGAGGCAATTTTGGTATCTTTAAATGCTACTATCACCATACAGTATAACTTAGATGCACTTTTGTTATCTTTAAAGCTACTATCACCATACAATATTAGTTAAAGGGAATTTTAACTTTAAATGCAAGTATCACTATACAGTATAAATTAGAGGCAATTTTGTTATCTTTATATGCAATCATCACCTTACAGTTGAACTTTGAGGATGTTTTTTATTTTATGAATCAACTAAGAAGAACGTGATTTAAACACACGCCATTTAATATCATCTAAACATGTTTAAATGAAAGAAATATGAAAATATTAAAATTTATAGTGTTTCCAACGTAATAACATTAATACCTTTGAAGTTTTCTCTAATTATAGGTATTATTGTAAACTTACCAGAAAATCTTGATTGAACCTAACAGTTACCTAAGGCATCATCAACACTCCTCTCTATTCTACCTTGTATTATTCCCGCTTTTTCACCACAATTCTCTCTGTGAACCCTTTCGATGCAGTTAGAACCAACTCTTTCAATGCTGTGTTAAAAAATATTGATTTTTTAGATTATCTCTCTATATCTCTATGTAGCATGTAAATGTTTATGCTCCTCTGTCGCGCGGTGCGTATTTTATCATACATAAAGGATTTATAATAAAAAAACTTTTTTTTTACAGGTTGTTTAATTAATAATAATAATAATAATAATAATTGATAATTTATATAGCGCTGTATCCCAGCAAGAAACTGGGCTCTCAGCGCTTTACATGGAGATCATAACATACATATAATAATTAAATAACCATTCATACCATAATAACAACATAAAGGACAGTACATTACACATAAGCTACGTTAATCATTTAAAGAAAATGTTGTTTCATTAATTCTGTAAATACATTTTGAAAAGTTGGAATACTATAAGATTTTAAAAATTACTTTTCAAACTGTATTCAAGGGAACATCAGATATTTCTCTTATAAGTGAAAAAATCATTTTTTTTCTTGCATATTTGCATATATAGTTCACGACATCAATAAAATTCAAACGATTGCTAATGACCAATTTTATATGGTCAAATTTCAGAAGTTTTTTTTTACTGCTATTTTAAAAATTTAATTTTCGATTAATCCAGAGGAATATAATTAAGAACTGGCAAAATGTATTGATGTAGAGAAAAGGTGTGTTTTTTTTCAATGTTAAACAATGTAAGGTCCAATCAAATAGATTTGTGTTACATTGTTAAAACAAAAAAGACATTTTAAAAAAAGGAAAATAATTAATTAAATAAAAGCTTTACACTAAAGCGCGGAAAACTACCAGGCATTTTTTACTTTTCTTTTTGCTGCGCACACTTAATGTACCTGCCGTGAGCCCAGCTGCTTGCTGATGTATTGCGCTATATAAATTATCAAATTATTATTATTACGAGCACAATACCCGTGCTATGCTACGTGGTAAGCACAATACAGTTACACTTATCTACCAATTTTCATTTTTTGAAAACTGCAGACATGCAAATAGGTGTTTCTTACACAACTTTTCATGCTGATTCAAAATATTTAATCCAAATTTTTCGATCACGTTAGGTTTTTTTGCAGTTTGACATTTTATAGTTAAATATTAAATATATATTATTTATATATTATAATATAGAAAAAAGTCAATAAACCAGCAACAAAATATACGACGGATAATAAACTTCAATCATGCAGAAAACTATTGGAAGTTACAAAATTATCAACCAAAGCGCAATATAAAAGCAGAATAACATTTATTAATTATCTATCACTCTGTGAATGGTATTTTCAGTGATATTCGTTTATGACACAACCAGGATTATGACGTTTCAATTACCAACAATAGCCGGTCATCATATTCACATTCCATCGACCTTGGTATTGACTCTCCATTGCACAAATGTCCTGATGGAACCTTTTACCCTGCTCTTCACTGTATGCACCAAGATTTGCAGGAAAGTAGTCCATGTGGGAGTCCAAAAAGTGCAACTTGACACTTATGCGGCAAACCAAAGCCCGAAATTTGGCGACCATGTTCTTAACAAGACTTCTGTAATTGTCTGACTAGAAGTTACCTAAGAAATTGTTGACAACATCTTTAAAAGCATTCCAGGCTTCCAGTTCAACCGTGGCCAATTTAGATGTAAACTTCTCATCTTTCATTACTCCTCGGATCTGCGGTCCAACAAAGATACCTGCAGCCAACTTTGCTTCACATATGTGTGGAAATGTTTCTGACAAATATAGAAATCCAGAGCCAGTATGGTCCATACTCTTGACAAAAGCTTTCATTAACCCCAGTTTTATATTAAGTGGTGGAAGGAGAACTCGATGTGCTTCTACCAAAGGCTGTAACTTGACACTAACTTCCTGGGGTGAAATCTTATCTTGGTGGCCACACTTTTTTTGAATAATGCTCACAGACTGCTGTGCTATCCCAGAGGCAAAAAAATGGACATTTTGCATATCCTCCTTGGAGCCCTAATATGATGGTTATGACCTTTGAATCTCCATATATAAACCACTTGCGCTGGTCATAATTCAAAGATCCGAGCAACAGTTTCATGTTTTCATACGCCCCTTTCAGTGTTAACGAGTGTGGCACTGGAAGTGATGATACCGTGTTTCCATTAAATGGAATAACTGCTTTCCTACTGCGCTTTGATGCATCTCCACTGATTTTACATGCTCCTCTTTTTGAATCCAATAACATTCGTCATGCAAAAATAGCAGTCTGTCACATGACTTGAAGGCTCAATCCAAATCATGGGCACACCAAATGGCATACTTTTCATATATACTTTTCTTATATATAAGCATAAACCATGTTTAAAAAATTGAGGTTTTCTCAAAAACCTGACGTGATACACACGAACGAAGCACAACAAAGTTTATCATTTTTAACAAGCTTTCAGAAATTTATAATGTTTTACTTGCAGTTTGTTTATGTAGACCAGTGTTATCACAGTATTTTTATTTGTGGGTCTCATTTTTCTCTTTAAAATTTAGAGATGTCTAAAACACATCACGAAAGGGGGATAGCGAGACGGCAACCTTCTTTTTCATAAAATATCAACATGGGGTAATCGAGAACAAAAATCAAGGCTCTTGAAACACAAACCTAGACACTTGAACCTGCGCGCGCACACACACACACACACACACACACACACACCTACATATAGACAAAGAGTGACTTCAAAATACAAACACAAAATAAACCTCATGAAATAAACCATGGCTTTTTATTAATCGTCTGTTTCTCACACATTAATATATGATCAAATTTTCAAACGGGCTGGCGCCACAGTTCATCCCTTACATGTTACATTTTCTCACATGTAGTTATTAGTGAGTCTGTTTATACTATTAATAGTATACTGCTTTTATCTTTAGCTATAGATGAATATAGATTTTAAAAAAATAATAATCAAATGACGTCACATCGTAAAAGCGAGAAGCTCTGTTAATCTCAAAACCAAAAATGTCATCATTTATTTTACTGTGGTACAAATATAGAAGTTTAGGAGTATGTCGTTTTGGTGTCTCATCTTTCTGTCAGAGATTTATAGAATAACTAGCAAAATACCCGCGCTTTGCAGCGGAAAATTGGGATTTCAGTTACCATTGAAAACCTGCTTAGAAAACCTGCTTAACAACAATTGATTTCAATTTGGATCATGATGGATATAACTGTTTGTCAATATTTGTTAAGGTCGTGTTAACTCAAATGGGGAATAAAATTATATTGAGGGCCCCCGTGCAAAATGGGTGTAGAAGATTTTAACTTAAGTCATGATGGAGATACGAGTCTATATTTATTTAAATTACTAAAATCTAAAGGAAAATAAAGCTTTAAAAGTTTACGAACAAATTATATTGGGTCCCGGCCTTGAAGGGCCAGACGTTAGTACTCAACAACTTCCCAAAGTTTCATCCTCTTACCTACACTGGAGGTTGGTGATTTAATGATGAGTCTGTTTTACAAAGCTCATAATGTGAAAAAAACATACATTTGTGCCCCCGGCCCCCAAGTGAGTGATAATTTTATAATTTTTTCGCCTGTTACCATTTCGGGAGGGTACTCAACAACTTCCGAAAGTTTCATGCTTCTACATACACAGGAAGTTGGAGAATTAGGGATCAATAAGTATTTTTTATAGCTCATATAAAGAAACAAAATACATTTGGGCCACTGCCCCCCCCCCAGTTGGAATTTTAAAATTCTTTTTAGCCAATTATCGTTGTGAGAGTCTACTCAACAACTTCCCAAAGTTTCATGCTTCTACCTACACGGGAAGTTGGAGAATTAGTGACGAGTCCTTTTTTTATATAAGAAAAGAATACATTTTCCCCCCGGCCCCCATTAAGTTATAATTTAAATATTGTTTTAGCTTGTTACCAACGCGGAAGTGTACTTATCAACTACTCAGAGTTTCATGCTTCTACCTACACGGGAAATTTGAGAATTTGTCATTTTAGTTATTATAAAGCTCATATAAAGAAAAAAAACTTCATTAGGGCCCCCGGTCCCCAGGAAGTGATAATTTAAATATTTTTTCGCCTGTTACCATCGCGGGTCTGTACCCAACAACTTTATAAAGTTTCATGATTCTGCCTACTTTGGAAATAAGAGAATTAGTGATTTTCATATTTTATATAGTCAATATAAGGGGGAAAAGCGTTTTTGGACCCCCGGCCCCCATGAGTGTTAATTTTAAAATTCTTTTACGCCAATTATCGTTGCGAGAGGCTACTCAACAACTTCCCAAAGTTTCATGATTCTACCTACATGGGAAGTTGGAGAATTAGTGATAAGTCAGTGAGTCAGTCAGAGCTTTGGCTTTTATTAGTATAGAAGCCTCGGCAGAGGTGTGCTTCTTAAAAGAGTGGAAAGCGAGAACGCAACCATCTTCTTAATACACACACAAACAAATAATTTTTTAAATGCAAATAAATAAAATATGGTTGAGTAGTCGACAACATTGCAAGCATTACAAATTTTGGCATATTTTTTTGAACTTAATTTCTCAGCTTTGAAAACATATCTTGCTCTATAAATGATGTGCCAATGTAAGAAAACTAAATTCGCGTTGTGAACTCATATTCATAAAGGGTAACGGCGCGTTTTCTTTTCAGTGGAATCTGTCTTTTTAAAAATCATATCATGCCTCAAAGATACCTCACAAATGGTGTCGTTAAATTAAAGTCATGTTAAAAAACTTCGCTTGACCCTTTCCTCCCAGTAATGTCGAAGCACACTTGGGAAGATACTTACGTTGCTTAAAAAGTTTGTTAAAACGTTATATTTCATAAGGAAATAAATAATTTTGCAATTTAGCGATATATTTCCAAGGTAACAATGTTTCCTCAATTTAAAATCACATTATTTAAGGCATTAACCTGAAAAATATCAGTCTATGTTTTAAATGTCACAGCAGCATTGTTGAATACGAACTTCTCAGTACGAATATTTATCTGTCTATGTTTTAAATGTCACAGCAGCATTGTTGAATACGAACTTCTCAGTACGAATATTTATCAATCATTTTTTTAACAAAAGACTAACACGGGGCAGTTGAGGATATTGCAAGTATGTTGATATTGTTGATTCATTTTATCGTAGATTCTTTGCTTTGAAAATACAGGACTTGCTCTTCTTTACTCTATCATAATTGTAATTTTCATATCACTAATGTGGCAAAAACGTATACAAAGTTACTGTAAAAACTCTTATTGTTCCTTATTTTAATGTCCAATCTCTTGGGGGCTTTTCAAAATAAAAAGTCTCCATAATTTTGTTGTTAGTTGCATTAAAAATCTATCATATTCATCAAGAAATCTGTTTTGTGTCCTTTTTATGAAGATAAAGGTACTCATCTTATACAAATCTATGGAGCGTGAAATGATATTTTTTAATGCACGGGGCGAATATTTCGCAGAAACATTGTATTGATTAATTGTATTAATGGTTTAAAACCTCCCTGAAGATACATTTTTGGTGAAAACTCTGTTGTCTTTCGTCAAATCGCATTGTTTGTCCGTTTGGAAGTATTTTTATCCTGACTGAGTTAAAACACTTTGTTCGAGAAGATGCAACATAAAGTCGCCCGTGATGGCAAATAAATGCCCAGTGAGTCAAATGTCTGTCCCTGACTTTTGTTTATTGTCACTCCAAATTCCAGTCTCAATGGGAATTGTTTGCGTCTTATGGTAAAGGGAAGGTCATGGTCACTTGATGCAAGAATAACTCTTGAGATGAATACCCTCATGCCTTTAATAGAATCAGTGAGAAATTCACAGTCAATGACCTTTGACATCATGTTCTTGACAACCAATCTTGTTCCGTTGCAGAGACCACGTATATAGTCAAGGTTCGTAAAAGTATGACTACTGCATTAACTTTTAAGTTAAGCGTATGTGGTGGCATACCTCCGGGAGTTAAACTGTTCAAGAATTCTATTGGATAGTTAGCAATTTCCTCAGCATTTGCACTATCTTGCTGAATCGAATCTACACTTGTGTAGCATTTCAATTGAGACCGAATTCGTCCAAGTACATTCTCATTTAGCTCAAGAGACTCGAGGTTTTTGGGAGTCAAGATTACACGGTTTAAAGTGCTATTATCATCAGGTTTGATGACTTGAGGAAAGATGGCGTCGACAATACATACAGAAGGAACTTCAAAGATGCCTTCTGGAAAACCAGGCTCCTGAAGTTTTCCATTTACAAGGTCTAACATCCAATCGGAGAACGTTCGGTGTTCTTGCAGTTCGTATCTGTCATTAGCCCGCATGTTTTGGTCCGAATTGAGCACGTGGACATTTGACCAACATTTACTATTCTTTATACATGAAGACAGTATTTCAGTTCTATTACCGTGTGGAACAACCGTGAGAATTTGGAGAAAGTCTCCACCAAAAAGAAACATGGCACCACCAAATGGTTTGTTTGACGGGATGCTTTGGTCTTCAGACATAAGTCAAGAGATGGGAGAGAGAGGGGAGAGAGAGAGAGGAGAGAGAGAGGGGGGAGAGAGAGGGAGAGATAGATGGGGGAGAGAGAGATGGAGAGAGAGGGAGGGGGATAGATTGTTAAAGAGAAAAAGAGAGAGAGAGAGAGAAAGTGAGTATTAAAGAAAGAGAGAGATAACGAGAGAATGTTAAAAAGAAAGAGAGAGAGAAGGAGAGCGAGAGGGGGAGAAAGAGAGTTAGAGGGAGGAAGAGAGAGAGAGAAAAGGAGAGAGAGGAAGAAAGAGAGACAGAAGGAGAAAGAGAGAGAGAGAGAGAGAATATTAAAGAGATAGAAAAAGAGAGAGAGATAAAGTGGCATCTTAAACTTGAACTATCTCTTAACCCGTCGTTGGGTCGTTGGGTCCTAGGGTCTTTGGGACACCGTCGTGAACTGCACACTATTCATAAACATAGCCACTCCATTCAATCGTGGTGTTCCAAGGTGTTTTCAAGAATTGTTTAAAAAAATAAAATAATAATAATACTAATAATAATAATAATAAATTGATAATTTATATAGCTCTGTACCCCAGTGAGAAACTGGGCTCACTGCGCTTTACATAAACATAATAACATACTCATAAGGATCAATGCATTCAATGAGCATTGATATCCTGACAAACCACGTAAATGACAGTACAGTGCACATAATCCTAGTTTGTCGTTATCAGAAATGTTGTTTAATTTATTTTGAAAAGTAAAGTTTTAAGAGATGTGCCTTTTACTACATTATTAATAAGAATTTTAAAAAACGTAAAAAAACAAGTTTTTGACTATAAATCCTTTATGTAAGAGACGTAACTAATACGCAGCGCAAGACCATCCTACAATACAAAATTGTAGTTGTGTCGTAAAACATGTTTAATAAAATGCGCACCGATCAGGAATATGTTTATAAAAAGTGTTGTCAATAAAATACGCACCTTATTGCGCGACAGAAAGGTTGTTCAATATAACGCGCACCCTTACACTCTATCTCAAATAATAACATGATACATAGGAATAAATAAAATAATCTACAAAATCAATAATTCAATTACGGTACATGTCATCGATCTGAAATTTTGATACATTGTTTTTATCATTGGTACGAAACTGCCTGCTTTATTTCAGCTAGCTAGCTTACGAGGAAGTGGGTTAAAAATTGATCCAAAGTTTTGGCGACAAGCAAGCAATCAAGGGTGCACGACACCACGAGTTAATATAAAGGATTTAAAAATATACATAATTCCAGTTGTCTGTATGGTAATGCTGTTACGTGGGGCTGCGATCGATTTTAGAATTAGAAAGCAGCGCAACAAATTACTCAACCAAAAATAACTCTTTTAGAACGTTCCGCATAAAATTGTTCATTAATTAAGAAAATAAATGAATAAAATAAAAATAAATTAAATAAAGTTAAGTTCTGTATTACATTATTTTTTATTTTGAAAACTTCCGTCCTTTTTAACGCGTGATACTCTAGTTATTAATAAGAAACAAGTAATAAAAAGTCGCATTTAAACGCAATTTCCAACAAAAAAATTCCGATTTTTTATTCATGGGAAATTATTCTAGAGTCACACCAAGAATGTGTCAATATAATGCGCATCGCGCAACAGTCTAACACAAAGCGAGAAAACCCCATTAACTATCATTCTAGATTACATTAAAAGTAATTTCAAATCAATAATTGTGAAACTAAACAAAACAATTGCTATCTACAAATTGCTGCTAAAATTACGGGAACCAAAAGAGATTTTTCAAAAATTTCTTCTCCAACATTGTTCTAAATATTATTGGCTATCGATTAGCGTTTGTTTCATCCCGATAGATGTTATGGTTGCGAGAAATTGACAAAATACTGATATTTTTTCGTTTTTTTTAATTTTCCAGGAAATCCAGTAAACCTCTTGTAATTTTTTCCCCGTGCACATCCTTGGGACCTCCTTAACATATTTGAAAAAACCCAAACTCTCTATCTGGTATGGTTCAGGAGGAGTTGCTGTTCAAAGCTCGAAAAGACAGACAGGACATTTCAAATATATGAACGCAATTTGTCACAAGGGAAATTTGCGTTAAAAACTGACATAAAAAGAAACGATTCTTACCTACAGCTTTCGAATTGTGTTACGTTTCCTTTCAGGATCCTGAGAGCAACATAAAAATCAATACTATTCGTATTACACACGGCTTCTCCAGCTTGAATCTCTGTGCTTCTGTTCCTCAAGCACCCCGTCACGACATCATCAAAGACAACTGTGAATTTCATCGAACCTTTCAAGTAATCAACATACATAATTTGCAATGTATGTCACGCCCCGTCCCGTCCTGTCCGTGACGCTACTAATTTTAGAAAGCAGCGCACCAAATTACTGCATCAAAAATAACCCTTTTCGAACGCTCCGCATAAAATTGTTCAATGTGAAAATAGATGAATACAATAAAAATCAATAAAATAAATGAAAGTTCTGTATTACATTATTTTTTTATTCTTATTTATATTTTTTCAAAATAAATAGATTTCAGCTGAAATGTTTTTATTTTTAAAACTTCCGTAATTTTTGACGAGTAATACACTAGTGTAAAATATATTTCAAACTAAAGTTGATTCCACATTTAAACATTTTTTTTTCGGTGTGTGTGTTAAAAGCTGCATGCAGGACAATGACTATAATGAAAAAGTAGATGAATACAATAAGATTTTCAATTACCGTATACTACCGTATATACTCGTTCTAAAGCCGACCTTTTTTGGACAATATCTAGGGGGAATATGTGTGTGGGGGGGGGTCGGCTTATGATCGAACGGGCTATAGAACGAGCATATACGGTATATATATTAAATATTTTTTGACATTACATTCTCTCCCTTCAGCGGAACACATAACTTCAGCAATTGCCAAATCCTCTTTTTTCGTCTCTACTTCAAGAGCATCACTGCAATTTCCAGTCCAAGCCACTACGCAGTCTCTGAATTGAACCAGTTGACTGAAGAAAATTTGCAAAATTATTAGCGGGCTGTTTCTAAATGTTCAATTTATGAACATTCATATTTCAGAAATAACAAGAAATCTACGGATTTATTGAGGAAATTAAAAAACTCAATAACTACGCACCTGCAGGATTCATTGTAGTTTTCTCTATCAAATTCGTGACCTGAGACATTTTGAGCAAACGAACACTGTTGCAATCGCTCGCACCCGACGACTGGGCTACGTTCTGAGACCAAAACAAATGACATTACATAGCATTTCCACGTGAAAATGTTCAAAGTTAATCTGACAATTTTCAAAATATTTTAAAGATAAGTTTAAAAGAAAAATAGAAAGTTATTCATCGGAAAGTTTAACATAGAAATTCCTGCACATTATATATTTGGTATAAAGTAAATTAAAAGAAATTTGATTTTTTCCCGATCATGCCGGCCTATGGAGCAAGTGAAGCAGCATTCACACGTTTCTATAGCCACGGCATACGACGAGGGGTTTGTGTGGCTAGCACAATGACCAGCCTCCTTTAGTTTATTTACCCCAAATGATGTAAGGTCACCATTCGTATCTGGGTGGACATAGGGACACCCTTGGTCAAGGGAACATGCCTCTGCCTTCACAGATATTTAAAGGGATTTGAAAACGTGACAGCCGAGATCGCGCTGCCGCTCGACCACCGTGCCCGTAGTGATCTTTCATTTCTGTCCCATAAAAAATGGCAACTGGAGGAAAACATCTGTTGGCGGTAAATGGACATTAAAAATCAACCACACATCTATGAGTCATGGAATTGTTGAAACATTCTTGGAAAATCACAGGCCTTACTCCGTTAAGAGCAGAAAGAAAGAGATGCTATTTAAATTAATAATTATAAAAGTTAAAAGAAGCTAAAATATCTTATTTTTATAATTTTCATATATATATATATACATAAATTAGGGCAGTATGAATTAAAAAATTTCCTCACCTTTTTTGTATAGCAGTAATATTTAAAAAAGTGTGTCTATAGCATAATATTAATAATATGACATGTTGAATTCGCAATCCAGCTCAGGCTTATGTTTCATTATTTTATTACATTTCTTACTTAAAATCGATATTGTTGTATATATGTGACTTAACATTCACTTGACTTTAATAAATAATTTTCATTCAAGTCCACTAATGAAAGTAGCACCAAACGGGGATTGCTGGTAAAGGTGTAAGGTACACAGGTAAAATGTCATTAAATACGTTTTGCCTGTGTGTGTGTATGTATGGGAGAATTAACGTCAGAGTTCAAACAAAGGCATACAAATAATCTCCATCTTTACTAATATATATATATATATATTAGGGCTGTAATCGATTAATTTAAATTAAATCTATAATTTTTGAAAAATTAACGATTAGTTAATCGATAATTTCGATTAAAGTCAAAAATAGAAATTAATAACGTCATTAAACTGAACATTTCAAGGGAAATAACAAAAACATGTAATTGACTTTTTTTTATTTTATTGAGTTATTTCCCTTGTGTCACAGACATTGAAAAATAGGAATATTTTGAATTAAATTTTATGACAATGTGTTGATACTTGATCGGATGTCTGTGCTGAAGGTGGTATGTCAGCGACGTATATGATCCTTTAAAAGAGAATTGCCTGTCAATGGTTAACTTTTATATGTGTTCGTAGGCGTTCTCACAATACAAACTTTCGTGCAATAAATCCTTGAAATACTGTTGTCAACAAAATAACTTTAATATGCATAATATATACAGAAATATAACTTTGAGGTTTCACAACGTGGACACATCAGCCACTCAATCTGCCATTACTTACTATCCCTCTGCCTACTTCTTTCGCGCTCTTTTACCCATGTGACCTCTCCGTCACTAATCTAGTGATTATCACGTGACAGTGAACACAGTAAACTTTTTCACCATCTTCGACTTTGCCATCCGCAGTTAGCTTAAAAACAAAAAAATTTCACTGAACTTTCCAGTTATAAGTTTAAAGTTAACTGCTCTGACGATGTCAGCCATTTTTAGTTGACATCTGCCGATCCACATATATTAATAAAATAAATTATAATATTACGCGGAAGAAGTTTGAACGTAAAAAATTATATTATTATTAATAATTAATAATTAAATATTTATTAATAATATTTTTAAAAAAATTATAAATATTTGCTTTAATTTTAATCGAATTTTTATCGATTAAAATAATTTAAATTTATGAAAAATTTAACGATTAATCCAGAAATTAATCGTTAATTTCCGCAGCTCTCTCTCTCTCTCTCTCTATATATATATATATATATATATCTCTATATATATAAGACGCATTTGTTGTCTGTCTGTTCCCTAATAACTCAAGATCCAGACAACCAAATAACGTGAAATTTGGTACACGTACACAAAATTATACCGGAAGGGTTATTAAACAGGTTTCGTTCCATATATATAAGATACTGGGGGCCGGGGGCCCAAAATGTAGTTTTTCCTTATATCAGCTATATAAAATAAAAATTATTGAAAATTAAGACGTAAAATAATGACGCAAAATAATAAACATTTTGGTGTCAAGATTAACAAGAAGGCAACTATCGCCATAAAATAATTGTTTTGCTATTGTTGTTGATTTGTTGTTGTTGCTTTTGTTGTTGCTTTTGTTGTTGTAGTTGTTGTTTTGTTGTTGTTTTGTTGTTGATGTTTTTGTTGTTGTTTTGTTTTTGTTGTTGTTGCTGTTGTTGTTTTTGTTGTTGTTGCTGTTGTTGTTGCTGTTGCTGCTTTTGTGTTGTTTTTGCTGTTGTTGTTGTTGTCCACATCCCTTGCCCTGCGACGACAATGTCCTTCATGTTGTTGTTGCTTTGTTGTTGTTGCTGTTGTATTTGTTGTTTTGTTGTTGTTGCTGTTGCTGTTGTAGTTGTTGTTGTTGTTGTAGTTGTTGTTTTGTTGTTGTTGTATTTGTTGTTTTGTTTTTGTTGTTTTGTTGTTTTTGTTGTTGTTTTGTTTTTGTTGTTTTGTTGTTGTTTTTGTTGTTTTGTTGTTGTTTTTGTTGTTTTTGTTTTGTTGCTGTTGTTGTTAAACCCGGGCGGGAGCCGGGTACTTGCCCCTAGTATATATATAAGCCGCATTTGTTGTCTGAATGTCTGTCTGTCTGTTCCCTAATAACTCAAGATCCAGACAACCAAATAACGTGAAATTTGGTACACGTACCCAAAATTATACCGGAAAGGTTATTAAACAGGTTTCGTTCCATATATATAAGATACTGGGGCCCGGGGGCCCAAAATGTAGTTTTTCCCTATATGAGCTATATAAAATAAAAATTATTGAAAATTAAGACGTAAAATAATGATGCAAATTAATAAACATTTTGGTGTCGAGATAAACAAGAAGGCGATTATCGCCATAAAATATTTTTTTTGTTGTTGTTGCTTTTGTTGTTGTAGTTGTTGTTTTGTTGTTGTAGTTGTTGTTTTGTTGTTGTTGCTTTGTTGTTGTTGTTGTTGTAGTTGTAGTTTTTGTTTTTTTGTTGTTTTGTTGTTGTTTTGTTGTTGATGTTTTTGTTCTTGTAGTTGTTGTTTTGTTGTTGTTGCTTTGTTGTTGTTGCTGTTGTTGTTGTAGTTTTTGTTTTGTTGTTGTTTTGTTGTTGTTTTGTTGTTGATGTTTTTGTTGTTGTTTTTTTTTGTTGTTGTTGCTGTTGTTGTTTTTGTTGTTGTTGCTGTTGTTGTTGCTGTTGTTGTTGCTGTTGTTGTTGCTGTTGTTGTTGCTGTTGCTGTTGATGCTTTTGTGTTCTTTTTGCTGTTGTTGTTGTTGTCCACATCCCTTGCCCTGCGACGACAATGTCCTTCATGTTGTTGTTGCTTTGTTGTTGTTGCTGTTGTATTTGTTGTTTTGTTGTTGTTGCTGTTGTTGTTGTAGTTGTTTTGTTGTTGTTTTGTTGTTGATTTTTTGTTTTTGTTGTTGTTTTGTTTTTGTTGTTTTTGTTGCTGTTGCTGTTTCTGTTGTTGTTTTTGTCATTGTTGCTGTTGTTGTTGCTGTTGTTGTTGCTGTTGTTGTTGCTGTTGTTGTTAAACCCGGGCATAGCCGGGTACTTGCCCCTAGTATATATATAAGACGCATTTGTTGTCTGTCCGTCGTCTGTCTGTTCCCTTATAACTCAAGATCCAGACAACCAAATGACGCGAAATTTGGTACGCGTACACAAAATTATACCGGAAAGGTTATTAAACAGGTTTCTTTCCATATATATATATAAGATACTGGGCGCCGGGTGCCCAAAAAGTAGTTTTTCCTGATATGAGCTCTACAAAAAATAAAAATAAAATATTATCATTCCCGTGTAGGTAGAAGCATAAAACTTTCGGTGGTTGTTAAGTATCATTTGGCGATGGTAACAGGTAAAAAAGTAACTAAATTATCACTTACTGGGGGCCGAGGGCCCTTTTGTATTTCTTTTCTTATATTTAAAACTGACTCAACACTAATTCTTCAATTTCCCTTGAAGGTAGCAGCATGAAACTATGGGAACTTGCTGAATACAATTTTATGACGATGTTTGTCGAAAAATAATTTAAAAGTTTTCACTCAGGGGTGTCCGGGGGCCCAAAACTGTTTTTTCCTTATATGGGTTATTTAAAACTGAATGAATACTAATTCCTCATCTTTCTTTGTAGGTACAAACATAAACTTTGGAAAGTTGTTGAGTACCCTCCCGCGATGGTAGCTGTCGAAAAAAAATTATCACTAACTGGGGGGCCGGGGGCCCAAATGTTATACATATAAGTCGCATTAGTTGTGTGTTTATCTGTTCCCTAATAATTCAAGATCCAGACAACCATATAACGTGAAATTTGGTACACATGCACAAAATTACATGGAAAAGTTCTTAAACAGGTTTCGTTCCACATATATAAGATACTGGGGGCCTTGTAGGTAGAAGCATGAAACTTTCGGTGGTTGTTAAGTATCATTTGCGAATGGTAACAGGTAAAAAAAAATATATAAACTATCACTCAGTCTTTTGGTATTGCTGGTATAGACTTTCAGACACCATGCTTTTCTCATGGACAGTTGTATGTGGCCTGCTCCAGAGTTGGCAAAGAGGAAAATCTTTCTGTACACACTCCAAATTGAACTGCCAAATATTTGTCTATCACTTTGCTTTAAGTTATATATACCCTTTTATTGCATGCAAATAAACAGTTTTGTACGTTTCTACAGAGAACCTTATTTTAAACCTGGGATAAGCCGGATACTTGCCCCTACTAGTAAATATATATATACATATTTATATATATATAAATATGTATACATAAAGACATAGAAGAAAAGCAGAAAGATAGGCAACATTACTTACAAAAATTGTTTGTTCTTATTATCTTTACTTAGGTATGATTCTTTTCAATGGTATACCATGTATTATATGATATAAATTTAATTTTAATACTTATATTAAGTTTTTTGGTACCGATGACGGCATTATCCCAAACGTCCACATGTGTATAATTCTGTCGATAAAGCTTCAAATTATTATTTTGATCAATTAATTCGTTTGTGTATCGTCGTGAGTGGTGAGTCATAATTTCTATTTTTTAAACGCAATTTCCCTTGGGAATCGCGTTTATATATTTGAAATGTTTGGTCTGTATTTTCGAGCTTTGATCTCCTCCTGGACCATACCAAATGAACCCACATGTCGAAGAAAGTCACAACCCCCGAGCCTAATGCTCTTGATGGGTTTTCCCAGAATACCCCATCAGCTATCTGGCCCCCAAGGGTACGTAACAGCTGAGAAGCCCCCCCCCCTCGGAAGCGGTCGCTTCTGAATCGGCCACCTGGGCATCCAGTACATAGAGTCGAAAATGCCTCCCAAAGAGTTGACCTCACTAGGAGGTTGTGGAATTCCCTACTACGACCCGCTACCACTTTGGCGCAACCCGGCAAAGCACAGGGGTCTCTATGGTTAGGACCGCCGCAGAGCATCCAATACGTTCTTCGCGGTTCCTTTTGCTAATCCGTACTGGCGCACCTGGTCATAATTCGGCACCGCCCAATAGCGTTGCTAGTAAACTGAGGGGGTCGAAACAGTCACTTCGGATTTACCCGACCCTCAAAGGGTACTTTGGTTTTCATCATCTATAATGCATTTAAGATGCTTTGTCTAAGATCAGTACAGCGACTGTAATCATATGTGACTAACACCTAACGACTAACATATATTTGGCTTTGCCTGCCAGGAGTTTTCGGTGAACCATACCAGATAGAGGGTTCGGCTTTTTTGCAAATATGTTAAGGAGGTCCCAAGGATGTGCACGGGCCAAAAAAAAATACCGACAAATTTTACTGTATTTCCTAGGGGAAAAAACTCGAAAAAATATCAGTGTTTTTGTCAATTTCTCACCAACCATAACAGTTATCGGGTTGAAACAAACGCCAAACGATAGCTATTAATATCTAGAACAATGTTGGAGAAGGAATTTTTGAAAAATGTCTTTTCATTCGACTCCCGTAATTTCAGCAGCGTTTTTTGAGATAGCCATTGTCTTGTTTAGATTCAGAGTTATTGATTTGAAATTACTTTTAATGTAATCTAGAATGATAGATAATGGGGTTTTCCCGCTTTGGGAATGCTAATGTTTATATTATCTTTATTAATTTAATTATATTAATCTTTATATTAACTCGTCGTTTCTGTTTGGTTGAGGGTTTGCTTGTCGCAAAAACTTTATATCGATTTTTAACCCTTTCCTCTTAAGCTAGCGAGCTGAAATGTTCGCATGCAGTTTCGTGCCGATGATAAAATCGATGTATCAAATTTTCAGATTGATCGCATTTACCGTAATTATATTGTTGAATTTTTAGATTATTTTATTTATCTCTATGTATCATGTTATTTTTTTAGATAGAGTGTCACGGTGCGTATAATATAGAACAACCTTTCTGTCGCGCAATAAGGTGCGTATTTTATTGACAACACTTTTTATAAACATATTCCTGATCAGTACGCATTAAACACGTTTTACGACACAACTGCAATTTTGTATTTTTGGATGGTCTTGCGCTGCGTATTATAATGAACATTCTTTTAGTTATGTCTCGTACATAAAGGATTTATAGTCAAAAACTTGTTTTCTTACGTTTTAAAAAAATATTTTTTAAATCCTTTATATTAACATGTGGTGTCTGTTTGAGCCCTTGATTGCCGAAAAAACTTTGGATCGATTTTTAACCAACTTCCTTGTATACTAGTGAGCTGACATTTTGCAGGCAGACTCGTGCCGATGATAAAAATGATGTTTCAAAATTTCAGATAAATCGAATATACCGAAATAAAATTAATGATTTTTTAAAGATTATCTTTATTTATCTCCATGTAACATGTTATCTTATCTTATCTTATCTTATCTATACAGACGCTCCTTCTCTGCAGAAGATAATTGCTCGTATGCTGGCGAGCTGAAATTTTGCAGGCATACTCGTGCCGATGATAAAAATGATATATCAAAATTTCAGATCGATCGCATGTACTGTAATTAAATTATTAAATTTTTAGATTATCTCTATTTATCTCTATGTATCATGTTAATTTTTGAAATAGAGTATCGTGGTGCGTATCATATTGAATGAGCTTTTTAATACTTTCCTGTTGCACGATTCGGTGCGTATTATATTGACGATACTTTTAAAAAAATATTCCCGATCGGTGCGCATTATATTGAACATGTTTTACGAGACATAACTAAATTTTTGGATTGTCTTGCGGTGCGTATTATAATGAACATTCTTTTATCTATGTCTCTTATATAAAGGATTTATAGTCAAAAACTTTGTTTTTTGCGTTTTTTAAATTATATCCATTTGTTAAGGGCGCCAAAAATATAATAGCAAAGGGCGCGCGGAAAACCCATTTACGCTTCTGAATATAAGGAACTATATTATATCTCATTTGATTACTTAAGGACAAAAGTCACTTTTCCATAGGTCTAATTTGATTACATAAAGACGTGAGTTCAAAGATCTCATTAGATTACACAAGGACATGTGTCCATAGGTCTCATTTGATTAAATAAAAATACGACTAGTTTCTGTCCCTTCAGACCTCACTTGATTACATTAGGAAAAGAGTAATTCTTTTATCCTTTAAAACTCACCTAGTGTAGTAGTACGATTACGAAGCGGAATGGGAATTCTTTCCCATGGCGGATCCAGTATTAAAATTCGTCTTGTCACTGTGGAGAGGAAATGAAATATATATAATTTGCAATGTCACGTAGTGTCTGTCCATGACGCTATGCGAGGTAACTCCCGATAAAAAATGAAAATATTGGAGTAAAAATGTTGCATTCGAGATTAACAAAATGTGTTTCTAGCCATAAAATATTGTGGCGTGACGTCATTATTTGAGCTTTTATTAATGTGTGAAAGGAACGAAGTAAAAAGAGCCATGTTTTGTTTGATTAATATTACTATTATTTGTTAATATTAAATGTCCGTTTTTGTGTATGTGTCCATGTCAATATTACGTACATAATTATAAATTTAATTTTCTATATTAATATATAACATTCGCTTTTCGGTTTATGAAATTTGCAATTGGTTGTCGTTTGGTTGTCAAGTTTCAATGCATTTTGAACTATAAAGCCATTATTTATTATTGCAAATGAAATTTGCCAACGTATGCTTCAGTTTAGCGTTTGTTTTTCTTTTATACACTTTGAGATTGCATATTTGTATGTTTAAAAAAATAACATATTTAAAAATCAGACTCCTCCCCACAATAGTTCTTTTTTATTGTTATTTACATGTAATATTTTAATGCGTCTTAGACTAATTTGGAATTTAAAAAATCTTTGCTTTTAATATAGAACGGGAAGGGGTGCTGACTTGACAATAATGAAAACGTTTATTAGTATTCCTAAAACGTGTATATTAAATTTTAAATACGATTACCTGTTGATACTTTAACATTTTCTCATTTCCAGTGATTAAAATATTACTTCAAAGGTTTCATGCAAAATAAACAGTTCTTTGTTATTTATATTTGTAAATAGTTACAATTTTTTATTTACATGTTTTTGATAATGTAAAAGTAATAATGTATGGACCAATGGGTGCATAAACTGACAAGTAATAATAGATCTTGAAAAGCTGCTGACTTGACAATAATAAAAACGTTTATGTGAATTACTAACAAGTTTATATTAAATTGTAAATATGATTAACAGTTGATAATTTAATCTTTTCTTTTATCCTGTGACAAACTTTGCTTATTACGTTTCATGCAAAATGGATAGTTATTTGTTATTAACATGTGTAAAAATTATATATTATTTTTTACATGTTTTGGTAATGTTGTGGTAGTAATGAATGGACAAATGGGGGAATAAACTGACAAGTCATAATCATCAATGAAGTTTAAACTGCTTCAAATCACAGATGTCCTTGATGTGGATCACATTACAGTCACATCATTTATTTTTAATGCTCTGTTCTGTATTATTGGTGCACTTATAATTGATGCGCACTATTCAATGCCGCAAGTTAACGTACGGCTGACTCCTCAGCAATATTTGTTAATACGTCGAACTTCAAACTTCTTTGCTGTAGTATCACCTTATGCTGTGTGTAATTCACTATGCATTTACTATAATCCTGATTATATCATTATTATTCCTGCAAACTTATATAACGCGAAGCCTAAGCTTGGAGGTTTTCTCATAACACATATATTCCTACATATAATCAAAATATATACTCTGCTATGTCCGCACCTCTAAAAAAAATAGCCTTGGAAAAAAAATTGCAAAAAAACAAACCAAAAAAACACCATTTTCAAACGTCAGTATAAAATTGTTCAAAATGGAAAAGAGATTTAACATTTCTCTCTTGGTCTCTACATTTTCTGATTATTTACTATGCGGCTTTCAAGCAAAAGGGACAATTACAAAAACTGAAATATATCCATTTTGAAAACTTCCGTCATTTTTGACGGGTAATACACTTCGCCCCCATAGAATAACAAGCTTCTAAGTCCAATTTTTGAAAAAAATTGAGTTATTGCCCCTGGGACTGGCACTGGTCTGTCGTACCGATGGTCATGGGTTCGAATCCGTGTGAAGGCAAGGGTTTGTTCCCGGGGCCTAGGGCGTCCCTGAGTCACCCCGCTCCGAATGGGTACCTAACACTACATGTAGTTAGGCGGCTGGGTAATGCGTGGAACCCACAAAGCCGTAGCCTGTGAATGCTGCATCACTTGCCAACAGATCATCTGTCATGGTCTGTGGACGCAACTATCTTCTGCATTGAAGGAGCGTCTGTATAGATAAGATATTGTCAATGTTTCAATCTATCATAGCACAAAATCTGAAAGCTGTATAATGAGCCAATTTTTCAGGAAGTTTAGAATTACAAGGTTCTAACACGAGATAGACCTTTCAAGTGAAAATTACAAAGTTCTAATATGCATTGTTGTTTTAACAAGGGCTTATCTACTGTTAACCAATGAAAAAAAAGGCTTTGAAAATTAGTTTAATATAATCAGCCAATCATATGCCTTGTTGTATACATGCAATGGTACGGTTTGTTTAAAAGTGGCGGACGTCTCCAGGAGACGTTGTGATTCAAGTATATTTTCGAGTTAATATGGCACGAATAGGGTTGATCCTTTCTCAGACCGGAAAACGTCATAGCTCAAAGAGTAATGTTCTATCTTTAGATTACATTTTAGCGGAACAATGCTTTACAGCATAAATAAAGTCGAATCACTATGTTCTTAAAATTGTTAGCATAATAAAATTACGAAACTGTTTTTCCATTTTCAAGTACAATTTGCTGTCTAAAATTAACTAATAATTAACAAATAGCTGACAAAATACATCCTTCTCCATATACCTACATGTACACATTGACACGTATCTTTTATTAAATTTTTATGAAATCTGTCCTTAAAAAAGATAAATATAGCCCCAATATTTCTATTAATAGCTCTCCGCCATATTATGACCAGGCCTATAGCAGTGACTACAATTATCCACTGCCATATGTGGTACTTCTGACATAGGAAGTGAAGAAGACATGTAAGTATTTTTTATCTAAACATAGTTTCTAAATGCAAAATAGGTCAGATGTGCAGTTATAATTATAAGTAATATAAGTTATACTACTTATAGTAGTATTCTCATCGCGTCTTTGGTCTGTATCAGTAAGAGAATAACGCAGAAACATAAGAAAAAGGTAATAGTAATAATTTTTACGCTGCTAAATAAAATAATAATTTTGAAACATATTAGTTTATATAATCCATAAAATCATTTCATTACACTTATTTAGTTAAGCTTTTAAAATTTTAAGTTGGTAAGCCTTTTTAATTTTAGTCTTTAGTTTTAACTCCACTTCATTTTCGTTCCAGCATTTCTCCACCCCCTCATAGACAGTCTCAGTTACACCTTCTGATGCCAGCATTGCATACATTAAATGAGAGTGAAACTCAGTCTCACTTACACCTTCTGATGCCAGCATTGCATACATTCAATGAGAGTGAAACTCAGACTGGGCAGAACATCAAAAACTGCAGTCATACTCCTGAGACATGTTCAAGAGAGGCCAGCGCACCTTTGATAGGTCAACGTAATTTAGAAACAATAGGAGCATCTAACAGTCAATGGCAGAAAGAAGCTGAGAAGGGAGAGACACAGCAATTCTGACAATTGGAAATGCAATGAAAGGAAAAACTTGTCTGAAGCTGGTCAGGCTTACATAAATATAAGGAACAACGAACCTGAAAAGAAAATTCAGCATCTAAGAGACTGTAAAAAGATTTGCAAGTTTAAATGTGAAACTGAAACCAGAAATATAGACAGGCATACAGTGACATACTTAAGTAACATACAAATTATAGCATTTTTCTCTTTGCAGTAAAGTAAAGTAAGTCCTATAAACCCATTAGAGCTTACTCGGGGCTTGTTTATATCTGGTGGGTGCCCCAATTCCCTTCCAGGGGTTTAAGCGTATCATTTATATTGTGGCTCTGCGTGGGCTCGATCCCACTACCCTCAGTTTTGTGAGGCCAGCGCACTAATGACTTCGCTATCCAGCCGCGTTTAACATGCCATAATGTAGAATGTTAAATAACAGTTTTTGCTGTGTGTAAAATCATTTATTTTTACAATAAAAGTTACAGTTACAGTTTTGATGTTAGTCCAAATAAATAAATAAAAATACATAGAAAAATATACACATTAAGTCTTTAAGTAAATATATTCCTTTGTTGTTATTTTTGTTGTCTTTATCAGTATTAGAGCTCTTTATTAAGAATACATACTTTTTCTTTATATAAACTAATAAAATTATAGCGAAAAAAAGAATAGAACCTTGTTATAATTAATTGAAATTGCATTTCATAATTAAAAGGTTCTATTGAAAATTTAAAAATTTATATAAAATCTAAATTAACACCCAAAAAATTACATTAAATGGTAATATTGATAATACAAACAGTATGCAATAACAACTTTGACATAAACATGTATAGTTTGTCGTATCCAAACATCAAATTTTCAAACGCGAATATCTCCTTTCGACAAAAAGGTCACACAGAACCCTGTTATTCTAGGGGGCGACTTGTAACGGAATAAAAACCAAGATGAGTATAAAGATCAAACGATGTCCATTAATTTGCATTATTGTGATACAGACCAGGAGCAGGTGACGACACCCCGAGCCCCCCCCCCGCCCCCACCACCACGATTGTGCGGATTGTTTCCAATATCACTTGACCCGTGTCGCTTGACCCTTCTGTATAGAAGGAGCGTCCGTAACAGATAAGACAGCACGCGCACACTTAGCGGCAGTGTGTTGGATGAGAACACACAACGTAACACGCGGATTGCTGTGGGGACATTCCACCGTCCAGACTTTGACTCAGTCTGGGAGTGTGTGGTGCACAGCCAGGGCAGCTGTCACACCTACATCTGTCACACCCACGGGGAACTGTCACACCAAAAACTGTCATGCCCGGGGCGACTGTCACACCAACATCTGTCGTTCTATAAATATTTTTTCTCCACTGTTCCAGAGTTGTTGAACATTTTTTAAAAAAATAATAATATTTTTGTTGGTACTTTACGCATAAAAATCACATTTAGACAAATACATCAGTGACAACAAACATCAGAGACAAAAACATTAATCTAAACAACAGTTTTGCTGTAAAAAAAAATTTAAATTCTTTTTTTAAAAATAAATAGAATAAAACATAAGAATAATACATTTCCTAATAGTTACTTTTTCATTTATCTTATCTATACAGACGACCCTTCTATGCAGAAGATATTGCGTCCACAGACCATGACAGACGATCTGTTGGCAAGTGATGCAGCGTTCACAGGCCACGGCTTTGTGGGTTCCACGCATTACCCAGCCGCCTAACTAGTGTTAGGTACCCATTCGGAGCTGGGTGACTCAGGGACGCCCTAGGCCCAGGGCACAAATCATTGCCTTCACATGGATTTGAACCTGTGACCATCAGTACGCCAGTCGAGCGCGCTGCCACTCGACCACCGCGTCATTTTAGCTGCTTCATCATTAGCCTTTGACTTACCTTTTTTTAAAAAAAATAATTGTATTCATTCATTTGTATTTCTGGCATCCAGGCTCGAGGATAGCTACCATTCGACAAACATTAACTATTGTATTTTGTTATAAAGTAAAGCTTATTTTAATTATCACAAATTGTCTCATTTTTTAAATCCTTATATTAACTCGTGGTGTCTGGTTGCTTGCTTGCTTGATTGCTTGTTTGCCTGATTGCTTGTCTGTCGCCAAAACTTTGGATCGATTTTTAACTAGCGAGCTGAATTTTTGCAGGCAGTTTCGAACCGATAATAAAAACTATAAAATAATTCCAGGACTGTCCGACCATGATATTGTTAGGGTCACCAATACAATAAAAACTAAAATTAATAAGATACCTAGAAGAATAATCTATCTTTGGAATAAATGTAATTCAATAAAACTACACCAATCAGCGGCTAACTTCCAACAAACTTTCCTAAGTAAATTTAACACAAATAGCCCAGTAGAAGAAATTTGGAAAGATATAAAAACAAATCTAAAAACTATAATGGATGAGAATGTTCCAACAAAACTAACATCAAATAAAATTAACAAATGCTGGTTCAATTCTAGATTGAAAAAGCTATGCAAACTAAAAGAGAACTTATTTAAGAAATATAAAGCTACCAATTCATATAGGATACACAAAAAATACTTAAAGATTAAACACTTGACACAAAAACTTAGTCGGAACCTACAAAATAAATATATAAACAATGTAATTACCAAAGATAACAATAAAAACTTATGGTCCTTTATCAAATCTAAAAAAATGGAACCTTCAGGAATAGCCACACTAAAAGGCTCAAATAATAAAACCTATAATGATAATGAAACTAAAGCTAATATCCTTAACACATATTTTGCAAAATCTTTTTCTGCCTCAGGCGACAAGGAAGTTTTAATAAATTTAAATAAAATGGAGGAAATAGGTAACATAACTGTAGATGAGATAGGTATACATTCACTCCTTAAAAAACTTAAAAATAAACAAAGCTACTGGCCCAGATGATTTGCCTGCAAGATTATTAAAAGAACTAAGCAATGAACTGTCCCCAATCCTTGTAGTTCTCTTTCAAGCCTCTCTAAACCAGGGTAAAGGGCCCCAGGATTGGAAATTAGCTAATGTAAGTCCACTCTTTAAGAAAGGGGATAAATCAGACCCTGATAATTACAGGCCTGTATCACTTACTAGTATCACCTGTAAATTACTAGAACACATAATATATAGTAGAATAGTTAACCACCTTGACAAATATAATGCCCTATGCCCACATCAACACGGCTTTAGAAAAAACAGATCATGTGAAACACAATTAATAGGTTTAATAGATGAACTATCAAAAGGCTTGGACAAAAATGATCAAATAGATACAATATTACTAGACTTCCCAAAAGCATTTGACAAAGTTCACCACCTTAGTTTACTTAAAAAACTTAACTACTTTGGAATCTCAGGTTCCTTACATCACTGGATCCAAGACTTCCTTTTGGGCAGGGAGCAAACTGTAATAATTAATGGATCTAAATCTGCACCAATAAAGGTTAACTCAGGAGTTCCACAAGGAACTGTGCTAGGTCCCTTACTCTTTTTAATTTATATAAATGATTTACCCAACAACATCTCAACAGGTACAAAAGTTATGCTATTTGCTGATGATTGTATAATCTATAGAACAATTAAATCAGAACAAGATAGCAAAATTTTACAAAAAGACTTAGATGAATTGATAAAATGGGAAACTAACTGGAGTATGTCTTTCCATCCAGAAAAGTGTCAACTGTTAAGAGTAACAAAGAAAAAGAAACAAATAAATTCAAAATATTACATTCATGGAAAAGAACTGACCCAAACTAAAGATGCAAAATACTTAGGAGTCTTAATAAATGAGAAACTATCATGGAATCCCCATGTCAATGAAGTTATTAAAAAATCAAACAAAACCTTAGGCTTTATAAAAAGGAACTTTAACAAATGTAATAGAGATATAAAACTAAAATGCTACCTCACTTTGGTGAGACCTGCACTAGAATATGCATCTTCTGTATGGGACCCATCCACCAAAGAAAACATTGATAAACTAGAACAAATTCAAAAAAGAGCTGCCAGATTCATTACTGGAGAATATTCGAAACTGACAAGAGTAACACCATTAGTTAAATCATTAAACCTTGAAACACTAGAGGATAGAAGAACCAAGAGCAAAGTAGTAATCATACATAAAGCAATTAATTCTAATTTAGAAATACAACACAAAGATAACTTAATACAACCCTCAGATAGACATAAGGATAAAAACACCTTTCTTATTCCGTATGCAAGAACAAACACATACAAGTTTTCCTTCTTCCCGTCCGGAATTCGGGCGTGGAATGGGTTGCCTGAAGAATCCAGGAAAACCAACACTTTATCAACATTTAAATCTCTAATAAAAATGCAGGACTAAACACAAACCATAGATAAGCGTAGGACGCAATAATCTTCTGTATAGAAGGAGCGTCTGTAAACAGATAAGATAAATCAAAATTTCAGATCAATCGCATGTACCATAATTAAATTATTGATTTTTTAGAATATCTTATTTATCTCTATGTATCATGTTATTTTTTGAGATAGAGTGTAAGGGTGCGCATTATATTAAACAACCTTTCTGTCGCGCAATAAGGTGCGTATTTTATTGACAACACTTTTTATAAACATATTCCTGATCGGTGTGCATTATATTATAACATGTTTTACGACACAATTATAGTTTTGTATTTTTGGATGGTCTTGCGCTGCGTATTATAATGAACATTCTTTTAGTTACGTTTCGTACATAAAGGATTTATAGTCAAAAACTTGTTTTTTTACGGGTTTTTAAATTTTTTTATCAGACTCAATTAAAGAATCCCTAACCAAAGATAACAATAAAAACTTATGGTCCTTTATCAAATCTAAAAAAATGGAACCTTCAGGAATAGCCACACTAAAAGGCTCAAATAATAAAACCTATAATGATAATGAAACTAAAGCTAATATCCTTAACACATATTTTGCATCATCTTTTTCTGCCTCAGGCGACAAGGAAGTTTTAATAAATTTAAATAAAATGGAGGAAATAGGTAACATAACTGTAGATGAGATAGGTATACATTCACTCCTTAAAAACTTAAAAATAAACAAAGCTACTGGCCCAGATGATTTGCCTGCAAGATTATTAAAAGAACTAAGCAATGAACTGTCCCCAATCCTTGTAGTTCTCTTTCAAGCCTCTCTAAACCAGGGTAAAGTGCCCCAGGATTGGAAATTAGCTAATGTAAGTCCACTCTTTAAGAAAGGGGATAAATCAGACCCTGATAATTACAGGCCTGTATCACTTACTAGTATCACCTGTAAATTACTAGAACACATAATATATAGTAGAATAGTTAACCACCTTGACAAATATAATGCCCTATGCCCACATCAACACGGCTTTAGAAAAAACAGATCATGTGAAACACAATTAATAGGTTTAATAGATGAACTATCAAAAGGCTTGGACAAAAATGATCAAATAGATACAATATTACTAGACTTCTCAAAAGCATTTGACAAAGTTCACCACCTTAGTTTACTTAAAAAACTTAACTACTTTGGAATCTCAGGTTCCTTACATCACTGGATCCAAGACTTCCTTTTGGGCAGGGAGCAAACTGTAATAATTAATGGATCTAAATCTGCACCAATAAAGGTTAACTCAGGAGTTCCACAAGGAACTGTGCTAGGTCCCTTACTCTTTTTAATTTATATAAATGATTTACCCAACAACATCTCAACAGGTACAAAAGTTAGGCTATTTGCTGATGATTGTATAATCTATAGAACAATTAAATCAGAACAAGATAGCAAAATTTTACAAAAAGACTTAGATGAATTGATAAAATGGGAAACTAACTGGAGTATGTCTTTCCATCCAGAAAAGTGACAACTGTTAAGAGTAACAAAGAAAAAGAAACAAATAAATTCAAAATATTACATTCATGGAAAAGAACTGACCCAAACTAAAGATGCAAAATACTTAGGAGTCTTAATAAATGAGAAACTATCATGGAATCCCCATGTCAATGAAGTTATTAAAAAATCAAACAAAACCTTAGGCTTTATAAAAAGGAACTTTAACAAATGTAATAGAGATATAATACTAAAATGCTACCTCACTTTGGTGAGACCTGCACTAGAATATGCATCTTCTGTATGGGACCCATCCACCAAAGAAAACATTGATAAACTAGAACAAATTCAAAAAAGAGCTGCCAGATTCATTACTGGAGAATATTCGAAACTGACAAGAGTAACACCATTAGTTAAATCATTAAACCTTGAAACACTAGAGGATAGAAGAACCAAGAGCAAAGTAGGAATCATACATAAAGCAATTAATTCTAATTTAGAAATACAACACAAAGATAACTTAATACAACCCTCAGATAGACATAAGGATAAAAACACCTTTCTTATTCCGTATGCAAGAACAAACACATACAAGTTTTCCTTCTTCCCGTCCGGAATTCGGGCGTGGAATGGGTTGCCGAAGAATCCAGGAAAACCAACACTTTATCAACATTTAAATCTCTAATAAAAATGCAGGACTAAACACAAACCATAGATAAGCTTAGGACGCAATAATCTTCTGTATAGAAGGAGCGTCTGTAAACAGATAAGATAAATCAAAATTTCAGATCAATCGCATGTACCATAATTAAATTATTGATTTTTTAGAATATCTTATTTATCTCTATGTATCATGTTATTTTTTGAGATAGAGTGTAAGGGTGCGCATTATATTAAACAACCTTTCTGTCGCGCAATAAGGTGCGTATTTTATTGACAACACTTTTTATAAACATATTCCTGATCGGTGTGCATTATATTATAACATGTTTTACGACACAACTATAGTTTTGTATTTTTGGATGGTCTTGCGCTGCGTATTATAATGAACATTCTTTTAGTTACGTTTCGTACATAAAGGATTTATAGTCAAAAACTTGTTTTTTTTACGGGTTTTTAAATTTTTTTATCAGACTCAATTAAAGAATCCCTAACCCGAAACAGAGTTCTGTTACTTTCCAAAACAAAAACAAAACAAAACAAAAATTTCATTTATCAGCGCTTTTAGAGATTCTTTAAAAGGCTACAATTACGTTCCGTGCTTCAAGCCTTCTCACCCTTTACTGAAATTAAAAACTGATATATTGTTTATGGCGTAAAATAACACGCGTATATACTTGGGTAAATTTTCTGATTGCGTACCAACGAAGAGGTAGCACAAAGTTTTTATTATTTTTTTTAAAAATAATATAAAGCGATTTAATGAAAACATGTTTCGAAAAGTAACTTTAGACGATGTCATGTTCACACATCTCAGTCGCTATTGTATCGGATTTTTATAAATATTGTAAAATTCCCAATCATGACCAAAATTCTCTTACATAGAGGTAATTTTAAATAGTAAACAAGCCCTTTAAATTCCTGATATTCGATACATCAATGCTTTTGTTTTTTTTACTCGGTATTGCAATGAGTTCACAAAAAGTGTTCAAATTATTCGGGCGAGACAATTTGAAACATTGTATTGAATATCAGTTCGTAGGAGGATCTAGAAAATTTATTAGTTCTCAGGGCAGAAATTGTAACACTTTCTCACCGCTCTTACTTTTGTAAACAATTTTAAAAATATATTTTAACAAACACTCATAAAAGTTCAAGTCATTATGCTGGTCACGCGTCACAAAACAAAGTTTTAAAAAAAAAGAATTTTAGAAAGTGTTTTTCGCAAAATGTGGTTTAGATAATTGGTTCGTGAAAAATGTTTGCATCATCAGTTTCATTTCTGTTGAATGCGGAAATACGTTATAATATTAATTAGGGTTTGCCAATTTTGTACTTTAAAAAAAATGTTATGCCCTTAGATCTTATCTTATCTATACAGACGCTCCTTCTATGCAGAAGATAGTTGCGTCCACAGACCATGACAGATGATCTGTTGGCAAGTGATGCAGCATTCACAAGCCACGGCTTTGTGGGTTCCACGCATTACCCAGCCGCCTAACTACATGTAGTGTTAGGTACCCATTCGGAGCGGGGTGACTCAGGGACGCCCTAGGCCCCGGGAACAAACCCTTGCCTTCACACGGATTCGAACCCGTGACCATCGGTTCGACAGTCCAGTGCGCTGCCAGTCGACCACCGAAACTTTTCACGACATTCAATAACCGTTTAGAGATAGGCTTGGGTCTAAGCCATTTAAAAAAAAATTAATAATAATTTTTATTATTTTTTTTTGTCCCATAACCTCGTTGTCGTAGGGAGTTCTAATGTGTCCGTTAGAACTTTATCGTGGCTTGGTAGACTTGGCGGCGCCCATCTCCTCTCCAAGTCAGCGGAGGACTTCTTAGCGATAGTCATACATCAATCTTTATAATGTGGCCTTAGCATGGTCTAGATCCCACGCACCTCAGCTTGTGAGGCGAGCGCACTACTGACTTCGATATGCAGCCGCCAATCATTTCATCATTACGTCTGTCGAATGAACGTGTATGTCTGTCGAATGAACGTGTATGTCTGTCGAATGAACGTGTGTGTCTGTAGAATGAACGTATGTGTCTGTCGAATGAACGTGTGTGTCTGTCGAATGAACGTGTGTGTCTGTAGAATGAACGTGTGTGTTTGTCGAATGAACGTGTGTGTCTGTCGAATGAACGTGTGTGTCTGTCGAATGAATGTGTGTGTCTGTCGAATGAACGTGTGTGTCTGTCGAATGAACGTGTGTGTCTGTCGAATGAACGTGTGTGTCTGTCGAATGAACGTGTGTGTCTGTCGAATGAACGTGTGTGTCTGTCAAATGAACGTGTGTGTCTGTCGAATGAACGTGTGTGTCTGTCGAATGAACGTGTGTGTCTTTCGAATGAAAGTGTATGTCTGTCGAATGAACATGTATGTATGTCGAATGAACGTGTATGTCTGTCGAATTAACGAGTGTGTCTGTCGAATGAACGTGTGTGTCTGTCAAATGAACGTGTGTGTCTGTCGAATGAACGTGTGTATCTGTCAAATGAACGTGTGTGTCTGTCGAATGAACGTGTGTGTCTGTCGAATGAACGTGTGTGTCTGTCGAATGAACGTTTGTGTCTGTCAAATGAACGTGTGTGTCTGTCGAATGAACGTGTGTGTCTGTCGAATGAACGTGTGTGTCTGTCGAATGAACGTGTGTGTCTGTCGAATGAACGTGTGTGTCCGTCGAATGAACGTGTGTGTCTGTCGAATGTACGTGTATGTCTGTCAGATTACTAAGCACCATAATTCCCGTATTCTTTCTCCCTCCCCCACTAAATATCGTCACGACTCCTCACCACACCCAGACCTCAGAAAGTTACTAAACATGACGTCACAAATTGACAACACAAATAATAATTGTTCCTCCCAGCATACCGCCACCTCCCAACCCCCACACCCGTGTTAACAGTCTATCCGGAAACCCTGACGTCGTCAAAAACACAGAAAATAAAACAAACCCGTAAAAACAAAATTTTTGACTATAAATCCCTTACATTTGAGACACAACTAAAAGTATTGATTATGTTCAAACGCGACAAACGCTTAGAGACTGAATCTGTCTTAACTTCCCTTTGCTTTATAACCCCAGGGGGTGGGTGGGAGAGAGGAAAGGTCTGGTCACCGATCGCTGGACCGAGCTCAGCGTGACACGTAAAATGTAAACAAAAGCACGCCGGTAAATCACGTCAACGCGTGAACTGAACTGTCACGTGAAAAAAAACAATAAGAAACTGTGAAATTGAATTACATACCTCGTATAGAGATAAACTAAAAATTCATTAATTTAATTTCATTACGTTCTATCGATCTGAAATTTTGATACGATGCATTGTTAGGTGACATGGGTCCGTGTGCCGAATTTCAGCTCGATGGCTTGATGGGAAGTGGGTCATTTTTTACTTTTGTTTTTCCGCCCGCCCATGAGATGACGACAGAGACGGCCGTGAAGTTAATATAAGGGATTTTAAAATAAAACAAACCCGTAAAAACAAAGTTTTTGACTATAAATCCCTTATATATGAGACATAACTAACAGTATTGATTATTTTCAAACATTTACAGACTGAATCTGTCTTAACTCAAGTTTGCTTCATAACCCTTGGGGGGGAGGGGTGGGTGGGAGGGGGAGAGGGGAAAAGTCTGGTCACTGATTCGCTTGACCGAGCTCAGAGTGACACGTAAAATGTAAAACAAAAGCGCCCCGTCGCTTCGTTGGGTCGCCTCAATGCGTCAGCTCAAAATTTCACGTGGGAAAAAAACAATAACAAACCGTGAAATTGAATTACATACCTCATATAAGGATAAACTAAAAATGCATTAATTTAATTACGGTACGTTTCATCGATCTGAAATTTTGAGACGATGCATTGTTAGATCAGACGGGTCAGTGTGCCAAATTTCAGCTCGATCGGATCACGGAAAGTGGGTCATTTTCGACTTTTGTTTTTCCGCCCGCCCATGAGATGACGACAGACAGAGAGACAGAGAGAGACGGCGGTGAAGTTAATATAAGGGATTTAAAAAGACAAAACACGAGAGAGAGAGAGACAGAGACTGTGCAAACAACCGAAATGCCGCATGTACCGAGTTTTCCTCCCCCTACACCAAATGATAGGTGCAGTCAAGCCAATGTCATCTATATGATAGGCGAGGTCAAGCCGATGTCATCTATATGATAGGCGCATTCAAGCCGATGTCGTCTATATGATAGTCGCATTCAAGCCGATGTCATCTATAGGATTGGCGCAGTCAAGCCGATGTCATATATATGATAGGCGCAGTCAAGCCGATGTCATCTATATGATAGTCGCATTCAAGCCGATGTCATCTATAGTATAGGCGCCGTCAAGCCGATGTCATTTATATGATAGGCGCAGTCAAGCCGATGTCATATATATGATGGGCGCAGTCAAGCAGATGTCATATATATGATATGCGCAGTCAAGCCGATGTCATATATATGATAGGCGCAGTCAAGTAGATGTCATATATATGATAGGCGCAGTCAAGCCAATGTCATATATATGATAGGCGCAGTCAAGCAGATAGTTCACATGAAAACGATAGCCTGACACATCAGGATCTGTATAGGGTAATATTTAACGATCGTGTTAAATCAGACTGCCCTGATGTATAAGCAATTTTATGATTGTTTCTCAGTATGATGTTTGCAAATTGCTCTGGAGAAAGATACTTCATAAATCCTTTATATTAACTCGTCGTTTCTGTTTCGTTGAGGGTTTGCTTGTCGCCAAAACTTTGTATCGATTTTTAACCCTTTTCCTCGTAAGCTAGCGAGTTGAAATTTTGCATGCAGTTTCGTGCCGATGATAAAAACGAGGTATCAAAATTTCAGATCGATCGCATTTACCGTAGATATATTATTGAATTTTAGATTATTTTATTTATCTCTATGTATCATGTTATTTTTTGAGATAGAGTGTAAGGGTGCGTATTATATTGAACAACCTTTCTGTCGCGCAATAAGGTGCGTATTTTATTGGAAACATTTTTTATAAACATATTCCTGATCGGTGCGCATTATATTAAACACGTTTTATGACACAACTGCAATTTTGTAATTTTGGATGGTCTTGCGCTGCGTATTATAATGGACATTCTTTCAGTTATGTCTCGTACATAAAGGATTTATAGTCAAAAACTTGGTTTTTTACGTTTTTTAAAATATTTATTAAATCCTTTATATTAACTTGTGGTGTCTGTTTGAGCCCTTGATTGCCGAAAAAACTTTGGATCGATTTTTAACCAACTTCTTTGTATACTAGCGAGCTGACATTTTGCAGGCAGACTCGTGCCGATGATAAAAATGATGTTTCAAAATTTCAGATAAATCGAATGTACCGAAATTAAATTAATGATTTTTAAAAGATTATCTTTATTTATCTCCATGTAACATGTTATCTTATCTTATCTTATCTTATCTATACAGACGCTCCTTCTATGCAGAAGATAATTGCTCATATGCTGGCGAGCTGAAATTTTGCAGGCATACTCGTGCCGATGATAAAAATGATATATCAAAATTTCAGATGGATCGCATGTAATGTAATTAAATTATTGCATTTTTAGATTAACTCAATTTATCTCTATGTATCATCTCAATTTTTGAAATAGAGTGTCGCGGTCCGTATTATATTGAACGAGCTTTTTAATACTTTCCTGTTGCACGATTCGGTGCGTATTATATTGACGATACTTTTTAAAAATATATTCCCGATCGGTGCGCATTATATTAAACATGTTTTACGAGACATAACTGAATTTTTGGATTGTCTTGCGGTGCGTATTATAATGAACATTCTTTTATCTATGTCTCTTATATAAAGGAATTATAGTCAAAAACTTTGTTTTTTGCGTTTTTTAAATTATATCCATTTGTTAAGGTTGCCAAAAATATAATAGCAAAGGGCGCGCGGAAAACCCATTTACGCTTCTGAATATAAGGAACTATATTATATCTCATTTGATTATTTAAGGACAAAAGTAACTTTTCCATAGGTCTTATTTGATTACATAAAGACGTGAGTTCAAAGGTCTCATTCGATTACACAAGGACATGTGTCCATAGGTCTCATTTGATTAAATAAAAATACGACTAGTTTCTGTCCCTTCAGACCTCACTTGATTACATTAGGAAAAGAGTAATTCTTTTATCCTTCAAAACTCACCTGGTGTAGTAGTACGATTAGGAAACGGAATGGGAATTCTTTCCCATGGCGGATCCACATTTGTAACAAATCGTCTTGTCACTGTGGAGAGGAAATTAAATATATATAATTTGCAATGTCACGTAGTGTCTGTCCATGACGCTATGCGAGGTAACTCCCGATAAAAAATGAAAATATTGGAGTAAAAATGTTGCATTCGAGATTAACAAAATGTGTTTCTAGCCATAAAATATTGTGGCGTGACGTCATTATTTGAGCTTTTATTAATGTGTGAAGGGAACGAAGTAAAAAGAGCCATGTTTTATTTGATTAATATTACTATTATTTGTTAATATTAAATGTCCGTTTTTGTGTATGTGTCCATGTCAATATTACGTACATAATTATAAATTTAATGTTCTATATTACTATATAACATTCGCTTTTCGGTTTATGAAATTTGCAATTGGTTGTCGTTTGGTTGTCAAGTTTCAATGCGTTTTGAACTATAAAGCCATTATTTATTATTGCAAATGAAATTTGCCAACTTATGCTTCAGTTTAGCTTTTGTTTTTCTTTTATACAATTTGAGATTGCATATTTGTATGTTTAAAAAAATAACATATTTAAAAATCAGACTCCTCCCCACAATAGTTCTTTTTTATTGTTATTTACATGTAATATTTTAATGCGTCTTAGACTAATTTGGAATTTAAAAAATCTTTGCTTTTAATATAGAACGGGAAGGGGTGCTGACTTGACAATAATGAAAACGTTTATTAGTATTACTAAAACGTGTATATTAAATTTTATATACGATTACCTGTTGATACTTTAACATTTTCTCATTTCCAGTGATTAAAATATTACTTCAAAGGTTTCATGCAAAATAAACAGTTCTTTGTTATTCATATTTGTAAATAGTTACAATTTTTTATTTACATGTTTTTGATAATGTAAAAGTAATAATGTATGGACCAATGGGTGCATAAACTGACAAGTAATAATAGATCTTGAAAAGGTGCTGACTTGACAATAATAAAAACGTTTATGTGAATTACTAACAAGTTTATATTAAATTGTAAATATGATCAACAGTTGATAATTTAATACTTTCTGTTACCCTGTGACAAACTTTGCTTACTACGTTTCATGCAAAATGAATAGTTCTTTGTTATTAACATGTGTAAAAATTACATATTATTTTTTACATGTGTGGTAATGTTGTGGTAATAATGTATGGACAAATGGGCGAATAAACTGACAAGTCATAATCATCAATGAAGTTTAAACTGCTACAAATCACAGATGTCCTTGATTTTGTGATCACTTTACAGTCACATCATTTATTTTTAATGCTCTGTTCTGTATTATTGGTGCACTTATAATTGGTGCGCACTATTCAATGCCGCAAGTTAACGTACGGCTGACTCCTCAGCAATATTTGTTAATACGTCGAACTTCAAACTTCTTTGCTGTAGTATCACCTTATGCTGTGTGTAATTCACTATGCATTTACTATAATCCTGATTATATCATTATTATTCCTGCAAACTTATATAACGCGAAGCCTAAGCTTGGAGGTTTTCTCATAGGGGCCGTCCCTAAATGACGTCTCGCACCTAGGTAAAGGGGGGTCTCACTTTTGTGACGATGCGTGACGAGGGGGAGGGAGGGGGGTTCAAGAAGTGTGACGTCACATTAAAAGGGTAACTTTAAATAAAACTTCCACTGAAATATTTGGTCACTTACAATTTATTTAATGACTTTTTTTTTAAAATTCAGGGCTTCTCAATGTGCCGGTCGGCAGGCCATCAGACGCTGGTTGGCGTAAGCTATCAAGACATGAAAATTAAATCTAATTATAATCCTTAAAATTGAGAATCCACGAGTTAACATATGAAATTGTTCCACTGCGTCGTTTGATGTTGACATCAAAGCATTTGTGATGTAACCGCAGCTCCGTTTGGTTATCTCATGGACTGTTTTGCCCATTACCCCAAAATAGACAAGTTTATGTGTGCGTTACCCCCCCCCAACCCCCAGACTCCAGGTTCTGCTCACATGACTCGTGGATTTGGGGGAGCGTCGTTAGCCCCCCCCCCACCCGAAAATGCTACTGGTGAGTTTTACAGGCATGACAAGTATCTAAAAATGATTTGAATAGGATTATGTGTAGATATTTTAAGTCAAAATGACACGGAAAATCCTTTTTCTTTAAAAGGGGAGGGGGAGGGAATCTATTTGATAGATCTAAAAACTTTTAAAGTTTGATATAATTGTTCGATTGGTTTTTGGTCAAACGCCCCTGGCCATTCTAGTCTTCTAGATCAGTGCTTCTCAAAGTGGTGGTCCGCGAACCGGTGCCGGTCCGTGGGCGATCCGCTGCCGGTCCGCAGATGTTCTAAAAAAAGGGGGGGGGGAATGTCAGTGTAGGGAAAATAGTGCACCGGTCTTTGGTGCAATGGCAAAAATTCCTGCCGGTCCGCCATACTAAAAAGTTTGAGAAGCACTGTTCTAGATATAACAGTAAATGAGCCCATTTAAAATTAGTCAAGTATTCATTAATTTTATTGAATGCATCAAATTCTTGACATGGCAATTCGAGAGGAGCACAAAACAACTTTTCTTCTTAGCTCAGTTTTTAAGGCATTAATTTTAGATATCACAGAAAGGATACGTAATACAGTGAAGTCATGTGGATTAAGATTATTGACACTTGTGTCAATATAAATGAAAGTAGTAGGGTAGATTTGGGTGTCTTCGTATAGTACGCAGGTAAGAAATCTACATAGCTGTCAAATTTTAAATAAATGCATTTTCTGGAAGGAACCGGTTCAATAATGGGCATATGTTCCAAGCGTACACATACACATGACGTATTTTAATATATCTAGTGGATTGTAGTGGATGTTATATGTCCCAAATGAGTCTGTATTGCCCCCAAGAATTCACTTTTTGACCCCAGATGAGGTTATTTACCTCTGTTCGCCGACCTCTTTCTTACGGGAAGCCCGTTAGTCAATTGAGGGATTTTTTTTTACAAATACATTTTTAAAATGTTATTTTCAAATAATTCTTTTTTCTAAAGAAAGACGTTAACCGTGATGATTAATAGTCAAAGTTTAATTTGTATGCATTAAAATAAAATATATTCTAAGGATGTTAACGCAGTTCATTTATGAAGGCCTGTAAAAAGTTTTAAAAAAATGCTTCACGCGGGTTACGATATTACCATGTAGATCTTCACTAAATAAATAATAAATACTTAAATGACAATAAAAGTGATTTGAAACATAATTACTTTCAAAAAGAAATTAAAGTGTTTTTTTTTGTTTGTTTGTTTGTTTGTTTGTTTTTATTTTGGTGTGGGGTCAAAGATTTGTGACGTATATTTAGAGGGGGGGTTTAAGTTTCTGTGACGACGCATGACGAGCGAGGGGGTAAAAAATCGGCAAAAATCGCGTGACATCATTTATGGACGGCCCCATAACACATATATTCGTATATATAATCAAAATATATACTCTGCTATGTCCGTTCGTAACGCTAAATTTTAGAAAGCGCACCTCTAAAAAAAATAGCCTTGAAAAAAAATTGCAAAAAAAAATTGCAAAAAAAAACCAACAAAAAAAAACCATTTTCAAACGTCGCATAAAATTGTTCAATATGGAAAAGAGATTTAACTTTTCTCTCTTGGTCTCTACATTTTCTGATTATTTTGCTTTCAAGCGAAAGGGACAATTACAAAAACTGAAATGCATCCATTTTGAAAACTTCCGTCATTTTTGACGGGTAATATACTTGTAAATAAATAAAAACCAAGATGAATATAAAGATCAAGCGATGTCCATTAATTTGCATTATTATGATACAGAAAAGTAGCTGGTGACGACACCCCGAGCCCCCCTCCCCCCGCCTCCACCACCACGATTGTGCGGATTGTTTCCAATATCGCTTGCCCCGTGTCGCGTTACCCTTCTGTATAGAAGGAGCGTCCGTAACAGATAAGACAGCACGCACCCACTTAGCTACAGTGTGATGGATGAGAACACACGACGTAAAACTCGGATTGCTGTGGGGACATTCCAACGTCCAGACTTGCCTCAGTCTGGGCGTGTGTGGTGCACAGCCAGGGCAGCTGTCACACCTACATCTGCCACACCCACTGGAACTGTCAAACCAAAAACTGTCATGCCCGGGGCGACTGTCACACCAACATCTGTCATTCTGTAAAGATTTCTTTCTCCACTGTTCCAAAGTTGTTGGACAATTTAAATTAAAAAAATTTTAAAATATTTTTGTTGGGATTTTACGCATAAAAATCACATTTAGACAAATACATCAGTGACAACAACATCAGAGACAAAAACATCAATCTAAACGACATCAGTTTTGCCGTAAAAACAATTTTTTAAATACTTTTTTAAAAAAATAAATAGAATAAAACTTAAGAATAATATATTTCCTGAAAGTTACTTTTACATTTAAGCTGCTTCATCATTAGCCTTTGACTTATATATTTTTTAAAAAAATAATTGTATTCATTCATTTGTATTTCTGGCATCAGGGCTCGAGGATAGCTACTATTCGACAAACATTAAATATTGTATTTTGTTATAAAGTAAAGCTTATTTTAATTATCACAAATTGTCTCATTTTTTAAATCAGACTCAATTAAAGAATCCCTAAAACACACACACACACACCCACAGTTTCTTTTTCTTTTTCTTTTTTTTCGGTAAGCTCAAAATGCCTATGGGAATAATTATCCACATGATCTTTTGATTCTTAACGCATAAATTTTGTGTTTAACCATTGATTCTTGGAAGCTCATAGCAATTATCGAAAACAAAAAGATATTTAATGTGAGCTTGAAACAGAGTTCTGTTATTTTCCAAAACAAAAACAAACGAAAAAAAAAGTGCATTTATCTGCGCTTTTAGAGATTCTTTAAAATGCTTCAATTACGTTCCGTGCTTCAAGCCTTCTCACCTTTTACTGAAATTAAAAACTGATATATTGTTTATGGCGTAAAATAACACGTGTATATACTTGGGTAAATTTTCTGATTGCGTACCAACGAAGATTTAGCAAAAAGTTTTTATTATTTTTTAAAAAATAATATAAAGCGATTTAATGAAAACATGTTTCGTAAAGTAACTTTAGACGATGTCATATTCACACATCTCAGTCGCTATTGTATCGGATTTTTATAAATATTGTTAAATTCCCAATCATGACCAAAATTCTCTTACGTAGAGGTAATTTTAAATAGTAAAGAAGCCCTTAAAATTCCTGATATTCGATACATCAATGCTTTTGTTTTTTTACTTGGTACTACAATGAGATCACAAAAAGTGTTCAAATTATTCGGGCGAGACAATTTAAAACATTGTATAGAATATCAGTTCGTAGGAGGATCTAGGAAATTTATTAGTTCTCAGGGCAAAAATTGTAACACTTTCTCACCGCTCTTAATGTTGTAAACAACTTTAAATAAATATTTCAACACTCATAAAAGTACAAGTCATTGTGCTGGTCACACGTCACAAAACAAAGTTTAAAAAAAAAGAATTTTAGAAAGTGTTTTTCGCAAAATGTGTTTTCGATATGGTTTGTGAAAAATGTTTGCATCATCAGTTTCATTTCTGTTGAATGCGGAAATACCTTATAATATTAATTAGGGTTTGCCAATTTTGTACTTTAAATTTTTTTTATACCCTTAGATAACAACAGTTGTATTTAAAATTCCGAAACTTTTCACGACATTCAATAACCGTTTAGAGATAGGCTTGGGTCAAGGTGGACCGATTATAAGCCCTTTTTGTGTGTGTGTGTGTGTGTGTGTGTGTGTGTGTGTGTGTGTGTGTGTGTGTGTGTCCCATAACCTCGTGGTCTTAGGGAGTTCTAATGTTTCCGTTAGAACTTTCTCGGGGCTTGGTAGGCTTGGCGGCACCCATCTCCTCTCCAAGTCAGCGGAGGACTTCTTAGCGATAGTCATATATCAATCTTTATAATGTGACCTTAGCATGGTCTAGATCCCACGCACCTCAGCTTTTGAGGCGACCACACTACTGACTTCGATATCCAGCCGCCAATCATTTCATCCTTACGTCTGTCGAATGAACGTTAATGTCTGTCAAATGAACGTGTATGTCTGTCGAATGAACGTGTATGTCTGTCGAATGAACGTGTATTTCTGTCGAATGAACGTTGTGTCTTTCGAATGAACGTGTATGTCTGTCAGATTACTAAGCACCATAATTCCTGTATTCTTTCTCCCTCCCCCACTAAATCTCGTCACGACTCCTCACTACACCCAGGCCTCAGAAAGTTACGTAACATGACGTTACAAATTGAAAACACAAATAAGAATTCCCCCCCCCCAGCATACCGCCACCTCCCAAACCCCACTCCCGTGTTAACAGTGTATCCGGAAACCCTGACGTCGTCGAAAACACAGAAAATTAAACAAACCGGTAAAAACAAAGTTTTTGACTATAAATCCCTTACATATGGGACTTAACTAAAAGTATTGATTATGTTCAAATGCGACAAACATTTACAGACTGAATCTGTCTTAACTTCCCTTTGCTTTATAACCCCTGGGGGCGGGTGGGAGAGGGGAAAGGTCTGGTCACCGATCGCTGGACCGAGCTCAGCGTGACACGTAAAATGTAAACAAAAGCACGCCTGTACATCGCGTAAACGCGGGAACTGAACTGTCACGTGAAAAAAAACACAATAAAAAACTGTGAAATTGAATTACATACCGCGCATAGAGATAAACTAAAAATGCATTAATTTAATTTCGTTACGTTCTATCGATCTGAAATTTTAATACGATGCATTGTTAGGTGACACGGGTCCGTGTGCCAAATTTCATCTCGATGGCTTGATGGGAAGTGGGTCATTTTTGACTTTTGTTTTTCCGCCCACCCGACGACGAACGACAAACAGAGAGAGACGGCGGTGAAGTTAATATAATGGATTTAAACATTCTTTTTCTCTTTCCTAATTACATTTTATGTCATTAACTGTTTTAATGTTTCGGTCGCACCGCAGAAACAATACACTTTGTTTTGGTGCAGGGTGAGGAAAACTCGGTACATACGGCATTTTGGTTGTTTGCAGAGTCTCTGTCTCACTCTCTTGTTTTGTCTTTTTAAATCCCTTATATTAACTTCACAGCCGTCTCTGTATCTCTGTCGTTCTGTCGTCATCTCTTGGGCGGGCGGAAAAACAAAAGTAAAAAATGACCCACTTACAGTAATCCGATCGAGCTGAAATTTGGCACACGGGCCCGTCTCACCCAACAAATGCAGTGTGTCAAAATTTCAGATCGATCGATCGTACAATAATTAAATTAATGCATTTTAGTTTATCCTTATATAACGTTTGTAATTCAAATTCACGGTTTGTTATTGTTTTTTTTCCCACGTGAGAGTTTGAGTTGACGCGTTGACGCCACCAATCGAACTACCGGCGTGCTTTTGTTTACATTTTACGTGTCACGCTGAGCTCGATTCAGTGATCGGTGACCAGACTCCCCCCCCCCAGGATTATGAAGCAAAGTTGAGTTAAGACAGATTCAGTTTGTAAATGTTTGTCGCGTTTGAGAATAATCAATACTGTTAGTTATGTCTCATATATAAGGGATTTATAGTCAAAAACTTTGTTTTTACGGGTTTGTTTTATTTTAAATCCCTTATTTTTACTTCACAGCCGTCTCTCTGTCTGTCGTCATCTTTTGGGTGGGTGGAAAAACAAAAGTCAAAAATTACCCACTTCCCGTTATGACATCGAGCTAAAATTTGGCACACCGACCCGTGTCACCAAACAATGTATAGTATCAAAATGTCAGATCGATCGAACGTACCGTAATTAAATTAATTCACTTTTAGTTTATCTCTTTAAACGATATGTATCGGTCGCTATTGTTTACATTTTACGGGTCTCTTGATTTCACGCCAGCCATCGATGACCACATCTCGTGTTTTACACCAAAAGTTGATGGAATAAATTCTGCATTGCATCAGATGCATATTGATACTGCAGAGAAATTTTTAAAAAAGAAACATATCCACAAACATGTTGAACAAATGATGGAGTTTGAATTTATGGTAACGTTGTATTTGGGAAGTTAATTTCTGCATACATTTAACAAGACTCATCACCGTAAGATATCTAAATTAGTCAAGATTTATGAATGAAATTATATGCTTCAAACATCCAGTTTTTGTTAAATGTTCCTGGGATATCTTCGATCATTTTGATGGGAAAAAAGGGGGAAAAATTTTCCTGATGTTGATTACAAGATAAGCAGCTATAGAAAAATGCTTTAAATGATTATGAGGATAATGCTTTAGATAACCTTGAGTCAAGAAACAAGTTCAGAATCAAAACATTTTTACCTTTGATGGATTCATCACAAATGTGTCAGATGTGGAGTCAGATGTGACACGGATGGCCTCAGTATACAATGATGATTCAAAAAAAGTTTTCATTCTTAACTAAAGTTACAGGATAAGAGATTTGTGAAGGAGTTAGTGCTTTATGCCAAATATATCCTAAGATTTGGACATGAATCTTGTAGGATAAGTTAAGTCTTTTCATCTATAAGATAGGCGCAGTCAAGCCAATGTCATCTATTCTATATGATAGGCGCGGTCAAGCCGATGTCATCTATATGATAGGCGCATTCAAGCCGATGTCATCTATATGATAGTCACATTCAAGCCGATGTCATCTATAGGATAGGCGCAGTCAAGCCGAGGTCCTCTATATGATAGTCGCATTCAAGCCTATGTCATCTATAGTATAGGCGCTGTCATGCCGATGTCATCTATATGATAGGCGCAGTCAAGCCGATGTCATATATGTCATAGGCGCAGTCAAACCGATGTCATATATATGATAGGCGCAGTCAAGCCGATGTCATTATATGATAGGCGCAGTCAAGCAGATGTAATATATATGATAGGCGCAGTCAAGCTGATGTCATCTATATGATAGGCGCAGTCAAGCCGATGTCATTATATGATAGGCGCAGTCAAGCAGACAGTTCAGGGGAACACGATAGTCTGACACATCAGGATCAGTATAGGGTAATATTTAACGATCGTGTTAAATCAGACTGCCTAGATGTATTAGCAATTTTTGATTTTTTCTCAGTATGATGTTTGCAAATTGCTCTGGAGATAGATACTTTTTAAATCCTTTATATTAACTCGTGGTGTCTGCTTGCTTGCACCCTTGAACCCTTGCTTATCGCCAAAACTTTGGATCAATTTTTAACCCACTTTCTCGTAAGCTAGCGAGCTGAAATTTTGCAGGCAGTTTTGTACCGATCATAAAAACAATGTATCAAACTTTCAGAGCGATCACAAGTACCGTAGTTGATTTATTGACTTGTTAGATTATTTTATTTAATCCTATGTATCATGTTATTTTTTGAGATAGAGTGTAAGGGTGCGTATTATACTGAACAACCTTTCTGTCGCGCAATAAGGTGCGTATTTTATTGACAACACTTTTTATAAACATATTCCTGATCGGTGCGCATTATATTAAACACGTTTTACAACACAACTGCAATTTTGTATTTTTGGATGGTCTTGCGCTGCGTATTATAATGGACATTCTTTCAGTTATGTCTCGTACATAAAGGATTTATAGTCAAAAACTTGGTTTTTTACGTTTTTTAAATATTTATTAAATCCTTTATATTAACTTGTGGTGTCTGTTTGAGCCCTTGATTGCCGAAAAAAGTTTGGATCAATTTTTAACCAATTTCCTTGTATACTAGCGAGCTGACATTTTGCAGGCAGACTCGTGCCGTTGATAAAAATGATATATCAAAATTTCAGATGGATCGCATGTACTGTAATTAAATTATTGCATTTTTAGTTTATCTCTATTTATCTCTATGTATCATATCAATTTTTGAAATAGAGTGTCGCGGTCCGTATTTTATTGAACGAGCTTTTTAATACTTTCCTGGTGCGTATTATATTGACGATACTTTTTAAAAATATATTCCCGATCGGTGCGCATTATATTAAACATGTTTTACGAGACATAACTAAATTTTTGGATTTATAGTCAAAAACTTTGTTTTTTGCGTTTTTAAAATTATATTCATTTGTTAAGGTTGCCAAAAATATAATAGCAAAGGGCGCGCGGAAAACCCATTTACGCTTCTGAATATAAGGAACTATATTATATCTCATTTGATTACATAAGGACATGAGTCACTTTTCCATAGGTCTTGTTTGATTACATAAAGACGTGAGTTCAAAGGTCTCATTCGATTACACAAGGACATGTGTCCATAGGTCTCATTTGATTAAATAAAAATACGACTAGTTTCTGTCCCTTCAGACCTCACTTGATTACATTAGGAAAAGAGTAATTCTTTTATTCTTCAAAACTCACCTGTAAACCGAATGGGAACTCTACGCCATGGCGGATCCAGTATTAAAATTCGTCTTGTCACTGTGGAGAGGAAATTAAATATATATAATTTGCAATGTCACGTAGTGTCTGTCCATGACGCTATGCGAGGTAACTCACGATAAAAAATGGAAATATAAGAGTAAAAATGTTGCATTCGAGATTAACAAAATGTGTTTCTAGCCATAAAATATTGTGGCGTGACGTCATTATTTGAACTTTTATTAATGTGTGAAGGGAACGAAGTAAAAAGAGCCATGTTTTATTTGATTAATATTACTATTATTTGTCTGTATTAGATGTCCGTTTTTGTGTATGTGTCCATGTCAATATTACGTACATAATTATAAATTTAATTTTCTATATTAATATATAACATTCGTTTTTCGGTTTATGAAATTTACAATTGGTTGTCGTTTGGTTGTCAAGTTTCAATGCGTTTTGAACTATAAAGCCATTATTTATTATTGCAATGAAATTTGCCAACTTATGCTTCAGTTTAGCGTTTGTTTTTTCTTTTATACACTTTTGAGATTGCATATTTGTATGTTTAAAAAAATAACATATTTAAAAATCGGACTCCTGCCCACAATAGTTCTTTTTTTATTGTTATTTACATGTAATATTTTAATGCGTCTTAGACTAATTTGGAATAAAACAATCTTTGCTTTTAATATAGAACTGGAAGGGGTGCTGACTTGACAATAATGAAAACGTTTATTAGTATTCCTAAAACGTGTATATTAAATTTTATATACGATTACCTGTTGATACTTTAACATTTCCTTTTTTCCAGTGATTAACATATTACTTCAAAGGTTGCATGCAAAATAAACAGTTCTTTGTTATTTATATTTGTAAATAGTTACAATTTTTTATTTACATGTGTTTGATAATGTAAAAGTAATAATGTATGGACCAATGGGTTCATAAACTGACAAGTAATAATAGATCTTGAAAAGGTGCTGACTTGACAATAATAAAAACGTTTATGTGAATTACTAACAAGTTTATATTAAATTGTAAATATGATCAACAGTTGATAATTTAATACTTTCTGTTACCCTGTGACAAACTTTGCTTACTACGTTTCATGCAAAATGAATAGTTCTTTGTTATTAACATGTGTAAAAATTACATATTATTTTTTACATGTGTGGTAATGTTGTGGTAATAATGAATGGACAAATGGGCGAATAAACTGACAAGTCATAATCATTAATGAAGTTTAAACTGCTTCAAATCACAGATGTCCTTGATGTGGATCACATTACAGTCACATCATTTATTTTTAGTGCTCTGTGCTGTATTATTGGTGCACTTATAATTGGTGCGCACTATTCAATGACGCAAGTTAACGTACGGCTGACTCCTCAGCAATATTTGTTAATACGTCGAACTTCAAACTTCTTTGCTGTAGTATCACCTTATGCTGTGTGTAATTCACTATGCATTTATTATAATCCTGATTATATCATTATTATTCCTGCAAACTTATATAACGCGAAGCCTAAGCTTGGAGGTTTTCTCATAAGGGTAGAGCCCTCAGCCGGCGCCGCGCGCCGAATACGCCGCAAAATTTTCGTCCGCCGAAAATCCGTCGGAAAATATGCGGCGCGCCGAATTAGCCGCCGTATTTTGTCCGCCGTAAATCCGCCGAAAAATGAACGAGCCGCCGTAACATAATGTTTTTGTTTTCTTAAGTTTCATTGCGTTCCGTTTTAAGATCAATTGTATAAATAATATAATAGCCCAAGTGACTGTGGAACGCTGGGGAACGATGTACAACAGACTATAGCAGTTAAATAATCGTTTGGTGATTAGCACTGTACAAAGTTATTATATGACGTCATCGTTTTAGCTTATATTTTAATTTTGGAAAAGGGAACGATGTAAAAATAGGATTTGAGGATTTATAAAAGAATAAGTGACAAAAAAAAAGCGCCACGGCGCCACAGCACAAACTAGTTTAGAATAACCGTCGCAGAAAGTGTGACAACATTAAGTTATTTACAAATTATTTGTACAGTGTTTTAAAACCTAAATAATCATTGATACAGTTCCTGCAAGTTATCTTTTCCTTACAATCTTAATTTATAAAATACTAATTAAAATACAAATAAATTAATTAAAGTTATCGTTAAGCTTTGTCGTAAATAGGCGATTTATTATTACTCAATTATGGCTCACCGATCTTCTACTAGCAGAAAGGTAAGCCTAAATTAATTGTTTCAATTAACTAGATATTAGTTTAGTCAATAACTGATGATTTTTAAGGGTGATCCTGAAGTTTTAGCACGTAAATATTTTCGCTTGGAATTTTCATTATTAATGTTATATTTTAGTTATTATAACGCTAATTTGTAAGGCTTTTTAATTTATAAGTCTTTTTCGGCCCTTGACGCTACATAATCGAAGTAGGATACATCATTTTTGTTTAACTAACACCCTGCTAGCCAGATTTTTTTTTACCTGGAACGACCCATGCTAAAATAAATTTAAAGTTTCATTCATCTATTTTAAGATTCTTAGAAGATCAATAAATATTTTAATGAAAATTTCATTTTTATTTCCTTACTGGATCTTTTATTCTTTTTTGTTTGTTTGTAAGTGAGAAAATTTCATTTGGCCTCTTGCTGTGACAACCCAGCAAGTAGAGTGCTAAATAAACAAAATGGATGTATCCTACTCTGCTCTGATTATGTAGATTCAAGGTGCCAAAACAGCCTTATAATTAAAAAGCCTTACATATTAGCGCTATAGTAGCTAAAATATAACATATATAAATGCATTTAATAAATTAAAAACGAAAGTTCTCACGAGAAAATTAAGATTCGCAGTGAAATAATATACGTGGTAAGACAGCAGGATTACCTTTTTACGTTACACCATTTCTAATGTAACAATTCTTTATTACTAAATGATGATTTTAGGTGAACTGAAATGTCAGGAAATGTCATCTAAACCGGGAAGAGAGGCAGTTCATTAAAAACCTACAAGTAAAACCTAAACCGCCTAGCCTACATGGAAATTCTAAAGCACAAAACTGAAAATATTTTGGTGGCCTGTTCTCTGCTGATGGGAGAAATGCAGACAAAGATCGAGTTTATTGTCAGCTGTGTCTCACTGCTCAGCAGTCATTGGGTGACAAGGGTCACATTTCAAAAGTAACCAATTTTGCTGCAATTACATCATTGTTGCAATTTTAATCTTCACTTAAGTGTCAAGCACAATGTGTCAGTACAAAGTCAAGAAAAGTCAAATAATATTTTGGAATATTTCAGTAAGTATGGAGAAGGCAACAGTCAATGTCAGGCAACATCAAGTCATGAACTGACAAGAGATATCGTTATCTGGTTCTGTAGAGACTTGCTCGCTTTTGAAAATGTGGCTAAATATGGTTTTGTTGACTTCTTCAAAATTAATTGCCCATCTCTCAACATACTGGCACCTGTAACACTTGCTGGAACAGCCTTGGATGATGTTTACGAATATTTCGTAATCAGCACAAAATCATCTGCAAATGTCAATTTACGGAGAAATCCGGAAATCCGGATATCAGCCGAAAAATTATATCAGCCAGCCGAAATTTTAAAATCCGGCTAATCCAGATATCCGCCGTAACATTATGTCAGCCAGCCGAAAAATTAAAAAAAATTCGGCTGGCATGTCTACATACGGGCCGTCCGTAAATGACGTCACGCACCTAGGGGGAGGGGGGTCTCACTTTTGTGACGATGCTTGACGAGGGGAAGGGAGGGGGGTTGGAGAAGTGTGACGTCACATTAAAAAGGTAACTTTAAATAAAACTTCCACTGAAATATTTGGTCCCTTACAATTTATTTAATGGCTTCTCATTGTGCCGGTCGGTAGGCCATCAGACGCTGGTTGGCGTAAGCTATCAAGACATGAAAATTAAATCTAATTATAATCCTTAAGTTTGAGAATCCACAAGATAACATATGAAATTGTTCCACTGCGTCGTTTGATGTTGACATCAAAGCATTTGTGATGTAACCGCAGCTCCGTTTGGTTATCTCATGGACTGTTTTGCCCATTACCCCAAAATAGACAAGTTTATGTGTGCGTTACCCCCCCCCCAACCCCCAGACTCTAGGTTCTGCTCACATGACTCGTGGATTTGGGGGAGCGTCGTTAGCACCCGAAAATGCTACTGGTGAGTTTTACAGGCATGACAAGTATCTAAAAATGATCTGAATAGGATTATGTGTAGATATTTTAAGTCAAAATGACACGGAATATCCTTTTTCTTTAAAAGGGGAGGGGGGAGGGAATCTATTTTATAGATCTAAAAACGTTTAAAGTTTGATATAATTGTTCGATTGGTTTTTGGTCAAACGCCCCTGGCCATTCTAGTCTTCTAGATCAGTGCTTCTCAAAGTGGTGGTCCGCGAACCGATGCCGGTCAGTGGGCGATCCGCTGCCGGTCCGCAGATGTTCTAAAAAAAGGGGGGGGGAGGGAATGTCAGTTTAGGGAAAATAGTGCACCGGTCTTTGGTGTAATGGCAAAAATTCCTGCCGGTCCGCCATACTAAAAAGTTTGAGAAGCACTGTTCTAGATATAACAGTAAATGAGCCCATTTAAAATTAGTCAAGTATTCATTAATTTTATTGAATGCATCAAATTCTTGACATGGCAATTCGAGAGGAGCACAAAACAACTTTTCTTCTTAGCTCAGTTTTTAAGGCATTAATTTTAGATATCACAGAAAGGATACGTGATACAGTCAAGTCATGTGGATTAATATTATAGACACTTGTGTCAATATAAATGAAAGTAGTAGGGTAGATTTGGGTGTCTTCGTATAGTACGCAGGTAAGAAATCTACATAGCTGTCAAATTTTAAATAAATGCATTTTCTGGAAGGAACCGGTTCAATAATGGGCATATGTTCCAAGCGTACACGTACACATGACGTATTTTAATATATCTTGTGGATTGTAGTGGATGTTATATGTCCCAAATGAGTCTGTATTGCCCCCAAGAATTCACTTTTTGACCCCAGATGAGGTTATTTACCTATGTTCGCCGACCTCTTTCTTACGGGAAGCCCGTCAGTCAATTGAGGGATTTTGTTTTACAAATACGTTTTAAAAAAGTTATTTTCAAATAATTCTTTTTTCTAAAGAAAGACGTTAACCGTGATGATTAATAGTCAAAGTTTAATTTGTATGCAATAAAATAAAATATAATCTAAGGATGTTAACGCAGTTCATTTTCTGAAGGCCTGTAAAAAGTTTTTAAAAAATGCTTCACGCGGGTCACGATATTACAATGTAGATCTTCACTAAATAAATAATAAATACTTAAATGACAATAAAAGTGATTTGAAACATAATTATTTTCAAAAAGAAAATAAAGTGGTTTTTTTTTGTTGTTTTTTTTCTTTGTTGTTGTTGGAGGGGGGTCAAAGATTTGTGACGTATATTTAGAGGGGGGGCTTTAGTTTTTGTGACAACGCGTGACGAGCGGGGAGGGGGTCAAAAATCGGCAAAAATCGCGTGACGTCATTTATGGACGGCCCCATAACACATATATTCGTATATATTATCAAAATATATACTCTGCTATGTCCGTTCGTAACGCTAGATTTTAGAAAGCGCACCTCTAAAAAAATTGCCTTGAAAAAAATGTGCAAAAAAAAATTGCATAAAAAAACAACAAAAAACACCATTTTCAAACGTCCGCATATAATTGTTCAATATGGAAAAGAGATTTAACCTTTCTCTCTTGGTCTCTACATTTTCTGATTATTTTGCTTTCAAGCGAAAGGGACAATTACAAAAACTGAAATGCATCCATTTTGAAAACTTCCGTCATTTTTGACGGGTAATACACTTGTAAAGAAATAAAAACCAAGATGAATATAAAGATCAAACGATGTCCATTAATTTGCATTATTATGATACAGAAAAGTAGCTGGTGACGACACCCCGAGCGCCTCCACCACCACGATTGTGCGGATTGTTTCCAATATCGCTTGCCCCGTGTCGCGTTACCCTTCTGTATAGAAGGAGCGTCCGTAACAGATAAGACAGCACGCGCCCACTTAGCTACAGTGTGATGGATGAGAACACACGACGTAACACTCGGATTGCTGGGGGGACATTCCAACGTCCAGACTTGCCTCAGTCTGGGCGTGTGTGGTGCACAGCCAGGGCAGCTGTCACACCTACATCTGTCACACCCACTGGAACTGTCGAACCAAAAACTGTCATGCCCGGGGAGACTGTCACACCAACATCTGTCATTCTATAAAGACTTCTTTCTCCACTGTTCCAAAGTTGTTGGACAATTTAAATAAAAAAAATTTAAAATATTTTTGTTGGGATTTTATGCATACAAATCACATTTAGACAAATACACCAGTGACAACAACATCAGAGACAAAAACATCAATCTAAACGACATCAGTTTTGCCGTAAAAACAAATTTTTAAATACTTTTTTTTAAAAATAAATAGAATAAACCTTAAGAATAATACATTTCCTAAAAGTTACTTTTTCATTTAAGCTGCTTCATCATTAGCCTTTGACTTATATATTTAAAAAAATAATAATTGTATTCATTCATTTGTATTTCTGGCCTCAGGGCTCGAGGATAGCTACTATTAGACAAACATGAACTATTGTATTTTGTTATAAAGTAAAGCTTATTTTAATTATCACAAATTGACTCATTTTTTTTATGAGCCTCAATTCAAGAATCCCTAAAATTTAAGTAAGCTCAAAATGCCTATGGGAATAATTATCCACATGATCTTTTGATTCTTAACTCATAAATTTTGTGTTTAACCATTGATTCTTGGAAGCCCATAACAATTACCGAAAACAAAAAGATATTTAATGTGAGCTTGAAACAGAGTTCTGTTTCTTTCGGAAAAAGAAAGAGAAAAAAAAATAGAATTTATCTGCGCTTTTAGAGATTCTTTAAAATGCTACAATTACGTTCCGTGCTTCAAGCCTTCTCACCCTTTATTGAAATTAAAAACTGATATATTGTTTATGGCGTAAAATAACACGCGTATATACTTGGGTAAATTTTCTGATTGCGTACCAACGAAGATTTAGCACACATTTTTTATTATTATTTTTTTAAAATAATATAAAGCGATTTAATGAAAACATGTTTCGTAAAGTAACTTTAGACGATGTCATGTTCACACATCTCAGTCGCTACTGTTACGGATTTTTATAAATATTGTAAAATTCCCAATCATGACCAAAATTCTCTTACGTAGAGGTAATTTTAAATAGTAAAACAATCCCTTTAAATTCCTGATATTCGATACATCAATGCTTTTGTTTTGTTACTCGGTACTGCAATGAGGTCACAAAAAGTGTTCAAATTATTCGGGCGAGACAATTTAAAACATTGTATAGAATATCAGTTCGTAGGAGGATCTAGGAAATTTATTAGTTCTCAGGGCAAAAATTGTAACACTTTCTCACCGCTCTTAATGTTGTAAACAACTTTAAATAAATATTTCAACACTCATAAAAGTACAAGTCATTGTGCTGGTCACACGTCACAAAACAAAGTTTTTAAAAAAAAAGAATTTTAGAAAGTGTTTTTCGCAAAATGTGGTTTAGATACTGTTCGTGAAAAATGTTTGCATCATCAGTTTCAGTTCTGTTGCATGCCGGAAATACCTTATAATAATAATTAGGGTTTGCCAATTTTGTACTTTTAAAAAAAATGTTATACCCTTAGATAACAACAGTTGTATTTAAAATTCCGTAACTTTTCACGACATTCAATAACCGTTTAGAGATAGGCTTGGGTCAAGGTGGACCGATTATAAGCCCTTTTGTTGTTGTGTCCCATAACCTTGTGGTCTTAGGGAGTTCTAATGTTTCCGTTAGAACTTTCTCGGGCCTTGGTAGACTTGGCGGCGCCCATCTCCTCTCCAAGTCAGCGGAGGACTTCTTAGCGATAGTCATATATCAATCTTTATAATGTGACCTTCGCATGGTCTAGATCCCACGCAACTCAGCTTGTGAGGCGAGCGCACCACTGACTTCGATATCCAGCCGCCAATCATTTCATCATTACGTCTGTCGAATGAACGTGTATGTCTGTCGAATGAACTTTGATGTCTGTCAAATGAACGTGTATGTCTGTCGAATGAACGTGTATGTCTGTCGAATGAACGTGTATGTCTGTCGAATGAACGTTGATGTCTATCAAATGAACGTGTATGTCTGTCAAATGAACGTGTATGTCTGTCGAATGAACGTGTATGTCTGTCGAATGAACGTTGATGTCTGTCAAATGAACGTGTATGTCTGTCGAATGAACGTGTATGTCTGTCGAATGAACGCGTATGTCTGTCGAATGAACGTTGATGTCTGTCAAATGAACGTGTATGTCTGTCGAATGAACGTGTATGTCTGTCGAATGAACGTTGATGTCTGTCAAATGAACGTGTATGTCTGTCGAATGAACGTGTATGTCTGTCGAATGAACGTGTGTGTCTGTCGAATGTACGTGTATGTCTGTCAGATTACTAAGCACCATAATTCCGGTATTCTTTCTCCCTCCCCCACTAAATCTCGTAACGACTCCTCACTACACCCAGGCCTCAGAAAGTTACTAAACATGACGTCACAAATTGACAACACAAATAAGAATTCCCCCCCCTCCCCAGCATACCACCACCTCCCAACCCCAACTCCCGTGTTAACAGTGTATCCGGAAACCCTGACGTCGTCGAAAACACAGAAAAAAAGTATTTTTCTCTTTCTTTATTACATTTTTTGTCATTAACTGCTTTTATGTTTCGGTCGCACGGCGGAAACAATATACTTTGTTTTGTTGTAGGGGGAGGAAAACTCGGTACACACGGCATTTTGGTTGTTTACACAGTCTCTGTCTCTCTCTCGTGTTTTGTATTTTTTTGTTAAACTTTTTTTCATGTGGTAAGGAATTGTTTTCTCTATTTTTATGTCATTAACTGTAACATTTTGTTATAACACTGTACGTACAGTAATTAACATTTATATATAATGTTCCAACTTCCACTGAAATTCGGGTTACAACGTCCCTTAATAACGGATCAACGTCGTAACCCGAGGACTCCCTGTGTATATACTAGGGGTTGTAGGGCACTTACTGCACCCACTTTTTTGATAAATACGAAATATGTACACATATGTTCCTCAAATGTACACAAAGTATTTTATAATTGTAAATCCTCAAATCCTCTTTATACATCGTTCCCTTTTCCAAAATTAAAATACATGTATACGCTAAAACAATGACGTCATTATAATATTTTTTTACGGTGAGAATCTTTAATTTATAACTATTTTGCGCACCTCCCGATGCACACCTTGTATAAGCTCAAACAATGACGTCATAGCGTTTCGGATACATCCAACCAACCTGTGACTTGGGCTATTAAATTGTTTATATATACATATATATTTCATATATATCTTAGAGTTAACCATGTTACAAATATATATATTTAAAAGATAATGGAGAAATATGGAATTTAAAATATTTACTAGAATTAACAGGAGATTTTCCAGAGAAAAAATGACGTGATAACCTTTTAAAATATACGGAAGATGGATAAAACTATGTCACAGTTTTGGGTTTAACTTGAGGAAGGAGTCGTAAAACTATATTTAGTTTTCAAGCTATTTCAATTCATCATAATTTACTGACACATATTTTTTTGAGACATATGCCAATAAAGATTAGTCAAAATTAAAGCGCAGAACATATTTCTTTTGTTAAAACTTCTTTTAACTCCAGAGTTCCTCACTATGACCAGAGGTCATAGTGAGGAACTCTGGAGTTAAAAGAAGTTTTTTAACAAATAAAAAATAAAAAACATAAAAAAAAACTTCTTTTAACTCCAGAGTTCCTCACTATGACCAGAGGTCAAATGATACACGCCCAAATGGCCATCGAATCTGAATGTGGATGATTGAAATAGACTTACCGTCTTGCGTGTTAGCCATCACTAGTTGTGTGACGAAAACCAGCATCAACATCGGGATGATTTTCATGTTTGACCTAAGTAATAGATAATTTCATACGTTATTTTCACCTTTTGAACTATTTTGTTTCTATTTGACATGACATTTCAGAGCCTATTTGTAAACATTTCTTTGCGCATCTGTGCTGCATTGGAAAGAAAACTAATTGTTTCTTATACATCGACAGTCGGGAATAAATTTTTAATATTATTCACAGCATGAGTCCAATAATGTTTTAAAAAGTTATTTAGGACCTCGAAAAATTGGCCCTTTGTTTTTGAAAATACGAATATTTTCACTGGTTAAAATTCTTGTCTTTACGAGGTTTTGATAGTGTCGAAGTCTAAGTTGAATCGTCTGCTTTAAGATTAGGGATGGAATCTTCATCAAGAAAATTACTGCTCCACATTCGTTTAAGTCATCCTCTATGTAGAGCATTAAATTTCTCTTATTTCAAATGGCAATAGACATGTGACATTCTCATTGGAGGGCTGAGTCACTTAGACTGTTATAGCCAGACCTACAATACCAACTGCGATCCTCAACATAAGAGCATCGCCATGGAGATATTCATCCACAGTGCGTGGGCTGTCTGATCCGTCCGCGTCCCCAATCGCCGCAGAGTATTCGGTAAGCAGATGTGCCACTGTCTCCTCGGCGATACCACATACATGGCAGCCGGGTTCCCTGTTTTTCAGTCGCGAGCGTTTTACCCACCAGTCTTGCATCTGAAAACAGGGTTCATTGCGGTAATTTCTGCGGTATCTTTCAACCGTAGTTAATATTGGCTTCTCTCGCCATATTTTGAGTGGTTCTACGTTTGCACAGATTTCTACCGCGGCGTTGGGTGTGGTACGTATCGCCCCACAAACCATTCTTAGAGCTTGGGTTTGGATTATGTCCAGGTCTTCGAGCGCTGTTCTGCTCGCAAAAGCCTGGACGGGGAGGCTGTAGTCAATGGCACTTCTCACTTTGCTGAGTTAAAGAGCTCTCAGGGTTCTTGCGTCAGCGCCCCAAATAGTGATAGCCAGTATTTTCACGATGGACAATTGAGCAGAGGATTTCGCTCGGATTCAGGTATATGATTGTAAATCTGGAGTTTTTGGTCCAGTCGCAAGTCCAAATACGTTGGCTCCTTGTCCCATTTCAACATTTTCCCTAAGATGTTAAGCACAACATCGTGTTTAAGTGCATTCCAACCATTTATCAAAATGGAGTGGATGGTTTGTCTGTGTTCACTATTAGTTTAAGCTTTTTGACATATGCTTCAATCTTATTGAGGTCGCGCTGTAGTCTGTACTGCAAATTCGCTACGTCTTTACAGGACGTCAAGACAACCAAGTCGTCTGCAAAAATCGCACTCTGAGACTTGATAGACGTTTGAATGTCGCTAACGTATGCTAGGAACAGCGTACAGCTTAAGGCAGATCCCTGCGTGAGTCCGTCTTCAAGCCAAGCTTCCCTGGATATAGATTCCCCCATGCGGGTTCTAATCGTTCTATTCTCCAAGAACGATTTTATCCAATTTGCATTTTCGCTGTTATTCCCAATTGCTGGAGCTTATACATAAGTCCAGTACGCCATACCTTGTCATTGGCCTGTTTTAGATCGAAAAACACATACAATGTGTTGTTTCGAGGCTGTAGCTCATTCGTGATAGTTTGCACAATTCTTACCACCTGGTCCATTGGCTGGCATCCCTTACGGAAGCCGCCCTGAGTCACAGAAATGCACTTGTTCTTTTCTAGAAACCAATAGAGCCTGGCGTTAAACATCCTTTTAGCTATTTTCCCCAAACACGATGTCAGGGATATCGGAAGATAGCTGTCAGGACGTTCGCCTGGTTTCCCTTCCTTCTGAATTGGGATAATTGTGTTTTTTTCCACTGCTTCGGCAAAATGCCAGTAGTCCAGGTCCTGTTAATGAACTCCAATAGTTTATTCTTCCCTTCCATGCTCAGCTGCTTGAGCATTTCATTGTGGACCTTGTCCGGACCTGGTGCTTTCCCTGTTTCGCACTTATCGAGGGATGTTTGGACCTTGTCCGGACCTGGTGCTTTCCCCTTTACGCACTTATCGAGGGATGTTTGGACCTTGTCCGGACCTGGTGCTTTCCCCTTTACGCACTTATCGAGGGATGTTTGGACCTTGTCCGGACCTGGTGCTTTCCCCTTTACGCACTTATCGAGGGATGTTTGGACCTTGTCCGGACCTGGTGCTTTCCCTTTACGCACTTATCGAGGGATGTTTGGACCTTGTCCGGACCTGGTGCTTTCCCCTTTACGCACTTATCGAGGGATGTTTGGACCTTGTCCGGACCTGGTGCTTTCCCCTTTACGCACTTATCGAGGGATGTTTGGACCTTGTCCGGACCTGGTGCTTTCCCCTGTTTCGCACTTATCGAGGGATGTTTGGACCTTGTCCGGACCTGGTGCTTTCCCTGTTTCGCACTTATCGAGGGATGTTTGGACCTTGTCCGGACCTGGTGCTTTCCCCTGTTACGCACTTATCGAGGGATGTTTGGACCTTGTCCGGACCTGGTGCTTTCCCTGTTTCGCACTTATCGAGGGATGTTTGGACCTTGTCCGGACCTGGTGCTTTCCCCTGTTTACGCACTTATCGAGGGATGTTTGGACCTTGTCCGGACCTGGTGCTTTCCCCTTTACGCACTTATCGAGGGATGTTTGGACCTTGTCCGGACCTGGTGCTTTCCCCTTTACGCACTTATCGAGGGATGTTTGGACCTTGTCCGGACCTGGTGCTTTCCCCTTTACGCACTTATCGAGGGATGTTTGGACCTTGTCCGGACCTGGTGCTTTCCCCTGTTTCGCACTTATCGAGGGATGTTTGGACCTTGTCCGGACCTGGTGCTTTCCCCTGTTTCGCACTTATCGAGGGATGTTTGGACCTTGTCCGGACCTGGTGCTTTCCCCTTTACGCACTTATCGAGGGATGTTTGGACCTTGTCCGGACCTGGTGCTTTCCCCTTTACGCACTTATCGAGGGATGTTTGGACCTTGCCCGGACCTGGTGCTTTCCCCTTTACGCACTTATCGAGGGATGTTTGCAACTCATTCAGAGTGAAGTTTGCCGTGAAAACCTCAAGGTGGGGGGTGGGGGTGGGGGCCGTTACCTCTAGGTGGGGGGGGGGTGGGGGCCGTTACTTTGCCTCAAGGTGGGGGGAGGGTGGGGGCCGTTATCTCTAGTAGGGGGGGGGTGGGGGCCGTTACCTCTAGGTGGGGGGGGGTGGGGGGCCGTTACTTTGCCGTGAAAACCTCAAGGTGGGGGGAGGGGGTGGGGGCCGTTACTTTGCATCCTGGCCTCCTCCTTTCTCATCCGGTTTATGGTGCGGCTTTCTTCAGTCATTCTGGCCTTCCGATTTACCTGGGCGAAGTGCTTATTCAGCGCACGAGCGCGCTTTTCTTCGCCTGCCTTCTTTCCACCATCTGTCTCTAATAGGGCTGGGTTTTTAAACTTTTCCCATGCCAGAGAGTGCGTTAACCAACCGCCAGACCTTTCTGCCGTCGAGATCGAGGTTTTCACACGTACCAACCCATTTGGCCTTTTTTTGCTTTCTGGACCGCATCTCGTACTTCGGCTGTTAGTTTATTGTAAGGCCTACGAGCTTCAGGCGTCTTCAATTTCGCAGCCTTTTTACGAGCCTTCGCTCTTAGCTTCACAAGTTCCTTCAGCTCTTATTCCAGTAAGGCCTTAATTTCTGTTTTCCATTCGTCCTCGATATTGATTTTCGTGTGGCGCCGAGGATCGCGCTGCACAGTTTCTCGTAAACCACATTGACGTCGTCCACCTCGACGTCTAGTGGTAGTAAGAAATTGTGAGACTAGCTCACATATCGATCCCAGTTTGCCTTCCGGAACACCCATTGCCGCTGGTCGCACCGTGCCTTTATAGTCTTGAGCTCAAACCTCATTGGTAAAGTGACCATTTCTGCTAGGACTTCGAGACTATGTTGGGACACTAGGTCCACTGATATTAGAGACAAGTCTGGCCGGGATTCGTCGCTGTGTCCCGTACGCAGTAAAGTAGGGGACTCTCTGCACTTTGTAGCCGGATGAGGTTTGTATTGAGTGCAACGTCCTCAATATAGCGACCAGATGGGTTCCGGTCGGCGTAGCCCCAGTAAGGCGATTGGGCATTGAAATCGCCTGCTATGATTCTCTGGTAAATTGTGTCTCAGTACCAATAGGCACGGATTTCGGGTTCCTGGGCGGTTGTACACATTGGTGATAACGTAGGACCTATCACATTTGTGGACCTTAATCGTGATGGTATCGGTATTATTGATGCACTTTATTTCAAGCACCTCTATTGCAAGGTCGTCTCGCTCCGCTGTGGCGATCCCTCGACACTTACTGCCATACTAACAGTGATAGAGAAAATAACCTGTATGGTGGAATGGCTTCCCATTCAGAAGCGTTTCTTGGAAGAGTGCTACGCCCGCATCTCTTTCGTGGAGTAGCTTGAGCACTTCCGGTTGTTTTGGACGGATGCCACACACATTCACTTGTAAGACATTATTAGTACGTGTAAGCTGGCTCTTAGCAGCTGTGCATACACGGTCAGTGTGCGTTACAACTCCTGCCGGCCTGTCGTCGTCACCGGCACAAGAGGAGGAGCAGTGGCCGACCCTCGAGACGCCCCACCCCGAGGCGTCTTTTGGGAGCGGTTTAGAAGGACAACGCCACGTCCTTCGGATGCATTTCTGTTGTAAACCATATTAGAAGGGGCTGAACAGATGTCTTCATTCCATTTAGGCTGTAACGTTTGCGCTACACCCCTTGTCCGGAGGAACTTTCGGACTTTGGCTTGCCGCGCCGGGCTTTGTTAGGTTCTGGGAGGCCTCTCCCCCCATCTACCTTACACCAGACCTCTCGCTAAGGTCTAGCCCTCCCCCCTCTGAATTCCTGGGGGTTTCTGGTGATTTGTTTGACATTGCCACTTGTCAGGTTTGTTACTCGGGTGTCGTCTGCTCTACACCTTACTCGTCACCCGGGCCACGTAGAGGCCAAACCTTTCCGGCGGACCATCCGTAGGTCCGGCTTCGTTGGAGCGAGAACGGCAATAGAAATAATTCTGGAAATTTCTAAATGATAATCAAATTCTGTTACCTATTTATTTTATTAAATGTAATTTAAAAGAATGCCATCTTAGGTTTGGGGCACACTTTAAAAGGAAATGTATGTCCTTTAAACAGAAGTTCAGTCAAAAGTAAACTTGTTTTTTTTAAAAATAAAAATAGTTCGCCACGAAAGCACCATGATAATGCTATATCTAAAGCGAAAGTATTTATTCAGGCTTAAGCAGCAAACATATTTATGAAAGAAAGAGAATTACTAGCGTATTAACTTTAAGTTATTGTTACATTGTAGCGAGAACAGAGGGAACATCACTGGGTATTGAGCTTCGTATTTAACTGAACACCGCAGTCTATCATTGATATTTAACTAGCTCAATAGAAAACAATGTCGCTTAGCATTAATGTAGAAGTATAAAAATGTTAGGAGAAAACAAATTAAGTACAATTAATTTGTAAACAAACTTTTGTCAAGGTCAAGTCAGAAATATTCCTTAGTGAGTTATTTGCTCACTCAAATCATCATGGTCGAGTTGTTGTGATGGCGTTAAGTTAGTGAATTCACAATCAAACTTTGCGACAGAATTTTCATGCATTTGAATAAATCTGAATTGTTTTGTTGTTGTTTTTTTAGACAGAAATCACATAGAAAGCTGTTGCGGTTATAACGTAATTTTTATATAGAAAGAATGTTGATTACTATGCACGCTTTCACTTGAAAAATAATAATGTTTACTACTTTATAAAGATACGCAAAGCTATTCGTGGAAAAATCCTATTTTATTGATATTTTCATCTTGTATTATATATAATTGATGCTATATAAAAGACTTTCGATTCCTACACTTATCCATGGTTTTTGTCTGGTCTAGCATTTCTCTTAGAGTTTTAAATGTTGGTAAAGTTTTAGTTTCGCTCGTTTGATCAGGCAACTCATTAAAATGCCGAATTCCGATTAGGAAGCACGCGAATTTAAATGTTTGTTTTTGCATATCGAATAATAATTTTTTTTATCGCTATGTCTATCTTAGGGTTTCATTAACTTTTATTTGATTTGTATTTCAAAGTTAGAATTAAATGACTTATCTAGTATTACTACTTTGCTCTTTTTTCTTCTATCCTCCGGTGTTTCTAGGTTAAATATTTTATCTAATGGTGTTAATCTTGTCAATTTTGAAAATTCTCCAGTAATGAATCTGGCAGTTTAAAAAAAATATTTTCGGTTGTATCAATATTTTCTTTGGTGTACGGGTCCCATACAGAAGCTTCATATTCTAGTACAGGTCTCACCAAAGTGAGGTAGCATTTTAGTTTTATATCCTTTTTACATCTGTAAAAGTTTCGTTTCATAAAGCCTAAGGTTTTGTTTGATTAGTTCATTACTTTATTGACACGGGGATTCCATGATAGTTTCTCATTTATCATTACTCCTAAGTCTTCTGCATCTTTAGTTTGAATTACTAGTTTTTCACGAATGAAATATTTAGAATTTATTTGATTCGTTTTCTTCGTTACTCTTAACAGTTGACACTTTTCTGGATGGAATGATATACTCCAATTAGTTTCCCATTTCATTTATTCATTGAGGTCTATTCGTAAAATTTCATTGCTTAAAAAAAATTTCTACCTAATTTTGAAATGGAAAAATAATAAATGTCAGCCCTGCAGTGGCGTAGCTAAGGTAGGGGGAGGGGATCCAAATTCGAAAGTCCCCCCGGGCCTCCAAAGGAGTGTCCTATTGTTTTTTAAAACATTAAATATAACGCCACCGCCATGTATGCCGGGCCCCCAAAGTGGCCAAGCCCCCAAATCCCTAGCTACGCCACTGCAGTCCTGCCACAAATTTAAATGAACACATCTATTTTTTTAGTCGGAATGAAATTCTAATAAGCCTAAATGACAGATGCATCATTGATTCATATAAACAACACATCGAATATTGGCAAAGACTTGCAAGAATTGAGGTATAAACATACACCCCTCGCCGAGACTTTCTAGACATCAGTTGTACAATCCATGTCATCAGAAATTGCTAGTACTGTCTTTTACATAGTACATAACGACCGAAACATACCTATCGTGTGTTATACAATGTACATGAACACATGCATGCTTAAGATTATTTAATGATTAAGATGAGTGCTAATAATGGAGTTTTTTCATTTCCGAGACTGAAATCCACGTGATGTAATGTATTATTTTTAGACAGTCATTTTTGCGCAAAATTATGAAATTATTATTATCAATACTCTTGAAAATGAAAAGTTCTTAGTAAAACAAATTTGTAAGCAAGCATTAGTCTCAGTCAAGTCCATTAAGTACATCAAATTAATTTAGAATAAACAAACATCTGTTGAGAGAAATTATTATTATAAATAAAACAAAAAAATAATGGATATTTATAAATATTATGATGCAATTGTTTTAACTAAATACCCCGTAAATTTCTATAAATAGATTTCCTTTTTATAAGGGCAATGCTCATATTAGTGTATCACTGAGTTAAAGAATGCAAGGTATGCAGGCAATAATTTTTTTACAAGTAATCATAAGTCATTGAAGTCAGCATTAAATATAAGATAAAAGTTAGAAGTAAAAGAGCTGTTTATATTTACATTGCACAATTAATTGAAATGAAACTCAAAGAGTTAATAAAATAAGCGCGCGTGAAAACAAATAAAAGTAAACAAAGCACACAAAATTTACATCTTGGAGACTATTGCAGGCACCAGAGCGTCGCGATGGAGTAGGTGGTAGATAATGTTTGTGGATATTTACTTCATGTTATATAGGAGGACATGTGAAAACCTGTGATAGGTCTTTGAATGGCAAACTAACGCGTCTTTGGTACTAAATAAAACCAATTAGCGAACACCTTCAAGTCCGAACAAAGGCACTTAAAACGAAAAACAATTAAATCAGTACTAAATGCACACTGATCAGTAATTGCTCCCTGGGAATTTTTAATTAACATTTTGTGTTATTCTATTAGACATGCGACGAAAATTGTTAAATAATATTATAAACCAGTGATGGGCATACTTTTTTCTACGTATGGCCACATTGAAAACTTTATGTTATAGGGGACCACATATATGTTTTGTCTACTTCATTTACAATTTAAAACGTATAAAAATTATGAATTAATGATAATAACTTGATAACCAAGTGTTTATAAATTTTATTTCAGATTTACACTCTATTACACATTAACATATGTTGAGGACGAGCTCCCAATGTTAAGGACTGAACAAAACATGAGAGCTCTTAGCAATCATAAAAAAATAGGTAAACATTCTATGTCTTTAAAATCATCTTCATTAAGTACATAGCTCTTACACAAAACTCAAAGCATGTTCATGAAATGTAACCATTATACAAATGAGTAAACGTAATCAAAATCATCAAGCATGATAAACAATATGTTCTCAAAAACATTAACTCACAAACGTCAGTGACAATTTTAGTAAAGCACACAATTCTGAAACACAAGTAAAGTTTCAAAGAATTAGCACAATAAATATTTTCAAAAGTTTTCATAACTAAATCCGTGTTCCCAAATATTCATAAATGACAACTCATTTTCTAAGTATCAATTACACATTGTAGTGCTAACAATCCAATAAAACAAAACAATCCTGAAAATACATCTATTTTTGAAAATATTCATCTGTTCATAATATTCATAAATATCCATCTACATTTTCAAAGCATCAATAGCACATTGTAGTGCTAACAATCAAATAAAGCAAAACAATCCTGAAAATACATCTATTTTTGAAAATATTCATCCAAATTATCAAAGCAAAAATATTCATCCAAATTATCAAGCCAAAAATATTCATGAAAAATAACAAAGTATTGAACTCATTTTAAACCCAATTAAATTCAAGGTGTTTACCACATATTAGTTATCAAACTTCCATAAAGTAGCTGAACTGAAGCCAAATGTTCTGAACAACAACCAAGTTTTCAAAGTATATCCAATGCGTACATTTCCGAATACATGAGTATAGTACTCAATCATCTTATCTTATCTTATCTCTTTACAGACGCTCCTTCTATACAGAAGATTATTGCGTCCTACGCTTATCTATGGTTTGTGTTTAGTCCTGCATTTTTATTAGAGATTTAAATGTTGATAAAGTGTTGGTTTTCCTGGATTCTTCAGGCAACACATTCCACGCCCGAATTCCGGACGGGAAGAAGGAAAACGTGTATTTGTTTGTTCTTGCATACGGAATAAGAAAGGTGTTTTTATCCTTATGTCTATCTGAGGGTTGTATTAAGTTATCTTTGTGTTGTATTTCTAAATTAGAATTAATTGCTTTATGTATGATTACTACTTTGCTCCTTGTTCTTCTATCCTCTAGTGTTTCAAGGTTTAATGATTTAACTAATGGTGTTATTCTTATCAGTTTTGAATATTCTCCAGTAATGAATCTGGCAGCTCTTTTTTGAATTTGTTCTAGTTTATCAATGTTTTCTTTGGTGGATGGGTCCCATACAGAAGATGCATATTCTAGTACAGGTCTCACCAAAGTGAGGTAGCATTTTAGTTTTATATCTCTATTACATTTGTTAAAGTTTCTTTTTTTATAAAGCCTAAGGTTTTGTTTGATTTTTTAATAACTTCATTGACATGGGGATTCCATGATTGTTTCTCATTTATTAAGACTCCTAAGTATTTTGCATCTTTAGTTTGGGTCAGTTCTTTTCCATGAATGTAATATTTTGAATTTATTTGTTTCTTTTTCTTTGTTACTCTGAACAGTTGACACTTTTCTGGGTGGAAAGACATACTCCAGTTAGTTTCCCATTTTATCAATTCATCTAAGTCTTTTTGTTAAATTTTGCTATCTTGTTCTGATTTAATTGTTCTATAGATTATACAATCATCAACAAATAACCTAACTTTTGTACCTGTTGAGATGTTGTTGGGTAAATCATTTATATAAATTAAAAAGATTAAGGGACCTAGCACAGGTCCCTGACTCTGTTTTCTAAATATTCATAAAAACTATAATATTTCTAAACTTCATAAAAAATCATAAGTCCATAAAAAAATCATAAATGCTCAGTTCATCTTTTCAGAACTGAAAAAATCAAATCTTTAAAGTTACACAACAAAATCGTTAATGCAAAGTACATATTTCAAACAAATCAAAATTCTCAAAGTCTCAAACACAATCATAGTCAAACTCATAGTGTATTACTCATATAAAGTAGTTACGGTCTGGTTCCGTCTAGTCATGTGTTGTCAAGTACTTACGTCAGGTTCAACGAGTTTCCTCCCCTGCTCTAAGACAAAAAGTGCCTAGGCCTATCCCCGTTCGAGGCATATCTATGCTTGGAGAAAAATTTTCATGAACATTAAAATGCGAAATAGTTTCTAGAAGAAAAGTTTTCCATGTCAGCATACTCTTACAATTAACAGGCCACAAATCCCTAACATATGGCTTACCTGTTAGCCCATGGTCTTTCGTGGCTACTGTACTCCTGACATGTAACTTTATAAGTTAAGCAGGCGGCTGAAACCTAAAATTTAACTAACCCTGCGTTGATTCGCAACCAATATTGTTTAAAGACTGGACCTGTCTTCTTCCTTTCCTAAAAGTCTGAACACATCTTAGGCTGTGAGAATTTTCCTCAAAGTCAACATTTTGTTTACCTAAGTCATCATTCCAATGACTTTCAAGTAAAAACTCATTACTTTTCATTTTAACTCTACTAGCAAAACACGCTTGTTTTGAACTACAAAATTCTCTTATTTTATTCGACCAACTTGACTCATCAATGGTCATATCTGATTTCCATATATCTGTGAGAGACGTGTTGTTGTGTTTACATTGTATGAGAATGCAATGACTTGACCTGGTATGAAACACGTGGTGTGTGAGGTGAGCTGTAAGCGTGCCTGGTCAAGGACTGAGAGAATAGCTCGCTATAAATGTACGGTTCATGAGGCAACCGAGGTGGATTGTAGTGGATTGCATACGAGCTGTTTAGGTAATTGATTGTACAGTTGATCACAGTGAATTGTAGATAATGATATTGTCGCTTCGGATTTACCCGACCCTCAACGGGTACTTTGGTTTTCATCATCGACAATGCATTTAAGATACTTTGTCTAAGATCCGTACAGCGACTGTAATCATATGTAACTAGCACCTAACACCTAACATATCTTACTTTGGCATTGCCTCCCGGGAGTTGTTGGTTTCAGGTCGCCGAGTCGCGGTCAGGTCCGTGCCCCACGACCTTACTCATCCGCCGAGCCCCGTAGAGGCCACCCCCTTTTCAACGGATATAAATACACATACATATATCGACTAAAAATATATCAATCATATATAAAAGGATAATAACATCTAACTCTAACATACATTTGACTACAATTTATAAGTCTAACAAACCTGAACCCCTTCAGCAAGGCTCTGTTCCTCACAGTCTATTCCCTTAGAACATAATTCTCAGGGTGACCTGTGATATCTGGGAAAGAGGACGCCTCATGGTTTCTCCCCAGTATATAAAGGACCGTTCACCCACACTGTAAAAAAAATCTTACCGTAAAAAGACGATTGATTCTCGTGTACTAGCTGCAATTAAGTAACCCCTTTTTAACGGTAACTTACCGCAGCGATAACTTATCGTTTTTGGCTTAACGTTATTTTACGACGGAAGGTCGTAAACTCTTAGGATACCGTTAACGTTAAGTTAACGTTTTTTTTTAAAAAACGATAACCACCCCCCCTCCATTTTAGGGCACCCCCCACCCTCATTAATACAGCCCTTGTTTTAACATTAGCTACTAATAAGCAATACAAACTGGACGCAAATAAATGAGATAAGTATTTTAAAAATTAATACATTTTTTATTAGGTCCATTCAGGTCATAACAGTATCAACATTCATCTTTGTGTACATTCAAAGTCTGAGAGGTCTCTTATTAAACTTGCAACTTTTCTGCTAACGCCTTCTTCTGTTGCTTTTCCTTCACTGGGTGTGCTGCTGCCATTTTCTTTTATCTTGCATCCACCTAATTGAAAAAGAAAGGAATAACAGGTTTATTAAATTCTGTAATTGAAAATACATTTAAAGGAAAGCTTAAAATGTAAAAACAAACAATACATTGATAGCAGTTAGTGTTTTTAAAAATTACATGTTCAACCAGATCATTTCAAAGTATCCAAGGTTGAATACAAAACCAGTCATTGTCATAAAAATGTGTAAATAAAAAAATGTTAAAAAAGAATTAAAACTATTTCATAATTTTAAAATTTGTTTAAAATTTTTTTTATATATGTATATTTTTTTTAAAATTTATATTTAAAAAAATATATTTTTTTTTAATTCTATTTTTTTTAAATTTTTTAATTTTTTGTTAATTTTAATTTTTTTTAAATTTTTTTTTAAATTAAAAAAAAATTGAAGGTTTTCTTAAAGTTGGCAAGAAAAATTTGATAAATTAAAAGTTATAACAAAACTTTAAAAAATATTTTTAAATAATTGGTGAAAAAACTTAGTTATGTCAGCTTCCAAGAGAAAGCTGCTTCTCAAAAAACAGCTTTGCTATAAGTTTATTGTAGGCTGAATAAAAGGACACACATAGATGGGTTAATGAATACTAAACCTCCTTGGCTAAGATTTCAACAAAGAAGTATAACAATAATAACATGACTAGAAGAAAACGATTTAGAAGAAAAAGTTGAAAAAAGACAACACAAAATTTAGTTTATTAACGTTAAAAGGCCCATACGGTTTTCGGTAAACTTCCGCCTCAGTCCCGTAAGGATTTCCCTTTAATTGCGATCAACTGGTTATGCAATTTTAAAAAAAACGGACAATGTATTTATATTATTATTATCATACTGACTTCATCTTTTAGGATAAGAATGGTTATTTTATGTATCCAAAAGACCGACTTGAGTTTAATAATAATTTTATCTGTAGTTTAGTACTATTATATTTACAAAAAAGTAAAGCAAAATCACATCTTCAAAAAAAAAGAAAAAATTTAATTATTTAAAACACGCACAACTTCGCGAATGGAACGATAACACTAGCAAAGGCAACCGTCGCCATTTCCGGAAGTCGACTAAAGCTTCTCTCACTAAATGAAGAATTTCTTTTTTCTATGATCTCATTACTAAAGAGAGTGCTATCGAGGCGCGCATTACCGCGCTTTGGGATTAGAGACAAGGCGCGCATTACCTCGCTTTTGGGCATTAAACGTAAAAATTATCTATATAATCTGGAAAGAGCCTTTTCTAGTTAATCTTAGCATCTGCAACCATAAGGCGGAGAGGGACGCATACCAGATAGTTAAAAACTTGTTCATAGAGGGAAAATTAATTGTGGAAAAAAGGAAAATTAGAGTAAATACTTCTGAAATGAAATTTACAAATACGTTTAATTACATATGAAAACATAAATTTATAACCTTTGCAAAAACTCCAAAGTTGAGATTGCTTCTGTATCATATTTAATGTTGAATGTGTAATAGGCACCGCAGAGGCAACCAACAGCCTTTAGAAAATCATTCTCATCAGCATGGATGACTACTTTGCCATCAATTGAAAGCATCCAGTCCTCAACTCACATGAGACTTACCTAGAAACAAAATAACAATTTACTAGTGCAAAACATTAAAACCATGTAAGTCTTACCCTAAGACAAGGGTATTCAAATCAAAGCAACTTTTCAAGTTTTATTTTTTAAAATTAATGTGAAAGCTTGAGCTATATTTAAAAAAATAAAGAAAACCAAACAAAAAGTGTTTAAATTCCCTAAATATTTCACATACCCTTAGAATTAGATGAGGTGTAGGGGGCAAAAATTTTTCTTCAATTTCCTCCACAGTGCTGGCTGGCTTTAAAAAAATAAGATAAATAGTACAAATCAAATCATGGTACAACAAAAATCAAAGGTTATCTGTAATACACTCCCAAAGAACTTTTTGACTTGAAGATATTCACTTAACTTTCAATAAAACGTGTAACCCTATAAAATTAAGTAGAGTCATTGAGATGGGATAATAGAATATTTTATATTTTAAGATATAGAAATTACTCAAACCTCAATTTTACTGATATGTAGGACAAAGAATAATACATAAAAATAAAATTTAACTATGAAACATATTAAACTTAGAATAACAAGGTTCTATGTAAACTTTTGGTCAAACCAAGATAATGGCGTTTGAAAATTTGATATTATGTAGGGCCATATAGAATTAGAACCTTCAGTTATTCTAAGGTGGTGATATGTGAGCAAAATCTAAATTAACAAACAATATGCTATTTCCACTTACTTTACTTATGATTTAAAACAAAAATATTGTAGCACTCTTGAGCAAAATGAGAATACACTCTCACATGTTAAATAAGTGTAATTATGACATAATTATTAATCACAAAAATAAGCTTTCAAAATAAAATCAACTTACCATTTCAATATGAAGTCCGAATATTGAACACTTTATCTTGGTATTATATCCACCGTGACATTGTACGCCTTGACTGATCTGTAATCAAAGACCACCTTATTTCTCTATTATCTGAAATGGCAAGTGAAAAAAAAAGAACTTTATGATTAAAACAAATCTGATAACTGCACAGCTAGTAAGAGATCAAAATGCTGTGATTGATTTTTAGTCTTAGCAAAAATACAAATTATATATTATCTAGTTTTGACAAAATTAGGGTGACAATAATCTTAACCAACACCTTAATAATAAAAAAATAAATGTTAAATCTCTAACTAACGTTTAAATGTACACATGGTTTAAATTTCTCAACTGGCATTATAACCAAAAAAATATTACCATGATTTATAAACTGATAAATTTTGTTAAGACTGATACTTATTTATAATATATGTTAAAATCAGCAAAACATTGTACCTGTGGTCAACATAAATCCATTAAGTTAATTTAAAGCATGAAAAAACGAAAGACGATACAATGGTATAGCCAGTATATCATAAAAATTTTAAAGTGAGAGTCTGTAACAATGACTGTTAGTAACAGAATAGATAAGACAGGCATGTATGGGGGAAAAATAAAATGTTTCTGGGAAAGCGCCTGCTTGTGCGTTTGCAAACATCCTCACTGTGGTTGTAACCCCCCCCCCTTTTAAAACAAAAAAAAGTAAGACTGTCCTAGGATTCGATCCGCGTACCAGTACCATTATGATAAATTGAACTAAGATAGATTAACCACTCAACCCCCATTACTTTCAACTGGAGAAGCTGATGAAAATATTTGTTCTTTAAAACTTATAAGTAATTATCATTAAATGCACACTAATAAATTTTTATGGCAATGGTACTTTAAAATTTCAGTAATCATGAAATTTTAATATGTGTTAGCATATAAATTACACATTTTAGCCTAAATCGAGTGATATCGGCCCTTATTTTGTCTACACCGGGCGCTTTTTTTTTCATCGTGACCAGCCACTATAAGTAAGACGCAGACGACCCTTGCGGATAATATCAGCATTATCCGCACGGCTAAAACCATGTGAATAATCACTTCGTAAACTTACAGCAGCAAAATAATGTAATAAACTTGTGGCATATGTAGAAGTTTAAATTTTAAATCATAACTATATTAAAATGGATGCTTGGACTGTGATTAGGACTTATAGATTTATTAAAGATCTCATGAATATTCTAAAGCATCTTATGCTTCTTTTTACCTGATCCCCATCGGATTTACAACTTCACAAGAATCTTGGTAAAGAATTAGCCAAAATACATTTTCATTATTAAAAATGGGATTTGATGTATACAATTTGCCATCCACTAAATCTTCAAACACGCCATTTACAAATTGTTTGTAAAAAGAATTGCTATGGACATTAAAGAAAACTTGAATATTTGTATATCTTAGTCTACCAATACCTTACTACAATATTAATTCTATCTAGTGGTATTCTATTTATCAACTGTAAATGAATACTGTGATAATTATGGGCTTATGAACACATTGCGTTCTATTATAGCTAAAATATGTTAGGCCGCTTCTCACCCTGTCAACTCAAAAGCCAATACTTAACTATTTTTAAAAGTCTATTGAGAATATTTTTGAAACTATAATGGCAGAAATTATTCTCTAAAGTACCGCCATGTGCTTTGTAAATATTTAAAATCTTATAGGCCTATGGTGCATTGCACATCGTGCAAATTAAACATGCCTCGGACTAGACCCTCTACCTATAGGTCTTGCCAAATATTTAGGCCCACTCCATCACCAGCTTATTCTATATTTTCTATTTCAAAATTAATGCCTATTGACATTTGCTATGCATTAATGAACATTGACCATTATTATATTACGATCACTATAATACTATTGAAGCTATTGATAATCTAATTGTAACAGATACAAACTATTGACTAAAGTGTCTAAAGCATGACCGTGTCAAGCCATGTGCTTTGGACCTTGGACATATTCTAAGTCCTATAAGTTTAATGTATATTGCACACCACGCAAATTTAATATTTAAATTTCTTGAACTCTTCTACTCTGCCTGTAGACCGTCTTGAATTTCTATTATCTACATTAATAATACTAATGACAACTTAAATGTAATGGACATTAACTATTCACTAAAGCATGGCCATGGGCCTTGTGCTTTGGAAATATTTAAAATCTTACATTTCCTAGTGTGCTATGTAATCCATGCTAATTTACTATTACTTGTACTTGTTACACTTTCCCTATAGTATAGTTTTAGGCTTTAACTTTAGGCCTTGCCAAATATTTACACCCGCTACATCACTGGATTATTTAATATCTGAATCTGCTATTCAAAATTTAATGCAAAATATGCTAGTTAATGACTATTACTATTTTTATTGGTAAAATATAAAATGCAATTAAAACTGTTGACACATTTAGTTGACACTTACTACTCAGTGACTGCTGAGAATAAATCATTAAAAAAAATAATTAAATGACCATGGCCATGGCATGTGCCTTGGACCATTAAAAATGTTTTCAATCCTTACAACTGTAAGATTAAAATTAGTATTAGGTTATGGCATATTTAAATACGGCCATACAATCTAATGAAGATAGAAGCAGTGAATAATAAGCCTGAATAAGTTCGACTCAACTTAAACTTTTTTTAACACAATGGCGGCTTACCGTCATGCCGTCAATACTATCAATTGTGAATTGGGGCGAATTTAATTAAATTTAAAAGGCTAAAGCTATAAAAATAGATATATAACCATTTCAAATGAAATAATTACCTGTTTCTTAATAATTCAATTATACAATCAAACGCAAAGACGAAATTTATACTTAATATACTGACGAAATAGCAACTAAAGTTAAAGAAATGGCCGATGGTAGACACCACGCAGCGCGCAGTCTAAACTCAGTTGGGTGGATGGCGCGCATTACGCAGTCTAGATTGTGGAGGGTGGATGGCGCGCATTACTCAGCCTAAACTGTTTATTTTGGTATACACAGTCCACCTTAATAGCTTAAAATTTATTTTTAAAAAGATTTCTCATTTTAAAATTAATTTGGTAAAAGCAAAGAGAACGGTGCGCTCGATAAATCATATTTTTGGTTGCTATATTATATTTGTTGTTTTTTCTATTTTAATTTAAAAAATAGACATCTAAACCTAACCCAGACCCTAAAACTGAAACTACAACCTTAAAAAAAAGACTCAAACGAAATTCTTTTTCTATTTTAATTTAAAAAATAGACATCTAAACATAACCCAGACCCTAAAACTGAAACTACAAACTTTTTTAAAAAAAAAGACTCAAACGAAACTTGAACCTCCACCTGACACCTAAAGTTCACGAATCTAATGTCCTAACCGTGAGACCACAGAAGCTCATGTGCCGTAGGAAGTTTTAAAAATCTTATCACTTAGTCACATGAAACGGACCCGGATGAAATGGCAAAATGTGACGTCACACACACATTTACGCGGTTTCTACTTTCTCGGTGTAGGACACAGTGTATGCCGCGTAGGACGCGTCAACCAAGCTTTATAGTGTATGCCGCGTAGGACGCGACAACCAAGCTTCACAGTGTATGCCGCGTAGGACGCGACAACCAAGCTTTACAGTGTATGCCGCGTAGGACGCGAAACCAAGCTTCACAGTGTAGGCCAGCGTAGGACGCGACAACCAAGCTTTACAGTGTATGCCGCGTAGGACGCGACAACCAAGCTTTACAGTGTATGCCCCGCATTGCGCGGTATCCACCCACTTCGTAAAGTAATTCCATTGTCAATTTGTCGATTGTAGAAGGCCGGAAGTTTCCCATTAAGACAACTAATGTAAAAAAACAACAACTTGCATACAGCGAAACAATGTTTCAAATAAATTGAATAAACAATAATAAACAAATTTAGTATAATATTAAAGAAAACGTTCTCTTTTTGTGCAGCCAAGCAATGGAATTCTATACCATTACACATACGTAGTATTCAAACAACCAAGTCCTTCAAGACTGCACTTAAGACACATCTTTTCAACATTTATTTTCAAAATTAATGAAACAACATTTCTTGTAAATGATTAACGTAGCTTATGTATAATGTACTGTAATTTTTGTGTTTGTTATGATATGAAAGTTAATGTAATATTTATAGGAATGTTATTTATTTCATGTAAAGCGCTGTGAGCCCAGTTCCTTACTGGGATACAGCGCTATATAAATAATCAATTTATTATTATTATTATTATTATTTATTTTCTAGTAAATATTTAATATTTACTAGAAACATTTAAATTATAAACATGTTGCAATTTTTTGTTTAAATAAAACAAATTTAATGTAAGGAATGGATACTGAGTAAAAAATTGTCTGTTAGTTTTACTGTTCCAATATAAAAATATATATATATTAAAGCTTTTAAATTTAAAAATATAAATGATAATTAAATATTTTTAAAAAATATTTTTAAAATTAAATTTTATTATTATTATTACTATTATTATCTTATTATTATTTTTTTAAACTTTAAATCTTACCTGGAGTGTTCTCAATTACTTTCAATTCAAAAATTGTATTGCGATAGAATACAATAATAATAAAAATATGTTAGGGCTGTTAACGATTAATTAAAATTTAATCGTTATATTTTGAAAAATTAACAATTAATTAATCGTTAATTTCGATTGAAGCCAAAAAATTAAAATGTATGATGTCATAAGTAACGCCTATTAAACGTTCTTGTTGAAAATCCAAATAACACTGGAATGTCTCCTTTATTACTTTATATGTCATCTTTTCACCAACTACGCAAAAAGACAAGTATGTTGGCATTATTTGGTTCAAGTGATGAGCGGGTCTAATTGACAATATAACCAGCCGAGCTGGACAATCCTTCACTTGGAACTGGAGTAACTGGTATGCACTAACCGGTCTTGGCAAGGAATTGCATTATCGGATATCGGTGTTCATTAAGTTTCCACCATTGTAGAGGGTCAATGGATTCGGGAAGTTTCATCTCCATTTTGTAAAGTAGTAATTCATCAGAAGAGCTGTGGTCATTTTTTGTCTCTGAGTCAGACTTCATTACTGCCATTAGCTTAATAGGCTTTTCATTTGGTTTGATAAGTAGGCGAAGTGTTAGAACCATGGTAGGCAAAATTTATCAACATTTTGAACATTCCCGTCAGTCAATAGTTTAAAACCAAAATGTTCATGTAATTTATCAGCCACTATTTTTTAAAAAAAATTTAAAAATATATATATTTTTTAAATTGTATATACTTTTTTTAAATATTTTTTTTTGATTTCCATTAATTTTGAAGTGATGGGTCGACTAATCGTTAAAAAATAATTTAATCGTTAACATTTTTTAACGATTAATCGAGAAATTAATCGTTAATTTCCGAAGCTCTAAAATATTTATAGTGAATAGCTTAAATAAGAAAAACAAAACTTTATTAATTAATCATTATGGGTTCCCGGGCCATAACGTTGCAACATTTTAAATTTAAAACCCCTACAGTATAGATTTTAGTCTGAATCATGCCTAATGTTTATATATAATATTATTATGTCAGAACTCGATAATTTGTCGAAAAAATGTGTTTGTTCCCATATAAAATAATGAATACTGATTTTTAAATTTAGCTAGATTACCTGTCACTCATTGCAGTAATCGCAGAAGAAAAAGATTTTCAAAGAAAACTTTAAGTAATATTTATATTATATTTTAAAATAAAATACTATACACCTTTACTTTGCGAGAGTGTAGGCTTACTCAACAGCTTTCCAAAACTTCATTGCGATCGAGTGAATAAAATAACATTTATTTAGCTTGCATAAGAAAAGAAAGAAAAAAAACATTAAGGTTCACCGGCATAATTGTTGCAAGTTTAATTTAAAACCCTCCTAAGGCTGGTCATAGTTTGAAGGAAATCTATTATTTATTTTAAATTATTTATACTATTTAATACGAGAGCTATAATTATATTTAAAATCATGATATTAGTAATAGTATATTACTAATAAATACAAAGACATTATTTCGTAAGGACCAAAGAAAACAATTAGTATAGAATTAAATGTAGGCCCTAAGTCAAGACTAGACTGCTAATAATAATACTAGGAGTAGGAAGGACTTCAGTTTACGACAATCGAACGACCACTCTTTACTACGTTTTTATTAACTTGCTTTCGTTCCGTTTTGTCTGTTTGTATATCCGTAAAATATTTTTAAATAGCTCATATAAAAGGAGAAAAAAAAGTCACTTTGGGCACCTGGCAAACATATTTTTCACTGTCCTTCACGGCAGTAAACTCAACAACCTCCAAAGTTTTTATGTCTATCGGTTAATATAATGTGTAGTAAGCCATAAAACGCCTTCCATTCATTTATTTATAGACTGTATTGAAAATATTTATAGACGAACATTGATTACACTCAATTACTGTTAAAAAATGAAAAACAGTGAAAAGTAATAATTTACAACCATTTAGCGTTATATAACAGTATAAATGTGTTAAAAAAACGTTATATTTTTTACAGTATAAATTAATACCGGATTTTATTGTAAATTAACTTAAATTACATTACGTTACTGTTTTTTTTTAAAAACAGTAAAAAAAATTCATTTACAGCAGTTTAGTGTAAAATAACGGTATAAACGTGTTAGAATACATTACATTTTTTACAATGAAGATCGAAGTTGACTGACTGCAATTTGAGTGCATTCGTGCGAATAATAATTAGTAACCTGGTTCCACAATTCAAGAATAGTTCAACACACACACACACACAAATTCGAAATCATATAAATGAGACGATGAACCTGGGTTTGCTGCTACCAATTTAGAAATCCTCGGCTTTATTTTCGTCAGCAGTAATCTTAAGTAACCGCGATTGACTATTTGCATTTTTTTAAAAGTTAGTTAACGCACTGAATCTAATTTCCACTAAATATGATGAAGGAAATGAAATAAACGGATTTTTAAATTACAGCCCATACTTCAGATCTCCTTTTCCAGCCAGAATTGTTAATAGCAGCGTTTGAATTTAAAACCTAAATTCATTATTTTGGAATAAGTTTGCAAATATTTATCAAATAATAGTTCTTGGCAAATGTGTTATTCCTTTGTGAACCGCACGTATGGCAAAAGTAAATCTTCATCTCCTGGCAAAGTTGACTCCTTAAGTTGAATAGAAAACAGAGATGTTTTAAATAGCTACACGGTGTATCTTCAACACCTTGAGACTTTTCACCAGTTGTGATTTGAACTGTATTATTGCTAAACGAATCTTTCTTGATAATATCAGATGCTTGCTTATGTACCACAGTCCGTATTAATTCACTTATAGTCGGTATAATTTGTTCTTTACCAATAGTATGAGAATTTACCCGATTTGGCAATCAATAACGAAATATTATAAGAAGCTAGCAAGCCATTGCCATCTTGTGTGGTTGCTGTTGAAAAGAGTTTTGTCATAGTCAGTTGTTTGATAAATTTGTATTTTAGTGTTTGAAAATTATATAAATCTTTATCTTTTTATCACCGTTAATTTTATTCAAAATGTTCTTGCAGTCTGGAAGTGCGCAATTGCACATCTAATATATAAAGCTCAGTTGGTGTTTGTATCTTTGTATGTTTGTATGTTTGTATGTTTCACTTTTCCACCTTCTGTTAGACAGCCACGGAAAAAACCAACAAATGACGGATGGTAACCAAATTTGGCAGGACTGTTCCTTTTACCCTGAAGGTGGTTTTAAGTTAGTTTTTGTAATTGTCCCTTTTGCCCGAATGCCGTAAATTAAATAATTAAAAAAATGCAGAGACAAAGAATGAAAAATTTAACCTCATTTCTGTATTGAACATCTTTACGCAGACGTTCAAATGCCGTTCAAAGTGAGTTATTTTCTGGTGACGTTTTTTTCCCCAATACTTGATTTCAGCGGTGCCCATTCAAACAATATTATATTGTCTAATTACGGTGAGCACATTTTCGTGTACGCTTCTTTTCAAAAAATAAAATTTAAGCATAAAGCAATGACGTCATTTAATATTTTTATAGAATCCATACAGACCACGGGAATCAATATACATAATTAACATAAGTAACTTATCCGTGTTTGATAAATACGAAATATTAATTTTGATGAAATGTAAATAAAGTATTTCATAATAATTATAAATCCTCAAATCCTATTTTAACATCGTTACCTTTTCAAAAATTAAAATATAAGCATAAAACAATGACGTCATTTGTTTTAACTATTTTCTGTTCCATAACTCGACATTTAATAAAAACCTATTTATGTAATAATTGTATATATTTGATTTATTGGCGCTATAGGTTAAGTAGATTTTGCCTTTGAGGGGGGGGGTAGTGCCATATAATCTTTATCTCATAGACGCTGATGCAAATATTGTATTAATTGCAATTGTGTTACGATGCAGTGTCGTAAATATATATGAGCTTTTTTAGTGACGACAGTGGTAGAGATATTTTGGAAAAATGTCAACAAAGCAGTGGCCTTTTTTAATTGATACAATCAAACAAACAAACATACAAACATCAACTAAGCTTTATATATTAGATATGAGTTTAAATTATTTTATTTCAATTTTCCCACGATGCACTGGATTAATAATTTAAATTTTTGTGAATGAAATTGCGATTTTTAAAAATATAATTCGTAACTCGACATTTATTTAAAAACTATAGATGTAGCGAGTTTATTTTATGTGGAAAACGATGGCCTATGTCAAAAAAACTTATACTTTAAAAAGTTTGCATAAGCTATATATATAAACTATACATTATAAACTTTTGCTATCGAAAGTATTAACAATAGTTGACTAAATTTAATAGAGTGATCCTGAAAACGCTTAATTAATATGAATTGTGAATTGAACATGACATGTTCATTCCTTTGTAGTCGGAATAACATTGGCCATTTTGAAGGTCGCTTTTTGATAATTTTTCGGATGTGCCAACTAATAAACGGTTGCATCTTTTTTTTTATTTTTTATGTGGATAGATTTTTTTTTCAGAAACAAAATCTGGTGGGTGTGTATTGAATATATTTTACAAAATATGATGTCTTATCAGAAATAGGGAACAAAAAAATGATTCGTTTTTGAAATTATACACATTGCATAAAAACCGTAAATATAAATCGTAAAATTTAGAGACATGAAATTTTTTAAAATATTATTTCCCTGTTACAACAACTATAAATACGTCAAAAGGTAGAGTTATTTTGGTCCAGTACATTTACTTTATAACAAGACTTTATTTTATGCGGCCAGCTTTCTATAATAGTTTATTGTCTAAATATGGTGTGCACATTTTCTTGATATCATTTTAATACGACGCTTTTTTAAAAAAGTATTTTAGAAAGTACATTTATAATTTTGTTTATTGGCGCTATGAGTTATGTAGCCTTTGCCTTTTTAAGGGATAATGTCATATGTTCTTTATCTCATAGACGCGGTTACAAATATTGTATTACTTACAATTGTGTTACTATGCAGTGTCGTAATTATATATGAAATTTTTGAGTGACGAGGGTGGAAGAACTCTCTTGGAAAATCCATCAGTTATGTTTATTTAGTACAAGTGCGAATGAAATTGTAAATTTTTTATTATGGTCGTCAAGATTAATTATTTAATAAATCATATCTTTTCAATAGTAAGGTAATGTTAAAGGCACTGCATTAAAGGAAAACAACTCACGCGGTAAAATGGTAAAAAATTAAATAATTGTGTCTGTTGTTTTTTTCTCTCTCTTTTTTTTTCTTTAACATATTTGATTATATTTAATTTTTTCCCTTAAAATGGAATATCTCCGTTTCCCATAAGATTTTAACTAATAGATGAATCTGAAATATAACTTGGCAAATAAAAATTGTAATAACCAGCAACTAATACTGGGAAAAGGGTCAGCACACTCCCGCTACAAAGTTCGGGTATATTTCTAGTATACTATAAAAGACCAAATAAATGCAAGTGTGGTGAACAAACCAATGTCCAAAACTGTTTTTTTTTCAAAGTAAAATAGAACCTTATGATTTGAATACGTAAATTATATTTTTCTAAATATTCTCTTCCTTTTTTCAACGCCCCTAACAGTTGTTCACTGCCCCCCAAATTGACCCATGGCCTTCACCGCCCCCCCCCCTCGATCGCTCCAGCGCCCAAAACGGGGCGGTAGCGGCCACATTGAGAATCACGGCTTTAGACTAATGCTTCCCAAAGTGGTCCCAAAGGAACACCAGGGGTCCCCGGTACCATTCAAGGGGTCCGTGGAAAATTAAATTTGATTTGGGGGTCCTGTCGAGTACCAAATCATATGTTTGAGAATCGCATTTATTTTAGAACCGTTGGGGGATAATTTCAGAGGTAATGGGAGTAGTGTGAGACACTAACTTTGGAGGGACAAGGATTTGGAAACGCTGGTGATAGGTCAGCTAAAGTTTATCAGGACGAAATAGGATACTTAGGCTAGACCATTTTTGGAGGGATGCTATACATTTCACTTGGGTTAGACAAAGTCTGAGAATCGGATGTTGCAGGGGTCACCCAAAAGTTATTGGAACGTAGGGCTTAGCCAATAAGAATTAAGTTTGTCACATGTACCATCCATGGGACGAAAGGTTCAACCAATAAAACCACTGGGAATTTAGGGCAGGCGTGGGTGAGCGGTCTTTATATACTGGGACATAAGACACATTCGTCCACTGCATTCCAAACCCTTGTAGGACGGGTCTTGTGAAGGGAGCCTTGCTGGTGTGCAGGTTGGACTTAGATTATACTTAGGATATAGTCAAATGTATAATTGTTATGTTGAAGTAGATCTAGGATTCTTTTATATACTGTATATTCATTAATTGTTTATTCAGTTTTATGTGTATGTTATTTCAGCAAGTAAATGTAGGGTAGTGTTACCTACAGTGGAGTAAGTAAGTGTAGGGTAATGTTACCTACAGTGTAGCAAGTAAATGTAGGGTAGTGTTACCTACAGTGGAGCAAGTAAATGTAGTGTAGTGTTACCTACAGTGGAGCAAGTAAATGTAGGGTAGTGTTACCTACAGTGGAGCAAGTAAATGTAGGGTAGTGTTACCTACAGTGGAGCAAGTAAATGTAGGGTAGTGTACCTACAGTGGAGCAAGTAAGCGTAGGGGCTAGCATAGCCAAGCTTACGTAGTATAGAAGTTTGAGCACCAGATGTGCCACTGGCAAAAGTGGGCAAGACAACCCTGAGCCGGACAGAAGACTACTGTTAGTATACAGTGCAGCCAGCTGTGACGCTGTCAGTCACTGGAGTCGGAGAGGGACGTGGTGTTACCGGCCTTACAGACGATGAATGGGTTAATAGCATCGCTGACCACTGAGGCGGAACATGGGCTGACCCCGTGACCTGAGACCGTGTGTGATGTGAGATCGGCAGACATACAACGGGAGCTGGCCGAGTAAGAAGTCATAGAATGTATTTGTTAAGTTAAGTTGTAATCTGATTGTATTTACTATTTGAGTTATTGAGCTATAGTCTATACTTTATATTGTGGAATCTATTCCAATGTGTATTTATATGATTTACTTAATGTAATTAAATATTCTCTCTGTTGTGTGCTTATTTATATGTATTAGGTATTGTAGCGTAGTTCTATACTAATACTTAATACTGGGGGCTAGAGCCGATTAGATGTAGATAATATAAAGATAACATTTTGTAAGTAGTCTGGGAGCTCAATTAGCATCCCGTAATCTCTAACCCTAGACAACAAGAGTCAAATACAAGTATTGATGTCTATAGAAAAAATATACGCCAATATTTAACATTGGGGATAATTTAATCGTATGTATCTTCATTAGTATAGTAACTTAATATTTAACAGTAGTATATAGACATCAGTTCTTAACACCATCGAAAAGCGCTGTGCTGTGCATGTTGGTGTGGAAAGACTGAAAGATGTTGAGAAGCCGCGACGGACATCCAATTTTTTTTTGTAATATACGGAACAGACACTAGTGTAAAATTATTCTCTCAATATATAAAAATGAATTGCATTTATATATGTTTGTCCTTTTTGCCTTACTAAACCATTCATTTGATCGCTATGAAACTTTAAAGGAGTTGTTGAGTAAACTTTCGTAATGGAAACTGACAAAATAATTATTCAAATACCACTTTTTGGGAGCGTGGAGCGAATATGTCAATTTATTTCTTTTATGAGCAATATAAAAATTATTTTGGCTACTTGGTAAATGGATTAAACTTTACCAAACTGGATTTTAAAAAAAAACAAACAAAAAAACAACAACAACAACACACAAAACAACAACTTCCATGGCCCATTTTAATATAGCATAAAAAAGGCATTAAAATCCTAATTTTTATTCATATAGAGGCATAAGTTGTTGTTTTTTTTTCAATAAATTTTAACACTTTATTCCTCATTACATTGCACTCGATCTTGACAAATAATGACATGTATTCCCATCACGGTCCCCATTTAAATCTAAATGTGTTTTAAAATTTACATCTTTCACCCTTTGGATATGGGGACACTTATTAGTTTTTTTGTACTACAAGGGGGGGCCGTCCATAAAGTGCGTCACGCTATTTTTGACCATTTTTACCCCCTCCCCCTGTCACAAACTGTCACAAATCTCGGACCCCCCCCCCATAGTACTTCACATTTTCGAACAAACATGTTTTAAAATTATTAACAAAATAATTAAAATTTAATAGAAAACACCGTGACGTCACACATGGCCAGGACACAAGCTGTAAAAATATGATTTTATGAATCAAATTACAAGAAAACTTCGAGATGTTGTTTATCACATTCATACAAGTGCTGTTGAGCTGAGTTATTTGTTGATATTTTAACCTACGCTCCTAGCAGAGCAGAGCCGGTGTCCCGAAATAAAGTCTCCCCCGGAGACATTGTTTTAAAATGAAGTCTCCGGGGTTAAAATAAATCCTCCCCTTAATTATTGGAAATTATAAATAATTGTTTTATTAAACTTTATGACTTACAACATAATTTTTATTTATTTTACATGCATTTGTGTATGATTATAGTAAATTCGGCAATCTTAAGCTTTGTCAGGGGCGTAGCAATTTGCGGGCTAAGTGGGTATATACCCGTATAGACACATATTTAGAGTTGGTTAATGGCCCAGAGTTATTTAAAAGAATAACAGACAAATTAACTGAAATACAAAGATGATCAAGTAATACGAGAACGTGAGACCGATATTTCGGAACAAAAATTCACTCTTTACGTTTGTGAGTAGAACATGTGTTAAGGTCCGAAACGAAATTAGCGATTTCTATGTGTGCATTTAAATAATTCAAAAACATTATTACTGTCTATTATCGGTAGTGTTTACTAAATTTACTGGAGAAAATTTAACAAATCAAAGTAGCCAAATGTAAATGGTTTACTTTTATATGTGTTTTGTAGGTGTTCTCTCAATACAAACTTTCGTGCAATAAATCCTTGAAATACTATTGTCAACAAAATAACTTTAATATGCACACTATAAACACAAATATAACTTTGAGGTTTCACAACGTGGAGACATCAGCCACACATACGCCATTACTCTCTGACAACTGCTTTCGCGCCCTTTCTACCCATGTGACCTCTCTGTCACTAATCTCGTGATTATCACGTGACACCAAGGTTTGTAAATGTATATACTATAAACATTTAAAGTCGACTTTTAAAATATAGTAAAAATAGATTTTAAATTACATTACATTTAGTGCAGCCGTCTCAGAACACATTACACAGGCCAAAACTTAGAAAAAAAAACAGGTTACACGATTTAACAATAAGTGTCTTAGCTATGGTTGGTGACACCCAATATGTTAAATTAGCCCAGATCAAAGTACTGTGGAGATCTGGGTTGATATGAGGTGCTTAGCTTGTGGTTCGTGTTTAGGTGTGCCGCTGAATTAGTTAGGCATAAAGCGAAGATAGCGAAGTCAGTAGTGCTCTCGCCTCACAAAGCTGAGGGGCGTGGGATCGAGCCCACGCAAAGCCACAATATAAATGATACGTTAAGAAAGTCCTCCGCTGACCCCTGGAAGGGAATTGGGGCACCCAACAGGTATAAACAAGCCCTGAGTAAGCTCTAATGGAAACATTAGGGATCCCCTACGACCTTCGGGCTATGAGACTTACTTACTTACTTATAAATTCAATGACCTTACCGAATGATAGAATCCGGGCGACAGAAGGCGTAGCTCAGAGGTGAGCTTGTTTATTGATGAAATGCGGCAGGAAAACATGAAGCGTCATTTGTTGAGTGGGTAAAGACTAGCTATTTGTCTTAGTAGATAGATTGCTTCAATATGGGCACGTATTGGCCATTTAAGTTGTCTATCGAGTCATGATTTGCTGAGGTATGAAGAAGTCTGATTAGGAAACCTTCACGTTATAAGCAACGGTGATCAAACCGCGGTTTGCGAGCAGCATACGGCTTCTCTGTGTTCTCTGCGGCTAGCATGCAATTTATTAAAGGTACTAGTGTATTACCCGTCAAAAATGACGGGAGTTTTCAAAATGGATATATTTCAGTTTGTGTAATTGTCCCTTTCGCCTGAAAGCCGCATAGTAAATAATCAGAAAATGTAGAGACCAAGAGAGAAAAATTAAATCTCTTTTCCATATTGAACAATTTTATGCGGACGTTTGAAAATAGTGGGGTTTGTTTGGATGTTTTTTTTTGCTATATATTTTTCAAGGTTATTTTTTTTAGCTGTGGGCTTTCTAAAATCTAGCGTTACGAACGGACATAGCAGAGTATATATTTTGATTATATATACGAATATATGTGTTATGAGAAAACCTCCAAGCTTAGGCTTCGCGTTATATAAGTTTGCATGAATAATAATGATATAATCATGATAATAGTAAATGCATAGTGAATTAAACACAGCATAAAGTAATATTGCGGCAAAGAAGTTTGAAGGTCGACGTATTAACAAATATTGCTGAGTAGTCAGCCGGACATTAACTTGCGGCATTGAATAGTGCGCACCAATTATGAGTGCACCACTAATACAGCACAGTGCGTTAAAAATAAATTATGTGACTGTAATATGATCCACATCAAGCACATCTGTGATTTGAAGCCGTTTAAGCTTCATTGATGATTATGACTTGTCAATTTATTCGCCCATTTGTCCAATCATTATTACCACAACATTATCAAAACATGTATAAAAAAACAACTGTAATTTTACACATGTTAATAATTATTTATTTTGCATGAAACGTAGTAAGCAAAGTTTGTCACAGGATAACAGAAAAGAAAAACTTATCAACTGTTAATCATATTTAAAATTTAATATACACGTGTTAGTAATTCACATAAACGTTTTTATTGTTGTCAAGTCAGCACCTTTTCAAGATCAATTATGACTTGTCAGTTTATGCGCCCATTGGTCCATACATTATTACCTTTAGTTAGTTAGTTAGTTCCTCTCGGGCCGAAGATGGCACATAGGGCAGAAGTCATTGATTTCCATTTACGACGATCCGTCACCAATTGTATTAGGTCTTGATTATTTCTTAGACCCATGGTTGAGCTTTCTCTTTGATTGTTCTACATAGGTTTTCTTTTGGTCTTCCTTGTTTTCTTTTGCCTTTTGGTGTCCATATGAAGGCCTGCCGTGGTAGTCTTCTCTCGTCCATTCGAAGAACATGACCGATATAATTCCAACGCCTTCTCCGTATAAAGGTTGACACATATTCTTGGTTGGTTTCTTCTCTTATTGTTTCATTTGTTTTAAAATCACTCCATTTTATATTCCAAATTTTTCGGAGGCATGTGTTCTCGAAGGCAACTAATTTCTTTTCTATAGCTTGAGTGGATTTCCAGCTTTCACATCCATATGTTAGTACAGGGATTACGCAGAGTTGAATAGCCTAAGTTTTATATGTTTGCTGAGTGTCTTTGATCTCCAAATATTTGTAAGTTTGTTAAAAGCACTTGACGCCAACGCAATTCGAGTCGTTATCTCTGATGTTGCATCTCCATCATATGATATTTTGCTTCCTAAGTAAGTGAAGTTGGTTACTTTCTCTATGGTTTGGTCATTAAGTATAATATCATTGGGTTGGTTGGTGAGGTCCATGACTTTTGTTTTCGTTGTGTTGATTTGAAGACCAATTTGATTTGAAAAGTGCTGGAGACGATCCGTTTTCAGATGCGTTGAGCTTATAAGAGCCAGGTCATCTGCAAAGTCAAGGTCTTCCAAAGTATTGTTTTCGGTCCATTTGATACCTAATCCGGCATCCGTGCATTTTCGCATGACCCAATCATTTGCTATTCCAAATCACATTTGGGACATGACACATCCTTGCTTCACACCTGTTTCGACTGGGAAACTGTCAGAATTTCCGGCTTCAGTTTTCACACAGCAAAGTGAATCTGCATAAAAAGCTTTTATAATGTTCACGTATTTAGTTGGGAAACCATAGATGTTAAGAAGTTTCCAGAGCGTAGGTCGGTGGAGACTGTCGAACGCTTTTTGGAAATCAACAAAATTTATGATGAGCTGTGATTGAAATTCAACAGATTCTTCGATGATAGTTCTGTGTGTGAATATATGGTCAATACATGACCGATGATGTCTGAAGCCTGCTTGCTCTTCTCTGAGCCTTTCGTCTATTGACTTTTTTATTCTCTCTAGTAGAATACTGCAAAAAAGTTTTCCTGGTACAGATAGTAAAGTTATTCCACGCCAATTGTTGCAGTCTGATAAATCTCCATTTTTTTGGCAGTTTAAAGATGGCACCGTTATTACCTTTACATTATCAAAAACATGTAAATAAAAAATTGTAGCTATTTACAAATATGAATAACAACGAAGTATTTATTTTGCATGAAACCTTGAAGTAAAGTTAAGCACTGGATAAATGAAAATACTAAAGTATCAACTTTAATATACACGTTTTAGGAATTCTAATAAACGTTGTCATTATTGTCAAGCCAGCACCCCTTCCAGTTTTATATTAAAAGCAAAGATTTTTTATTCAAAATTAGTCTAAGACGCATTAAAATATTGCATGTAAATATAAATTTAATAAAACTATTGTGGGGAGGAGTCCGATTTTTAAATATGTTATTTTTTTAAACATACAAATATGCAATCTCAAAGTGTATAAAAGAAAAATCAACACTAAACTGAAGCATAAGCTTACAAATTTCATTTGCAGTAATAAATAATGGCTTTATAGTTCAAAACGCATCGAAACTTGACAACAGAACGACAACCAATTGTAAATTTCATAAACCGAAAAACGAATGTTATAATATATTAATATAGACAATTAAATTTATAATTAATTACGTAATATTGACATGGACACATACACAAAAACGGACATTTAATAAAAAAATAATAATAATATTAATCACATCAAATAAAACATTGTTCTTTTTACTTCGTTCCCTTCACACATTAATAAAAGCTCAAATAATGACGTCACGTCTCAATATTTTATGGTGAGCAACACATTTTGTTATAATCTCGAAAGCAACTTTTTATTTTTTTTATCGGGAATTACCTCGCATAGCGTAGGACTGACTGACAGACACTACTGACTTGCGTGACAATTGAAAATTATATAGTTTTATATTAGAAAGATTACTGAAAGATTTCCATGCCAGGTTTTAACACTCATAATGCTTCAATGCAACTCTCAACAATTTTTAAATATTTTAAAACGGTTCTCAGTTACTAAGGGTCTGGTCACACGTAGTCTAATGAGTTATTCTAATGTAATAATCACGTAAAGGTAGGCATTAGGGAGTAATGTATACATGTGTGTGCATATGTGTATGAATGTATGTATGTATGTATGTATGTATGTATGTATGTATGTATGTATGTATGTATGTATGTATGTATGTATGTATGTATGTATGTATGTATGTAAGTATGTATGTATGTATGTATGTATGTATGTATGTATGTATGTATGTATGTATGTATGTATGTATGTAGGTAGGTAGGTAGGTAGGTAGGTAGTTAGGTAGGTAGGTAGGTAGGTAGGTATGTATGTATGTATGTATGTATGTATGTATGTATGTATGTATGTATGTATGTATGTATGTATGTATGCATGCATGTATGTATGTATGTATGTATGTATGTATGTATGTATGTATGTTTGTATGAATGTATGTATTTACGTACGTATGTATGTGTGTATGTATGTGTGTGTATGTATTTATGTATGCATGTGTTTGTGTATGTATGTATGAATGTACGTATGTATGTAATTATGTATGTATGAATGTTTGTATGTATGTTTAATATTTCTTTTTATTAGATTTGATTGATAAATCTTGCATGTTAGTTTTTGTAATGAATATTTTTATTTTTTTAAAAATAATATTTTCTTAAAATAATTGCAATTGTAGCTTAATTCTAAACCCATATACCTCTTCAGATTCCGGCAGTGACAAATAACGGGAAAATATATAGTTTTACATTTGGTGTCACTCCTTGTGATAGAGTCACCCAGTGCGGTCAGCACCACTAGCACTCCACCCCACCCCACCCCGTGACGCCTCTGCGTCTCACTACAAACCCTAGAGTATAAACAAAAAAAAACCCGTAAAACAAAGTTTTTGACTATAAATCCCTTATATATAAGACATAATTAAAAGTATTGATCACGTTCAAACGCGACAAACATTTACTGATGGAATCTGCCTTAACTCCCATTTGCTGTATAACCCGGGGTGGGGGGCGGCGGGGGAGAGGGGAAAGGTCCGGTCACCGATCGCTGGACCGAGCTCAGCGTGACTCATAAATGTAAATAAGAGCACGCCGATGCATCGATGCGTGGCGTCAACGCGTTAACTCAACTGGCACGTGAAAGAAAAACAATAACAAACCGTGAATTTGAATTACATGTTATATAGAGATAAACTAAAAATGCATTAATTTAATTACAGTACGTTCGATCGATCTGAAATTTTGAAACGATCTGAAATTTTGATACGATGCATTGTTAGGTGACACGAGTCTATATGCCAAATTTCATCACGGGAAGTAAGTCATTTTTTACTTTTGTTTTTCCGTCTGCCCGACCAAGACAGACAGAAAGAGGGAGACGGCGGTGAAGTTAATATAAGGGATTTAATAAAACAAACCGGTAAAAACAAATTTTTTGACTATAAATCCCTGATATATGAAACATAACTAAAATTATTGATTATGTTCAAAAGCGACAAACATTTACAGACTGACACCGAATGATATCCCCTGGCTTTAAAACCGGGGAAGGGACATTGGGGTGTGTACATCGACGTGTGGCGTCAACGCTTGAACTCAACTGGCACGTGAAAGAAAAAAAAACAAACTGTGAATTTGAATTAATATGTTATATAGAGATAAACTAAAAATGCATTAATTTAATGACGGTACGTTCGATCGATCTGAAATTTTGAAACGATGCACCCGCGAACGACAGAGATAACTACAGAGTTCACGACAGAGATGACGACAAGATTTTGAAGTTAATATAAGGGATTTAAAAAGCAAACCACACACTAAATAATCAGGTCATAGGTTAAACAGGTCATGGGCGTATCCCAGTTTTTTCACCCAGTGAGGATACTTACTTGGGTCACTCCCCCGACTTTAACAGTAGATTTAAACCGAGTCTAGTGAACTTTTTAGGCCGATACTCTAGATCAGGGGTCGGGAAACAATGGCCAGCGAGCCATATGTGGCTCTACTGATGGCTGCATCTCGCTCTCAGACAAATGTTCGTTTATAATTTTTTTAAAATTTTAAAAAAGGTTATTCACTCTCATTTGATTTACATATTAATTGCATATAAAAAAACAGAACAATGTTATTAAAAATAAATTCAGAGGCATAGTGTTAGGTACCACCTACCCCTCCCCGCTTGCTACGAATCCATGTAAAGGCTTCCCGTGGCTCCAAGTAATTTATCACAATGCCCCACCCGTCTATTAAGGTCAAGGGTATATCGCTGACCTCGGCGTGCTAGACTCCACCCACCTAACCCTTTGGTTGTTTACTAGCATTACCTGGAACTTTCTCGATCCACATAATGCGAGTAAGATTCTGTTCTAGAACGTGAATGTTCATTCTCATTTGGGTCGAGCTTTTAGGCTCTTAGGACCCGGTTCATTTTATCGCAAGCGAGCCTCATCAAGCGGGCATCGCCGTAGAGGTAATCCTCTGCAGGTACCGTTACTTCTCCCTCCAAATCCCCGCACAGCTCGGGGCACTCTTCGAGTACGTGGGCCACCGTCCCTTACGGGTGGCCACACAGCCGACAGGCCAGTTCCCTTCTAGTGTTAAACTTGTACAAGTAGCTTCGTGTGGGACAATGTTCAGTTCTCATTCTAGTTATGGACCTCTGATTGGTACGTCCAATTTCCCACCAGGAGTCGCTGTTCTAGAACGAGAAGGTTCGATTGGTATTTATATATATATGGGGGCATGGAGAGGATAGGATAGAGAAGGGAACTGGAGAGAGATAGAGATAGACAGAGCAATTGCCTTCATCAAGCTAGGCTGGCCACTATTGTTATTTTTACCTGTCATTTTTAACCATCTACTGTAAACGCTATAGGCTATTATTGTGAGTGTTTATCTTTTTATTTTATTAACTTATGTTATTAGTCGTTATTGTTAGATCTATATTAGGTAAAGAGTTAAACTAATTATACTATTTATTCCTATCCACAAGGTATGGTGTGTTTAATTGTTATTTACTTGTTATTATTTCATTACATTAAATTAAAAATTGTAAAGTCAGTTACTGTGTTAAATCTTTCTTTTTGTATTAGGTTCCGTTTTAACGAGCCATTTAATCATTTCTCTCAGCTTTATTGTAAGTTAGAGAGTCAATAACCCTTGCGGACATAATAATAGTTATTGATCTTTTAGTGTTGAAATAACACAAAATGCACACATTTACTTGAATTTTTAGTTTTAAACATATTTTATGGCTCTCACAGAGTTATTTTTCAAAATATGTGGTTTTATTGCTCTTTCAGACAAAAATTTTCCCGACCCCTGCTCTAGATTGTAAGAAACTTTCTCACCGTCTGAACACCTGACGTATGTGCGACTTTACCGTTTATAGTTACATCACAAACCCATGCCTTCAAAGACATAATCCTTGTTTTATGAAACAAAACAACTGCCCTTATACACCCAAAAACTGCCTGTGGGTAAATTTATACAGCGGAAAAAAAAATCAAGTAATTAAGTAATTTTCCAAAATTTGTTACTCCCCTGAATTGTGTCAAACGGTTTGGTCCTCACCCCCTCATATCTCTCTGTAGAAAATTTCCCAGCCATAAATAATATTACAGTAAACATATGCGAATGTGAAAATTACTATAATACAAATGTAATTATTCGTTACTCCTTTGTTTTTGAGTGATCTATTTGTGTTAATTTGAAAGTGTGATGGGGGCGGATTTATTTTGGGGGAGACATTATTTCACAGGGTTGGGGAGAATTTATTTTAATCGGGAGGAAAATATTTTCTCGCCGAGGATTTGTTTCAAAATAGATCCACTGGGGGAGACTGTATGGGGGAGGATTTATTTTGCAACGCCCGGAGGAGAGCCACACAAACATTTATTTATACAAGATGTCACAAAACAAGGCACATAACGAAAGCTGAATATTTCAACATCTCGCTCAGTTTGACACTATTTTCCGCGAGACCTCGTCCTTGAACTTCACACAAGTCAACAAGTCAGAAAATAATGGCTAAACACATTTTTACACAAGCAATGCGCCTGAGAGGCATAAAGTCATTAAGAGTCCAGTTTTACATCAAGCTTATCATTGACATTAATTAATTTGAACAGAAACAAAGTAAAAAATTAAAAGAATTACGATAAACTATAATCAGGTTTTAAACAATTTTAATTGATTTTAAATAATGAATTTTGTTACAGAAATAATTTTTTTTCTTTTTCAAAAACTATTTGTCGTTTTGATCATGTCTTTTTAACGAACTCAGTTTTAAAATTCATCTAAAAAACTTCTAAATTAAATTGGGTCATGTGTATGATCGTTTTCTCATTTTATTTTAAACCCTAATATTTCTTGAAATACATGTAAGCCCACTCTCGTCAAACTCTATCCATTCAAGGCTATACGACACAAAAACTTCTGTTAGCTTTGAAAAAAGCCAGCCGTTACTTTCTGCTTATTTGTACAAGGGGGGATTGCGTATAAGTATAAGGGGTTGCGGCACAAACAACTCTTCCTCGTTGTCATCTGATACTACAATAATGACATCATCTCTCTTTTGGTCACCTTTGGGTGATGACAAGTCCAGATGACGTCGTCCTAGCTCATGCGACTTAAGGACGTCCAATAATGCGTCCTTGGTTAGCTCCGTAGGGACGTCAGCTCGTCTGTCCTGGTCGAAAGCGTCAGCGAGTCGTTCTTCCGGGTCATAGGTTAAAGAAGGGCTCATGCACGCGGATAAAACTGTTAATAAAACCACAGCCCATGTGATATTTGATGACGTCATTGTTCAAATGGAAAAGCTACTTTCTTTACTGGATTCAATCTGATAATGAGAAAATGAGAGACGCATAAAAATAGACATTGAATTCAAGAAACATGATGGCTAGGCCATGAAGGAAATAAAATAGAATTATTGTTGGAGCTAAAAATATTGTTGGAATGATTTAAATTGAGAAATAGAACAGGTGTCGCTCAAGGTTCCCTCTAAGATTCGTTGGTCCATGTGTAAAGAGAAAAAACTCGTGTGCAAAGTTGCTCAGCATACATTTTTTGTGCAATATTTTACAAAATTTACTGCGAGGTAGTTCTAAACGGCTGCGCGGCGTCAGTCAGATGTCTGCACGGCCCCGCAGCTTAAAGGGAACATTGGTTTCATTATAATGTTTCCCAAACCCAATAAAATTAGGAACTGGGATCCTAAAAGTGCAATGTGATTTTTTTTTGGTAATCATTGTCTTAAAAATTATTAATAATATTTTTTTTAAATTAGAAATATCGTTGTTGTCGCTGTTTTGGGTAGGCGGGGCTAAATGTGTTGGGTAGGCGGGGCTAAATGTGTTGGGTAGGTGGGGCTAAATGAATCGTCTCCCTTTGCACAATTTTCTCGAGCAAGGCGTCTGTCTCAAAAACGTCGAATGCCAACATTTTCTTAAATGCCACTTTCCCTACTTAACCACATATACCAAGTGTTGCCAAACGGGCAAAACGTATTGTGAACTTTAAACATTTTTTTTAAAACAATTTTTTTCTCCGTTCATTCAGAGACAACAGAGTTGGCTATTTGGTTCACTTTTTTTTCTGAAGTTATGTCATGAATTACCAAATAAGGATATACAGGCTAGAGCAGGGGTCGGGAAACTTTTTGTCTGAGTGAGCCATAAGCACCACTTATTTTGAAAAGTAATTCTTTGAGAGGCATACACTATTTTTTTTAAAACAAGTGTTTTTTTTCTCGCTTAACGCTCTGGAACTGCGTTTCGGCACCTTTTTGCCACACATTATTTTTCTCACTGTCTGGAATGATTTTTCAGGTTTCGTTTAAAACTAAAAATTCAAGTTAATATGTGCTTTTTGTGTAATTTCGACACTAATAGTAGAATAATTATTTCTCTGAATTCTTTTTAATAAAATTGATTTGCTATTGCTAATCAATAATGGTATTTCTTACTATTAATTCGACTTATGGTACTGCATGGCTTTGGTGATGGCTTTGTAGTCTGGTTGATACGTGGTGAGTTTAAGCTTCATGCAGAAGTTGAGACTTCTGTCCGTTAAACGTGATCACTGGTTGGTCTTAATGTTCTTTAGATGTGAGAAATACTGTTCGCATGCATTTGTAGAGTCAAACTTTGTCAGTTTAGCAATACCCAGACGCTGCAGTGCGTGGTAAGTGACGGGAAGCGCGTTCTCAGTTTTGACAATCAGCTGAGCTACGTGTTGACGCTTTTTTTTTCATTTCTTGCCACATGTGTTGGCTCGCCAACTCTGCTTGCTGTCGTGCAAGTCTTTCCAAACCTTTAATCAGTGACTTGAACTTATCCACCAACATGTCTGAGGCCTTCAGGTCACCAGCCTGGAGCTCAAAATCTCTGAATTGGACACCAATTCAGGTCAGTGCTGTCCATACTCGTTTGGATGGGTGATGAACGTAAAAAGAAGAGTGTGCTCGCGAAATTCTCCAAAGCGCGCTTTAAATGACTGCAGAAGATTAGACATTAATCCTGCTAGCTGATGAATATTAAGTTAAGATGTTGAGCAGGGTCACTTGATGTGCTCGTATCTTTGAGCTCTCCCAATTTTTCTAAGTTTAGTAAACGACCTGTTTCAATGTAAGCGATGAAGAGTTCTAGCTTGTTTTCAAATGCAAATACTGCTTGTTGCATGGCAGGGATAAGATTTTATTTCCAACGCCTTGCATTTTTCACATTAACTGATTTAGATAAATTTTTATATGCAATTAAAATGTAGATCAAAGGTGTGAAAAAACATTTCTTTTGTAATCGAACATTTGTGTGCGAGCCAGATGCAGCCATCAAAAGAGCCATATATGGCTCGCGAGCCATGGTTTCCCGACCCCTGGGCTAGAGTAAGACGAAACAAGAGATGGAATCTTGTCAGCACCCGTCTCATAGTATTTCTACTGTTTCCTGTTTTCCCCCGGCTCTGATTAACTTGAGCCTTTATTCCTTCAGTCTGCTGTATCTTACATTCGTCTGTCGTCTTGAATGTCAAGTTTTTCCTAGTGTTTCAAGACTGTCTCGTGATGGGAGACAATTCACTTATTAAAATATTTTCCATACGCGGGTTGTATTTCTCGACATTTTTTTTACGTAATTTACCATCATTCCTCATCAGACATGTTGAGTAATTTCTACATTTAATATATGAGCTTTGACTGATTTTTCAAGTATCATTTATTGTTCGTCATAGCTGTATTTGTGTAGCGTTAAACAATTAAATTTTGGAATTACGTTAAAGTAAGTAAATTACTCATTAGTAATAATAAATAAGTCATGACATTCGATCTTGGAATATATAAAACGATCATTTAAACATAGAAATTTTTTTTTATACTTTCATATGCAAGAAAAAATACAAATTCTCCATTCCGTCTGGAATTTTCGGAGTAGGCAGTTTTGCCTGATAAAACAAAGAAAACAAAAACAATATCACTATTTAAAACTCTCATAAAAAAGCAAGACTAGACATCAACAATGGAAATGTGCATGAGGCAGTAATTTCCTGTACCAAAGGAGCGTCTGCAATATAAGACATATGATAAGATAATAATAATATAACATCATTTAGAAAAAATAATCAAAAACTTTCTCTACTACAGTTTTCAAGCAATTTTTAAAAGTCATGCCTCCTTTTAATTTTACCAAAATAGGAATGATTGTAGTAATTAAATAATAAAATAAGTACGACGGTCAACTCTTTTTAAATTTCTGAAACAAATTTGAAACTATCCAAAATGACAGAGCTGATGTTTGCTAAAAATTGCTAATGGTATAAAAAAAAATCATAAATACTTTATAAGTTCTTACTATAGCAAATAATATTTTTTCTTACAACTGTAAACAATTTTTATTGACTATGGTTATACGGTCATTAACATCTTATTGAATCGTGTTTGTCTATACAGTCTTAAAGATCCATGAAAAAGATTTAAAATATTTCATATGTCATAGGCACCTACGATTTCAATTCTTTAAAATCTTTGATCATCCCTGGTACCACAAAGAATTTCTGACCTTTTTGTTACATTGCTAAAAAAAAGTTTGTGGTTTTCAAATATAATGAACTATGCACGTAACGCATCTTTGGCAGCGATTTTCTAGTGAAATTTACTCTTAATATTAAAAGAAAGTTCATTAAAATACGCAGCGCAAGACCATCCAAAAATATAAAATTGTAGTTATGTGTCGTAAAAAGTGTTTATTATAATGCGCACCGATCAGAATTATGTTTATAAAAAGTGGTGTCAATTAAATACGCACCTTATTGCGCAACAACAAGTGGTTGTTCAATATAATACGCACCGCGACACTCTATCTCAAAAAATAACATAATATATAGGAATAAATAAAATAAACTAAAAATTCAATAATTTAATTACGGTACATGCGATCGATCTGAAATTTTGTCACGTCGTTTTTAACATCGGTACAAAACTGCCTGAAACTTTTAGCTCGCTAGCTTACGAGAAAGTGGGGTAAAAGTTGATCCAAAGTTTTGACGACTAGGGCGCAAGGGCGCAAGCAAGCAGACACCACGAGTTAATATAAAGGATTTAAAAATCATCTTCAATCTACAGCCATTTCAGCTCAGTTACGGAACTTGCTTACCCCTAGTACAACAATTGTAACGAATGACCAAGTTCTTACCATAGAACTCAGTTGATTATAATTGGTCTGTAATTACTAGACAAATCTTATTTAAAAAAAAATTTAAAACGTATAATTTTAAAATAGTTTCAACTAACCTGGTTGTTTCTCCTTGTGCTAAGATCAAACAAGCGTCGAATTTCAATTTTTGCCCTCACACAATTTAAGTTGCCAGGTGTTGGAGTCTGGTCAAGCCCTCAGCTCTTCTCACTTTTATACATGTGAATTGAGTCACCAGGATGACACGTGACGTGACGTCACTGCTGGGAGGGCTGGGCTGAGGGTAGTGGGGGCGTGGTTTGCCAGCACTTTTATTGATATCTTTGGAGTGTGGTTGGTTTGGCCCGCTTGAGCTGATGTTTTGAGGAGCTGGCAGAAAATCATTGGCCGTGCGTTCTGGTGGCCGCTGTCCCAGTTTCGTCAGTGTCTACATCCATCCCTGTGGCGCTACAGACCATGTAGGGTTTCGGCCTGCCTCACGACCTCATTACACCCAGTCACAATCAACTGCATAGGCGTATCTTCATTTTGCTTTTCAAAGAAACATATCATGATGCCTTTCCATTTTTAAAAAAAAATCTTCTTAAGTATATGCTTAGGAGGAGGAAAGTTCTTAGGAAAATATATAGACCAACAAAGGATGAATACGGATGGAGAATCAGAACCAACCTTTACCTGGACAGTCTATTTCAGGATCCCACGATAGTTTCAGAAATAAACAAGGGCAGACTGCGCTGGGCAGGACACTTAGAAAGAATGACAAATGACAGAGTTGAAAAGAGGGTACACCACCAAAACCCCTGAGGAAAATGGCTCACTGTGAAGACCTAGTCTGATGGATGATGTAGAGAAAGATCTACAACAACGGGACATCCAATTTTGGAGAAGAAATTCGTTGATTAGGACTGAGTGGAAGGAGGTCGTGAGGCAGACCAAAGCCCTACACGAGCTATAGCGCCACTGGGATGGATGGAAGTATCTGCAGATCTGCGTAATACTGCGCTTAAAGAATAGGGCAAGACTCAACGTATTGGAAAAAGCGGTTGACTTCCACAATGTTGCTTGTCTTATTTTCGAACCTTTATTTGTAGCGCAGTTTGTCTTTGGTAACGCCTTGCAATTGAAGTAGGTATTTGTTACACATAGTCCATGTAAGCAGTACATCTCTAGTAACCTCTGCCCATTTTCAATTAGCCTGCCTCTTCCAAAACGACCGAAGCAAGTTGGCCAAGCCAAGTGATCACTTCCAACTCTTGCATTGAAGTCACCAAGGAGGTAGATAGCTTCGTTGGTGGGTATGCTGGCTAGTGTTTTATTAAGATCTTCATAGAACTGTTCTTTCGCTTCTGAGCTCGAGGATAGGGTTGGAGCATAATCACTGATGATGTTGGCTTTTCAATAGGATTTTTAAAAACCACAATTTTATAAGTGGACTAAACAGAAGAAAATAATTTAAAACGTATAAATTCAAGTACTCGCATTTGATATGACTAAAAACGTGGGGTGGGTATTTGGTGTAAAAATTAAAGATTTATAATTTAGAAGGCAAACGAGAGATCTATAAGGGATATCATTCTAGAATACATTAAAATTTGATATCTATATATATGCAGTTCACTCATTCTCTCACTTTGTTTTTACGGGTTTGTTTTATTAAATCCCTTATATTATCTTCGCGGCTGGTCATCTCTGTCGTCATCTCATGGGCGGGCGGGCGGAAAAACAAAAGTGAAAAACAAACCCGTAAAAAGTTTTTGACTATAAATCCCTTATATATGAGACATAACTAACAGTATTGATTATTTTCAAACATTTACAGACTGAATCTGTCTTAACTCAACTTTGCATCATAACCCTAGTGGGGGGGGAGGGGTGGGTGGGGGGGGAGAGGGGAAAAGTCTGGTCACCGATTCGCTTGAGCGAGCTCAGAGTGACACGTAAAATGTAAACAAAAGCGCCCGTCGCTTCGTTGGGTCGCCTCAATGCGTCAGCTCAAAATTTCACGTGGCAAAAAAACAATAACAAATCGTGAATTTAAATTACATACCTCATATAAGGATAAACTAAAAATGCATTAATTTAATTAACGGTACGTTCGATCGATCTGAAATTTTGATACGATGCATTGTTAGGTCAGACGGGTCCGTGTGCCAAATTTCAGTTCGATCGGATCATGGAAGTGGGTCATTTTTGACTTCTGTTTTTCCGCCCGCCCCCCGCCGAGCCCAAGACAGAGAGAGAGAGAGAGAGAGAGAGAGAGACGGCCGCGAAGTTAATATAAGGGATTTAATAAAACAAACCCGTAAAAACAAAGTTTTTGACTATAAATCCCTTATATATGAGACATAACTAACAGTATTGATTATTTTCAAACATTTACAGACTGACACCGAGTGATGTCCCTTGTCTTTAATAAATGGGGGTGGGATGCGAGGGGGTGTCGGCACGACGGTACGGCGTCAACACGACGGTCGGCGTCAACTCAAACTCACGTGGAACTGGGCAGAAAAAAAACAATAACAAACAGTGAATTTTGAATTACATACCTCATATAAGGATAAACTAAAAATGCATTAATTTAATTACGGTACGTTCGATCGATCTGAAATTTTGATACAATGCATTGTTAGGTTAGACGGGTCCGTGTTCCAAATTTCAGTTCGATCGGATCATGGGAAGTGGGTCATTTTTGACTTCTGTTTTTCCGCCCGCCGAGCCCAAGACAGAGAGAGAGAGAGAGAGAGAGACGGCCGCGAAGTTAATATAAGGGATTTAATAAAACAAACCCGTAAAAACAAAGTTTTTGACTATAAATCCCTTATATATGAGACATAACTAACAGTATTGATTATTTTCAAACATTTACAGACTGACACCGAGTGATGTCCCTTGTCTTTAATAAATGGGGGGTGGGATGCGAGGGGGTGTCGGCACGACGGTCAGGCGTCAACACGACGGTCGGCGTCAACTCAAACTCACGTGGAACTGGGCAGAAAAAAAACAATAACAAACAGTGAATTTTGAATTACATACCTCATATAAGGATAAACTAAAAATGCTTAATTTAATTACGGTACGTTCGATCGATCTGAAATTTTGATACGATGCATTGTTAGGTTAGACGGGTCCGTGTTCCAAATTTCAGTTCGATCGGATCATGGGAAGTGGGTCATTTTTGACTTCTGTTTTTCCGCCCGCCCCGCCGAGCCCAGAGAGAGAGAGAGAGAGAGAGAGAGACGGCCGCGAAGTTAATATAAGGGATTTAATAAAACAAACCCGTAAAAACAAAGTTTTTGACTATAAATCCCTTATATATGAGACATAACTAACAGTATTGATTATTTTCAAACATTTACAGACTGAATCTGTCTTAACTCAAGTTTGCTTCATAACCCTAGTGGGGGGGAGGGGTGGGTGGGGTGGGATGGGGGGGGAGAGGGGGAAAAGTCTGGTCACCGATTCGCTTGACCGAGCTCAGAGTGACACGTAAAATGTAAACAAAAGCGCCCGTCGCTTCGTTGGGTCGCCTCAATGCGTCAGCTCAAAATTTCACGTGGCAAAAAAACAATAACAAACCGTGAATTTAAATTACATACCTCATATAAGGATAAACTAAAAATGCATTAATTTAATTACGGTACGTTCGATCGATCTGAAATTTTGATACGATGCATTGTTAGGTCAGACGGGTCCGTGTGCCAAATTTCAGTTCGATCGGATCATGGGAAGTGGGTCATTTTTGACTTCTGTTTTTCCGCCCGCCCGCCGAGCCCAAGACAGAGAGAGAGAGAGAGACGGCCGCGAAGTTAATATAAGGGATTTAATAAAACAAACCCGTAAAAACAAAGTTTTTGACTATAAATCCCTTATATATGAGACATAACTAACAGTATTGATTATTTTCAAACATTTACAGACTGAATCTGTCTTAACTCAAGTTTGCATCATAACCCTAGTGGGGGGGGAGGGGTGGGTGGGAGGGGGAGAGGGGAAAAGTCTGGTCACCGATTCGCTTGACCGAGCTCAGAGTGACACGTAAAATGTAAACAAAAGCGCCCGTCGCTTCGTTGGGTCGCCTCAATGCGTCAGCTCAAAATTTCACGTGGGCAAAAAAACAATAACAAACAGTGAATTTAAATTACATACCTCATATAAGGATAAACTAAAAATGCATTAATTTAATTACGGTACGTTCGATCGATCTGCAAATTTTGATACGATGCATTGTTAGGTTAGACGGGTCCGTGTGCCAAATTTCAGTTCGATCGGATCATGGAAAGTGGGTACATTTTTGACTTTTCTTTTTCCGCCCGCCCAAGACAGAGAGAGATGACCGGCGGTGAAGTTAATATAAGGGATTTAATAAAACAAACCCGTAAAAACAAAGTTTTTGACTATAAATCCCTTATATATGAGACATAACTAACAGTATTGATTATTTTCAAACATTTACAGACTGAATCTGTCTTAACTCAAGTTTGCTTCATAACCCTAGGGGGGGGGGTGGGGGGAGGGGTGGGTGGGAGGGGGAGAGGGGAAAAGTCTGGTCACCGATTCGCTTGACCGAGCTCAGAGTGACACGTAAAATGTAAACAAAAGCGCACCGTCGTTTCGTTGGGTCGCCTCAATGCTCAAACTTTCACGTGGCAAAAAAACAATAACAAATCGTGAATTTAAATTACATACCTCATATAAGGATAAACTAAAAATGCATTAATTTAATTACGGTACGTTCGATCGATCTGAAATTTTGATACGATGCATTGTTAGGTTAGACGGGTCCGTGTGCCAAATTTCAGTTCGATCGGATCATTGGAAGTGGGTCATTTTTGACTTCTGTTTTTCCGCCCGCCGAGCCCATGAGATGATGAGAGAGAGAGACGCCGGTGAAGTTAATATAAGGGATTTAAAAAACAAACCCGTAAAAACAAAGTTTTTGACTATAAATCCCTTATATATGAGACATAACTAACAGTATTGATTATTTTCAAACATTTACAGACTGAATCTGTCTTAACTCAAGTTTGCTTCATAACCCGTGGGGGGGGAGGTGTGGGTGGGAGGGGGGAGGGGTGGGTGGGAGGGGAGAGGGGAAAAACATTGGAAGACTGACACCGAGTGATGTCCCTTGTCTTTAATAAATGGGGGTGGGACGTGAGGGGGTGTCGGCTCGACGGTCGGCGTCAACACACGGTCGGCGTCAACTCAAACTCACGTGGAACTGAAAAAAAAACAATAACAAACAGTGAATTTTGAATTACATACCTCATATAAGGATAAACTAAAAATGCATTAATTTAATTACGGTACGTTCGATCGATCTGAAATTTTGATACGATGCATTGTTAGGTAAGACGGGTCCGTGTGCCAAATTTCAGTTCGATCGGATCATTGGAAGTGGGTCATTTTTGACTTCTGTTTTTCCGCCCGCCCGCCCGCCGAGCCCAAGACAGAGACGGCCGCGAAGTTAATATAAGGGATTTAATAAAACAAACCCGTAAAAACAAAGTTTTTGACTATAAATCCCTTATATATGAGACATAACTAACAGTATTGATTATTTTCAAACATTTACAGACTGAATCTGTCTTAACTCAACTTTGCATCATAACCCTAGTGGGGGGGGGGAGGGGTGGGTGGGGGGAGAGGGGAAAAGTCTGGTCACCGATTCGCTTGACCGAGCTCAGAGTGACACGTAAAATGTAAACAAAAGCGCCCGTCGCTTCGTTGGGTCGCCTCAATGCGTCAGCTCAAAATTTCACGTGGCAAAAAAAACAATAACAAACCGTGAATTTAAATTACATACCTCATATAAGGATAAACTAAAAATGCATTAATTTAATTACGGTACGTTCGATCGATCTGAAATTTTGATACGATGCATTGTTAGGTCAGACGGGTCCGTGTGCCAAATTTCAGTTCGATCGGATCATGGGAAGTGGGTCATTTTTGACTTCTGTTTTTCCGCCCGCCCGCGCCGAGCCCAAGACAGAGAGAGAGAGAGAGAGAGAGAGAGACGGCCGCGAAGTTAATATAAGGGATTTAAAAAACAAACCCGTAAAAACAAAGTTTTTGACTATAAATCCCTTATATATGAGACATAACTAACAGTATTGATTATTTTCAAACATTTACAGACTGAATCTGTCTTAACTCAACTTTGCATCATAACCCTAGTGGGGGGGGGAGGGGTGGGTGGGGGGAGAGGGGAAAAGTCTGGTCACCGATTCGCTTGACCGAGCTCAGAGTGACACGTAAAATGTAAACAAAAGCGCCCGTCGCTTCGTTGGGTCGCCTCAATGCGTCAGCTCAAAATTTCACGTGGCAAAAAAACAATAACAAATCGTGAATTTAAATTACATACCTCATATAAGGATAAACTAAAAATGCATTAATTTAATTACGGTACGTTCGATCGATCTGAAATTTTGATACGATGCATTGTTAGGTCAGACGGGTCCGTGTGCCAAATTTCAGTTCGATCGGATCATTGGAAGTGGGTCATTTTTGACTTCTGTTTTTCCGCCCGCCCGCCGAGCCCAAGACAGAGAGAGAGAGAGAGAGAGAGAGAGAGACGGCCGCGAAGTTAATATAAGGGATTTAATAAAACAAACCCGTAAAAACAAAGTTTTTGACTATAAATCCCTTATATATGAGACATAACTAACAGTATTGATTATTTTCAAACATTTACAGACTGACACCGAGTGATGTCCCTTGTCTTTAATAAATGGGGGTGGGATGCGAGGGGGTGTCGGCACGACGGTCGGCGTCAACACGACGGTCGGCGTCAACTCAAACTCACGTGGAACTGGGCAGAAAAAAAACAATAACAAACAGTGAATTTTGAATTACATACCTCATATAAGGATAAACTAAAAATGCATTAATTTAATTACGGTACGTTCGATCGATCTGCAATTTTGATACAATGCATTTGTTAGGTTAGACGGGTCCGTGTTCCAAATTTCAGTTCGATCGGATCATGGGAAGTGGGTCATTTTTGACTTCTGTTTTTCCGCCCGCCCGCCCGCCGAGCCCAAGACAGAGAGAGAGAGAGAGAGAGAGACGGCCGCGAAGTTAATATAAGGGATTTAATAAAACAAACCCGTAAAAACAAAGTTTTTGACTATAAATCCCTTATATATGAGACATAACTAACAGTATTGATTATTTTCAAACATTTACAGACTGAATCTGTCTTAACTCAACTTTGCATCATAACCCTAGTGGGGGGGGAGGGGTGGGTGGGGGGGAGGGGTGGGTGGGGGGGAGAGGGGAAAAGTCTGGTCACCGATTCGCTTGACCGAGCTCAGAGTGACACGTAAAATGTAAACAAAAGCGCCCGTCGCTTCGTTGGGTCGCCTCAATGCGTCAGCTCAAAATTTCACGTGGCAAAAAAACAATAACAAACGTGAATTTGAATTACATACCTCATATAAGGATAAACTAAAAATGCATTAATTTAATTACGGTACGTTCGATCGATCTGAAATTTTGATACGATGCATTGTTAGGTCAGACGGGTCCGTGTGCCAAATTTCAGTTCGATCGGATCATGGGAAGTGGGTCATTTTTGACTTCTGTTTTTCCGCCCGCCGAGCCCAAGACAGAGAGAGAGAGATGAGAGAGACGGCCGCGAAGTTAATATAAGGGATTTAAATAAAACAAACCCGTAAAAACAAAGTTTTTGACTATAAATCCCTTATATATGAGACATAACTAACAGTATTGATTATTTTCAAACATTTACAGACTGAATCTGTCTTAACTCAACTTTGCATCATAACCCTAGTGGGGGGGGGGTGGGGGAGGGGTGGGTGGGGGGGAGAGGGGAAAAGTCTGGTCACCGATTCGCTTGACCGAGCTCAGAGTGACACGTAAAATGTAAACAAAAGCGCACCGTCGTTTCGTTGGGTCGCCTCAATGCTCAAACTTTCACGTGGCAAAAAAACAATAACAAATCGTGAATTTAAATTACATACCTCATATAAGGATAAACTAAAAATGCATTAATTTAATTACGGTACGTTCGATCGATCTGAAATTTTGATACGATGCATTGTTAGGTAAGACGGGTCCGTGTGCCAAATTTCAGTTCGATCGGATCATTGGAAGTGGGTCATTTTTCGACTTTCTGTTTTTCCGCCCGCCGAGCCCATGAGATGATGAGAGAGAGACAGAGAGAGAGACGACGAGAGACGGCGGTGAAGTTAATATAAGGGATTTAATTAAACAAACCCGTAAAAACAAAGTTTTTGACTATAAATCCCTTATAGATGAGACATAACTAAACAGTATTGATTATTTTCAAACATTTACAGACTGAATCTGTCTTAACTCAACTTTGCATCATAACCCTAGTGGGGGGAGGGGTGGGTGGGGGGGAGAGGGGAAAAGTCTGGTCACCGATTCGCTTGACCGAGCTCAGAGTGACACGTAAAATGTAAACAAAAGCGCACCGTCGTTTCGTTGGGTCGCCTCAATGCTCAAACTTTCACGTGGCAAAAAAAACAATAACAAATCGTGAATTTAAATTACATACCTCATATAAGGATAAACTAAAAATGCATTAATTTAATTACGGTACGTTCGATCGATCTGAAATTTTGATACGATGCATTGTTAGGTAAGACGGGTCCGTGTGCCAAATTTCAGTTCGATCGGATCATTGGAAGTGGGTCATTTTCGACTTTTGTTTTTCCGCCCGCCGAGCCCATGAGATGATGAGAGAGAGACAGAGAGAGAGACAGACAGACAGAGAGAGACGGCGGTGAAGTTAATATAAGGGATTTAAAAAGGCCACTGTTTTGTTGACATTTTTACAAAAGGTGTTTACCACTGTCGTCACTAAAAAAGCTCATGTATAATAAAATAATATATAAGACACTGCATCATAACACAATTGTAATTAATACAATATTTGCATCAGCGTCTATGAGATAAAGGTAATATGGAACTACCCGCCTGAAAGGCAAAATCTACTTAACCTATAGCACCAATAAATTAAATTATAAATGTTATATATATGAAATGTACTTTCTTAAATACTTGAAAGAAACTAAAGCAGTCGTATTTAAAATTATTCAAGAAAATGTGCGCATCGTATTTAGACAATAATAATAAATGGTTATAGAAATACTAGTAACAAAGCCCGCCCAAGGACGAGAATAAGTGTAGGGTGACCTGTGAAGTTCATGGACGCTATGTTTTGGTAGTTGTTATGCTGAAGCGTTTGCAGGACATTGTTGTCGCAGGGCAAGGGATGTGGACAACAGCAACAACAAAAACAGCAAAAACAACAAAAACAACAACAGCAACAACAACAAAAACTACAACAACAGCAATAAAAACAAAACAACAACAGCAAAACAACAACAAAACAACAACAGCAACAACAGCAACAACAACAACAACAACAAAACAAAAACAACAAAACAACAACAACTACAACAACAACAGCAACAACAACAACAACAAAGCAAGAACAACAAAACAACAAAAATAACAACAACCAAATAAAACAACAAAAACAACAAAACAACAACAACATTAACACTAACAAAAAACTAACAACACTTAAAATTCTTGCCACTACCTCCCAGGACCATCAAGAAAAAAGCAGAATTATCATTGGAATAAGCGGCAGGCATCACTTCAAGATGGGAACATCATAATGAATTATGACAAAAAAATGCACCAAAAATAACTCGTTTTGAACCTCCACGTAATAAGTAAATGTTTCTCCGCTAGTGATTGGCTGTAGGAGTCATATGTGTTTGGGGGAACAATCGCTATGGATGACGGGACAGAAAGGACAGAAACTTGCCTCTTATTATATAGAATTCTGGCTTAATAAAAAAAAGTCTGCTCATAACTGGACCAAAAATAACTCTACTTTTGTAAGCTATTTATAGTTGTTCTAACATGGAAATAATATTGGAATTGTTATATATGTGTGTCTACATTTACGATTAAAATTCACTGCTTTATGCAATTGGTATAATATCATAAAGGAATGAAATTCTTTTTTGAGTCACTTTCATGGCCCAACAACAGATTTTATTTCTCAAAAATAAAGAAATTATATTCCACATTTAAAAAAAACCAAAACAAATCAAAGGTCTGTTAAAAAAAGAATGTGAAACAATGACAATAATTAATTTTAAAAATGGCCGATGTTAATCAAACTACAAAGTAATGAACATAACAAATTCAATTCGCAAAACTTAATAATTAAGCGTTTTCACGATCACTTTATTTAGTTTAATCTACTTATGTTAATAGGTCCTGTAGCCTAAGTTTAAATTGTATAATTGTATAGCTTATGTAAAAAACAATAGCTTATGTGAAAGACAAACAAAATATAAATGTTATATTAATAGGACACAGCTAAATTTAAGATGCGTACACCAAAATGTGCGCACAGTAATCAGGCGATAAAAGATTTTAGAACGCGCACCGCTAAAAATGAAGCCTTGAAAAAAATACTGACACAATTATTACATAAATAGGTTTTTATTAAATGTCGAGTTATGGAACAGAAAATAATTAAAACAAATTCGCAATTAAATTTAAACGTGTAAACAATTAAATGTAATGCATCGTGTGGCAGTTGTAATTAAATGTTTACGTGTCTATAACATATAGAAAGTACCAGTAAAGAAAATGACAATTCATTGTACTTCAAAGCTCAAATTAAGAAGCGTACACGAAAATGTGCGCACAGTAATTAGAAAATATACTATTTTTTGAATGCGCACCGCTGAAAATAAAGTATTGGGGTTAAAAAAAAACTTCACCAAAAATAACTCGCTTTCAACGGAATTTGAACATCCGCGTAAAGTTGTTCAAGAAAAAGAAACAAATAAATTCAAAATATTACATTCATGGAAAAGAACTGACCCAAACTAAAGATGCAAAATACTTAGGAGTCTTAATAAATGAGAAACTATCATGGAATCCCCATGTCAATGAAGTTATTAAAAAATCAAACAAAACCTTAGGCTTTATAATAAGAAACTTTAACAAATGTAATAGAGATATAAAACTAAAATGCTACCTCACTTTGGTGAGACCTGTACTAGAATATGCATCTTCTGTATGGGACCCATCCACCAAAGAAAACATTGATAAACTAGAACAAATTCAAAAAAGAGCTGCCAGATTCATTACTGGAGAATATTCGAAACTGACAAGAATAACACCATTAGTTAAATCATTAAACCTTGAAACACTAGAGGATAGAATAACCAAAAGCAAAGTAGTAATCATACATAAAGCAATTAATTCTAATTTAGAAATACAACACAAAGATAACTTAATACAACCCTCAGATAGACATAAGGATTAAAAACACCTTTCTTATTCCGTATGCAAGAACAAACACATACAAGTTTTCCTTCTTCCCGTCCGGAATTAGGGCGTGGAATGGGTTGCCTGAAGAATCCAGGAAAACCAACACTTTATCAGCATTTAAATCTCTTAAAAAAATGCAGGACTAAACACAAACCATAGATAAGCGTAGGACGCAATAATCTTCTGTATAGAAGGAGCGTCTGTAAACAGATAAGATAAGATAATATAGAAATGAGGTTACATTTTTTATTCTTTGTCTCTGCATTTTCTGATTATTTAATTTACGGCATTCGGGCAAAAGGGACAATTACAAAAACTATCTTAAAACCATCTTCAGGGTAAAAGGAACCGTCCTACCAAATTTGGTCCCCGTCCGTCATTTGGTTTTTTCGTGGCTGTGTAACAGAAAGTCGAAAAGTGAAACATACAAACATACAAACACCAACTAAGCTTTATATATTAGATAAGAAAATTCATTAAATACCAAGTTGCCTACATGGTTTCCATATGTTATGGATGGTCAGGTCTAACCGCGTGGAGGAGAGGCATTTTAGACCAAAAACAAACAAACACAAACATATGGACAAACACCAACGCTTATCAATTGAAAACACTACACTGATTCATATTCAGACTGCTTTCTTATTCAATTTGCGTCAATGATTTAACTCCCTTTAAAACAAATTTTTTACACCTATTTATTTTACCAAACACCTCATAAGCGCCGCCCAACGTTTTAATACCACGGGGATGAGGTCACGGGGTTAAATGAGTTCGCATGTGAAAAAAAATAGCAGACGGATAAGAGATGCTTATATAGAGAGAGATAAACTAAAAAATGCAATAATTTAATTACGGTACATTCGATCGATCTGAAATTTTGATACAATGCATTGTCACCCAAGATCTATCTGTGGTCAAATTTTGAGCTCTCTGGGACCATCAAAAGTGGTTTAATTTTACGTTGGCAAATTTGAAAAATTGCGGACAGACAGACAGACAGACACGAAAGCAAGTTAATAAAAAAACGTAGTAATCAAAACGTGGTAAAATAATTAAACACATCAAAAAAACCATAGCTCTTTTTATTTCGTTCCCTTTTCACACATTAATATAAGCTTAAATGATGACTTCACGTCACAATATTTTATGGTTAGAAACACGCTCTGTTAATCTCGAAACCAACATTTGAAGAATTATTTTACGTCTATATTTTCATATTTTTACAAAATCGGGAGTTACCTCACATAGCGTTACGAACGGATGGACAGGTACGGACGGGACATACATACCAAATTTGATCTATTGATGGTTGATACTATGACTATGTTTGCCTTTCGAGCGGCTCCATTTGTGTGTTAACATCTCATCAAGAAAATGAAAAATAAATGCGAAGAATGACATTTGGGTGGTATTTGCATAAACTGAAACTCGCCTCGAATTTTGAGACAGGTTAATAATAATACGACTTTCAAATATTAAAATAAATTAGTTATTAAATAAATAAAAATGAAATTTTATATTAAAAACCGATTTTCTTATTTGTTATTAATTGCTGAATTAAAAAAATTAAATTATTTTGTGCGTCGCTGTTACTTTCTTTTTAACATGAGGATGCCACTCGAAAAAGTTTGGGAACCTGTGGTCTAATGAGATAAACAAACTCTCGACACCAGAAGTCAACGAGTGTCAACTGAGTTAGTGTATTTTTAGGATTCCGAGGCAAGAAAAAATGAATTAATGAATAAATTGCTTAAACCAAAACAATTGTTCTCAGCGCAGCTGTTGCACGTTCCAAAATTGAACTTAGATGCAAGGCTTTTTCCAGACCAACAGTGATGCCCCATTGTCTCGCGAGACGGAAGGATTCCGCAGATGTTTAGGATACCAAGTCAAAACAAAATGAGTCAAATAAATTAATTGCTGAACCCAAAACAATTGTTCTCATCGCAGCTGTTACACCGTTCCTTTACTTGTCTGAGACGCATTGCTTTGTCCCAGACCAACAGTGATGCCCCATTGTCCAGACCAACAGTGATGACCCATTGTCCAGACCAACAGTGGTGACCCATTGTCCAGAGCAACAGTGATGCCCCATTGTCCAGACCAATTCAGTGATGCCCCATTGTCCAGACCAACAGTGATGCCCCCATTGTCAAGACCAACAGTGGTGCCCCGTTTGTCCAGACCAACAGCGATGCCCCATTTTCCAGACCAACGGTGATGCCAAATTGTCCAGACCAACAGTGATGCCCCATTGTCCAGACCAACAGTGATGCCCCATCGTCTCGCGAGTTGGAAGGATGCCGAAGATGTATAAAAATACCAAGCCCAGAAAATAAAACACATTAATGGTTTTCATCGCAGCTGTTACACATTCCAAATACCCAACTGAGATGCATGGCTTTGTCCATACGTAGTGTCGTGTCTGCACATTTATCAAGCCTATGTTTCTTTACCACTTAAAACTGTCCATTTGAAATGAAAACAATCTACTAAATTGTAAGGCAGGCGAAAGTATTTTGAACCATATGTTGTTTGGAAATTCCTGAAATAGATAGCGATGACAAATCACTCTTTGTTTGACCCCTGGAAACTGGGTGCTTTACAAATAGATTCTGAATATAATACGTCTTTTTTCATTAATATTATGCTAAAATTTGTCAGTTGACAAATGTTTCAGTGTCATGTATTTGAAAGTCATTCCTAAAATGTGATTATAAAGATGTAGACCCGCCCCCCCCCCTTTTTCAATTTCTAGCTTTATTGATTTAGATCCTGCTTTAAATCTGTGTCCAGGTTCATCTAATGCTATAACACTTGACATCGTTATGTCCATTGCTTCTTCCTTTCTAAATTCTTCTTACCGATACCCACTCTGCTGAGCCTTTGGGACCATAACACTATCTATCTATCTATCTATCTATCTATCTATCTATCTATCTATCTATCTATCTATCTATCTATCTATCTATCTATCTATCTATCTATCTATCTATCTATCTATCTATCTATCTATCTATCTATCTATCTATCTATCTATCTATCTATCTATCTATCTATCTATCTATCTATCTATCTATCTATCTATCTATCTATCTATCTATCTATCTATCTATCTATCTATCTATCTATCTATCTATCTATCTATCTATCTATCTATCTATCTATCTATCTATCTATCTATCTATCTATCTATCTATCTATCTATCTATCTATCTATCTATCTATCTATCTATCTATCTATCTATCTATCTATCTATCTATCTATCTATCTATCTATCTATCTATCTATCTATCTATCTATCTATCTATCTATCTATCTATCTATCTATCTATCTATCTATCTATCTATCTATCTATCTATCTATCTATCTATCTATCTATCTATCTATCTATCTATCTATCTATCTATCTATCTATCTATCTATCTATCTATCTATCTATCTATCTATCTATCTATCTATCTATCTATCTATCTATCTATCTATCTATCTATCTATCTATCTATCTATCTATCTATCTATCTATCTATCGATCTATCGATCTATCGATCTATCTATCTATCTATCTATCTATCTATCTATCTATCTATCTATCTATCTATCTATCTATCTATCTATCTATCTAGCATTACTTTATCATGGAAAAATGTAGTTAGGCATGTTGAAAAAATAAGTGATAATTAGAAGCACATAATTGAGATGCAAGCAAAGACATTCTGTGGTTCTCTTTTGCGTTATATGACTTTACCGATGCACAAGACACGGCACAATTTTTTGGTATTTACACGGGGAATAAACACTCGTTTTGATCTTACCGAAGAATTACTTAATCTTGAGCCACTCAAAGACACACTTACAGACCAGGATTTATTCAATGCTGTTGAGAACTGTGTTGAAAGAATTGGGTTGGTGTGGAACAAGATAGCAAGTGTAACAACCGATGGAGCGCGTGCTTTGACTGGATAAAACGTAGATCTTCTGAAGTTGATACAAAATAAAATTAAAGAAGAACACTCTGACCGTACACTCTTACATCTCCACTATGTCATCCATCAGAAAAGTCTGTGTGAAGCTGCGTTGAATATATTCTTATCTTATCTATACAGACGCTCCTTCTATGCAGAAGATAATTGCGTCCACAGACCCTGACAGATGATCTGTTGGCAAGTGATGCAGCGTTCACAGGCCACGGCTTCGTGGGTTCCACGCATTACCCAGCCGCCTAACTAGAATTAGGTACCCATTCGGAGCTGGGTGGCTCAGGGACGCCCTAGGCCGCGGTGTAACAGGCCAGATTAAACCCCTGACCAGAATATACCCGGGTATAATCTGGCCTAGGCCAGAATATACCCCCGGGGTTAAACTGGCCTAGGCCAGAATATACCCCCTCAGGCCAGAATATACCCCTTTGACAACATGGTGACATATAGTACAAAATGGATGAATGACTTTTTAGACTTTCTCTTCATATTTTAGCTCTGTCAAAGAAATTAAACTCTTTTCTCAAGTAGCAAAATTGTTTTAATTAAAATAAAATAATAATTATACAATATTTTATGATGAATGAAATGAGCATACATTTTATTTTAAAATGATGATGTCGTTGTCTCGTTTTTAAAATATGAAATCTTATATAATTTTGACGATTCAAGTTCTAAAGTTACAGTGTATGCAAATATTTATGAAATCAGCGTTTTTATTTGTTTAAATTTAACATTAACATAATCAAGCACTACATGATTATTTTAAAACTATAATTTAAGACCGATTTTATTTGTTGCTTTTCAAACGAGAGTTAACATTTTGGATGGCTTACCATTATCTTATCTTATCATTTAGAGACGCTCCTTCTATACAGAAGATTATTACGTCCTACGCTTATCATTGGTTTATATCTAGTTTTGAATTTGTATTAGAGTTTTAAATTTTGATAGTGATGGTTTTAAATGTTGATAGTGTTGGTTTTAAATGTTGATAGCGATAGTTTTTAATGTTGATAGTTAGTTTTAAATGTTGATAGTTAGTTTTTAATGTTGATATTGGTTTTCCTGGTTTCCTCAGCCAACCCATGTAGTTGTCATGTAGTTGTTATGTAGTTGTTATGTAGTTATGTGGTTGTCATGTAGGTGTTATGTGGTTGTCATGTAGTTGTTATGTAGTTGTTATGTGGTTGTTATGTAGTTGTTATGTGGTTGTTATGTGGTTGGTATGTGGTTGGTATGTAGTTCTTATGTAGTTATGTGGTTGTTATGTATTTGTTATGTAGTTATGTGGTTGTTATGTAGTTGTTATGTGGTTGTTATGTAGTTGTTATGTGGTTGTTATGTGGCTGAGCCTGGGCAAGTTATTGAGGCGAGTATGAGATCTCAAGGAAGAAATAGTTATGTTGCTGGAGATGAAGGGTTTTGTTTTTGATCTTGTTACTTCCATAATTATTGAAGAATGGAAGTCACACTTCATGTTTGCCATTAACATTATGGAAAATTTGATTGAACTGAATGTCAAACTTTAGGGCAATGGCTTGTTTGCACATGAAATGTATGTGTTAGTTAAATCATTTCAGACAAAACTCTCCCTGTTCTCCAGGCAAGAAGGTGAAAATAGGTGTTGCCATTTCCCTTTGCTAAAACAGAAAACCGTTTCTTGTAAAATGGCTGACAAGTACAAGGCTCAGTTTGATGCCTTCGCTATGGAATTTGAAAGGAGGTTCCAAGACGACAAGAACCTGGAACCACTCTTCAATATCCTCAGTTCGCAATTTAGTGCAGAAGCTGATTAAGCCTCAGAGGATATACTGTTAGAACTGCTTAACCTAAAAGCAGATTATGACCTGAAAGAGAAGTTCTAGTTAGTTTTTCTGCTTGAAATTTTTATTTTGGTTTTTTTTTCTTTTGCTACGTGCGGCGTTTCCAAACTTTAACAAATTTTGCTGTGTAACTTTTGCCACTATTTTGGTACACATACATCTGTGAGCTAGCTTTTTCTTGCATGAAAATAAATAAGTCAAAGAACAGATCGAAGTTGACTGACTGCAATTTGAATGCATTCGTGCGAATAATAATTAGTAACCTGGTTCCACAATTCAAGAATAGTTCAACACACACACACACACAAATTCGAAATCATATAAATGAGACGATGAACCGGGTTTGCTGCTACCAATTTAGAAATCCTCGGCTTTATTTTCGTCAGCAGTAATCTTAAGTAACCGCGATTGACTATTTGCATTTTTTTTAAAAGTTAGTTAACGCACTGAATCTAATTTCCACTAAATATGATGAAGGAAATGAAATAAAGGATTTTTAAATTACAGCCCATACTTCAGGATCTCCTTTTCCAGCCAGAATTGTTAATAGCAGCGTTTGAATTTAAACCTAAATTCAATATTTTGGAATAAGTTTGCAAATATTTATCAAATAATAGTTCTTGGCAAATGTATTATTCCTTTGTGAACCGCACGTATGGCAAAAGTAAATCTTCATCTCCTGGCAAAGTTGACTCCTTAAGTTGAATAGAAAACAGAGATGTTTTAAATAGCTACACGGTGTATCTTCAACACCTTGAGACTTTTCACCAGTTGTGATTTGAACTGTATTATTGCTAAACGAATCTTTCTTGATAATATCAGATGCTTGCTTATGTACCACAGTCCGTATTAATTCACTTATAGTCGGTATAATTTGTTCTTTACCAATAGTATGAGAATTACCCGATTTGGCAATCAATAACGAAATATTATAAGAAGCTAGCAAGCCATTGCCATCTTGTGTGGTTGCTGTTGAAAAGAGTTTTGTCATAGTCAGTTGTTTGATAAATTTGTATTTTAGTGTTTGAAAATTATATAAATCTTTATCTTTTTATCACCGTTAATTTTATTCAAAATGTTCTTGCAGTCTGGAAGTGCGAAATTGCACATCTAATATATAAAGCTCAGTTGGTGTTTGTATCTTTGTATGTTTGTATGTTTGTATGTTTCACTTTTCCACCTTCTGTTAGACAGCCACGGAAAAACCAACAAATGACGGATGGTAACCAAATTTGGCAGGACTGTTCCTTTTACCCTGAAGGTGGTTTTAAGTTAGTTTTTGTAATTGTCCCTTTTGCCCGAATGCCGTAAATTAAATAATTAAAAAAATGCAGAGACAAAGAATGAAAAATTTAACCTCATTTCTGTATTGAACATCTTTACGCAGACGTTCAAATGCCGTTCAAAGTGAGTTATTTCTGGTGACGTTTTTTTCCCCAATACTTGATTTCAGCGGTGCCCATTCAAACAATATTATATTGTCTAATTACGGTGAGCACATTTTCGTGTACGCTTCTTTTCAAAAAATAAAATTTAAGCATAAAGCAATGACGTCATTTAATATTTTTATAGAATCCATACAGACCACGGGAATCAATATACATAATTAACATAAGTAACTTATCCGTGTTTGATAAATACGAAATATTAATTTTGATGAAATGTAAATAAAGTATTTCATAATAATTATAAATCCTCAAATCCTATTTTAACATCGTTACCTTTTCAAAAATTAAAATATAAGCATAAAACAATGACGTCATTTGTTTTAACTATTTTCTGTTCCATAACTCGACATTTAATAAAAACCTATTTATGTAATAATTGTATATATTTGATTTATAGGCGCTATAGGTTAAGTAGATTTTGCCTTTGAGTGGGGGGGGGTAGCTCCATATAATCTTTATCTCATAGACGCTGATGCAAATATTGTATTAATTGCAATTGTGTTACGATGCAGTGTCGTAAATATATATGAGCTTTTTTAGTGACGACAGTGGTAGAGATATTTTGGAAAAATGTCAACAAAGCAGTGGTCTTTTTTAATGGATACAAACAAACAAACAAACATACAAACATCGACTAAGCTTTATATATTAGATATGAGTTTAAATTATTTTATTTCAATTTTCCCACGATGCACTGGATTAATAATTTAAATTTTTGTGAATGAAATTGCGATTTTTAAAAATATAATTCATAACTCGACATTTATTTAAAAACTATAGATGTAGCGAGTTTATTTTATGTGGAAAACGATGGCCTATGTAAAAAAAACTTATGCTTTAAAAAGTTTGCATAAGCTATATATATATACACTATACATTATAAACTTTCGCTATCGAAAGTATTAACAATAGTTGACTAAATTTAATAAAGTGATCCTGAAAACGCTTAATTAATATGAATTGTGAGTTGAACATGATATGTTCATTACTTTGTAGTCGGAATAACATTGGCCATTTTGAAGGTCGCTTTTTGATCATTTTTCGGATGTGGCAACCAATAAACGGTTGCATCTTTTTTTTTATGTGGATGGATATTTTTTTTTCAGAAACAAAATCTGGTGGGTGTGTATTGAATATATTTTACAAAATATGATGTCTTATCAGAAATAGGGAACAAAAAAATGATTCGTTTTTGAAATTATACACATTGCATAAAAACCGTAAATATAAATAGTAAAATTTAGAGACATGAAATTTTTTAAAAATATTATTTCCCTGTTACAAAACAACTATAGAGTAATTTACCGCCTCGCGAACGCTATGTCGAAGCGAACACTATGACATAAAGCGTTCTCTGTAATTTTATTTTCCGTCTAACACGAAAACAAACACCCGTAAGTCGAAAGTAGTTCTGTTTTCAATATCATTTTATCGTTTCGTTTGCCGGGACGGACTATTTTGTGAGTAAATGTGTGTCAACATTTTGATCCTTGCGCCATGCATGCTGTCAGCGTCCCTAGGAAGAACGGAGTTGATTTCCTGGTTAAGACTACTTTTCCTGTTCGCTTTGGAAAACACACGTGTTTGGTATTGCATTATCACTTACAAATAGGCCAGTAACCACGCTGTTATACTTTACAATGCTATTTAATAGCAATGTTCGTTTCGAAGGGGTGTTCGCGACGAAGTAAGTTTAAAGTTGGATTTTACTTCGTACCGAACACTTTTATTCTGCAGAAAAATTTAGTTAAATAAGGGTCTAGCTCTTGGCCTCTAGTGTTATTTGAAAATAGTAGTGTTCGTTTTGAGGGCATGTTCGCGTTGAAGTATATTTGTTTTGTTTTTTGTAGGATATTACTTCGTTGCGAACACTTTTTCATGTAGGAAAATTAAGCTAAACCACCTGCACAGCATAAATGACAACAAATTGATTGAGTCCCAAAGATAACCAAGCAATCATCGAGGCACAACACATAGAATCCGCCACAGCAGCAACCACTGAAACACAACCAATCGAATCTTACACACAATCACTCATTGAGACACAACCAATTGCGAATGAAACACAAGTAGTCATAGAGACCCAGCCCATTATACAGGAAAACAGCCCATTTGAGAATGAAAATAAGTATATCATTTACAAATCTTCCCAACCAGAATCATTACCTGCATCATCACCACCAAAGTCCAATTATTTGTCTGCTGCACAACTTAAAGCACTACATGACTATTCAAACTTTTTATATGATGAAATGGGTCGCAACAAATTTAATAAATTTTTTGTCAACTGACAATGACAAGTTCTACTGCAGGAGACAACCTTAGCAAAGAGGAAGAAGAGAACAAGTTTCAAGCCTTAGCTGTGGGTCTAATAGAAACGTGAAGTCTAGAAGAACCCAAAAACTGCACAGTCAAAGCTAACTTGACAGTAGATGACATTTTGAAGCTGCCTGCTTTTGTTAGAAGGAATAAAAACAAGAAGAAAACAGCAAATGCTCCAACCATGCCAAACTTGGTCAGTGGAGAAGAGTTTAGAGAAGCATTAAAAAAGAAAATAGCAGACAAGGAAGAAATAGAAAAACATAAACTGAAAAGACAGATCGAGAGGGAAGAAAGCAAAAATATAAAGGATGCACAAAAAGAGGCTACAAAAAGTAAAAGAGAGCAAGAAAGGGAAGAAAAAAGACGCAAGAGAGAAGAAGAGCAGATTTAAAAAATGAAAATTGTGGAGTCCAAGAAAGTAAAGAAGTATCCGGTAATAGATCTATCTGATAGCGGCAGTGAGGACTCACAGTTGGTTCAAACAATGGAGCTTGACATGGCTGCAGATGACGATACTTTAGATAAAGAAGGGGATCTCCTGTTGGAAGGAATGTGTCATGGGTGCAAAAAAGGGGGAGGGGCAGAGGTTTGTGTCCAATGTGATGTGTGTGATGGCTGGTGGCATGCACAGTGCACGCAAAATTGTGCATCTTTGAAACAAGGCACTTTTGTGTGCACTGTTTGCTGCCCTGACTAGACTATAGATTATAGATCTACCTATAGTATTATTTTGTATATATAGATCTAAGTTATTCGGGATCTAATTTCTTTAATAAACGTTTAATCACATTACTATTGACATCTCCAGCGTTATTTGTTGACTCCATTAACTAAAAATGGATTCTTTGATGATTTTGGTTATGTGTCTGCTTTGAGGTAAGAGTGTCTGCTTTGAAGTAAATTAAGCAAAAAAGTGTTCGGCAGGCGGTAGCTAACTGGGTCAGCTAAAATTGGACTTTACACTCTAACCCCGCGTCGTAATACAAGAATGCTGTCTGATTATAGTAGCCTTGTTGTCATACTACTTGTAGGTACTTTCGTTTTTACCCTGTGTCGAACGGTTTAGAAACTACGTCATGAAAGCCAAAAATGGTGCTATTTTTAGCGTATGGCGTTCGCGAGGTGGTAAATTACTCTAAATACGTCAAAAGGTAGAGTTATTCTGGTCCAGTACATTTACTTTATAACAAGACTTTATTTTATGAGGCCAGCATTCTATAATAGTTTATTGTCTAAATATGGTGTGCACATTTTCTTGATATCATTTTAATACAACGCTTTTTTTAAAAAGTATTTTAGAAAGTACATTTATAATTTTGTTTATTGGCGCTATGAGTTATGTAGCCTTTGCCTTTTTAAGGGATAATGTCATATGTTCTTTATCTCATAGACGCGGTTACACATATTGTATTACTTACAATTGTGTTACTATGCAGTGTCGTAATTATATATGAAATTTTTTAGTGACGAGGGTGGAAGAACTCTCTTGGAAAATCCATCAGTTATGTTTATTTAGTACAAGTGCGAATGAAATTGTAAATTTTTTATTATGGTCGTCAAGATTAATTATTTAATAAATCATATCTTTTCAATAGTAAGGTAATGTTAAAAGGCACTGCATTAAAGGAAAACAACTCACGCGGTAAAATGGTAAAAAATTAAATAATTGTGTCTGTTGTTTTTTCTCTCTCTTTTTTTTATTTAATATATTTAATTATATTTAATTTTTTCCCCTTAAAATGGAATATCTCTGTTTCCCATAAGATTTTAACTAATAGATGAATCTGAAATATAACTTGGCAAATAAAAATTGTAATAACCAGCAACTAATACTGGGAAAAGGGTCAGCACACTCCCGCTACAAAGTTCGGGTATATTTCTAGTACAATATAACAGAACAACTAAATGCAAGTGTGGTGAACAAACAAATGTCCAAAACTTTTTTTTTCAAAGTAAAATAGAACCTTATGATTTGAATACGTAAATTATATTTTTCTAAATCTTCTCTTCCTTTTTTCAACGCCCCCTCACAGTTGTTCACCGCCCCCCCCCCAAATTGACCCATGGCCTTCACCGCCCCCCCTCGATCGCTCCAGCGCCCATAACGGGGCGGTAGCGGCCACATTGAGTTTGAGAATCACGGCTTTAGACTAATGCTTCCCAAAGTGGTCCCAAAGGAACACCAGGGGTCCCCGGCACCATTCAAGGGGTCCGTGGAAAATTAAATTTGATTTGGGGGTCCCTGAAAAACGTCAGGGTTTAATATAAAATAATAAAATTGTTATCCATTTTATTATTATGGAAATGAAAATAAATAACAACTGAGGAATAAAATAGCTTCCGAACTCTTTTAAAAAAAAATAATTAAATATCATCTGAGGTACTCTCAGTCATGGAGTACAATGTTGTTTTGCCTTGAAACAGAAGTAGAAACGGATTTAGAGTTACGGTGAATTCCACAGCCATAACCGATAAAAATATTTGGTTTATTGAAAGGTCAAGTTTGATGCTAAAGAAATACAGAATTCCCATAAGTAGGTGAGAAAAATACAATTTTTAACGTAAATCAACAAGAGTTTCAAGGTTGGGTTTATTTTCATATATCGGAAAGTTATATTTATCTAATTCGCGAGCTACTTTTTGCGGACGATGTGGCACTGATAGAACACACAGAAACTGGTTTGCGTCAACTCGTCTCAAGCTTCTCTGCCTGCAAAGAATTTGGTCTGCAAATCAGCTTGAAAAACTCCTCCTACCATCAATATCGACAATGAAAACTTGGAGGTTGTGGACAGTTTCACCTACTTGTGGTTCAAGGTCTCCAGTACACTTTCCATAGAGGACGAAATAAACAGTGGAATTGGCAAGGCAGCTGCCACAATGGCTAAACATAATAAACCATATGCAGGTTAAAAGGAACTGGTTCCCAGACAACTGAACACTTGACAAGCCATAGAATATCTCAAGTTGGAATAGAGTATTCTCGTTTATAGGTGAATTGGTCATTTGAGATAATGGAAATTTGTTGACCTCGAAAAATTTCTGGAAATTTTGTCAAATCCATTTACATAGTATCCAAAGTTTAATTGTTTTATTAAACTCATATAAGGGGAAAAAGCTACATTGGGGCCCCCAGCCCCCAGCAAGTTATAAGTTAAACATTTGTTTTTGCGTTTTACCATTGCAGGAGTGTACCTAACAACTTCATAAAGTTTCATGCTTTTACCTACACGGGAAATAGGAGAATTAGTGATTTTCAGTTTTTATATAGCTCATCTTAGGAAGAAACTACATTTGGGCCCTTGGCTCCCAATGAGTGGGAATTTAATTTTTTCCCACCATTATCTCTGCTAGAGTGTTCTAAAAAACTTCCCAAAGTTTCATGCTTCTAACTACACGGGAAGTTGGATAATTATTGATGAGTCAGTTTTTTATATAATAAAAAAATACGTTTGGGCCACGGCCCCCCCCCCAAAAGTGATAATTTAAATATTTTTTCGCCTGTTACTATTGCTGAAGTGTAGTCAACAACTCCATAAAGGTTAATGCTTCTACCTACACGGAAAATTGGAGAATTAGTGATGAGTCAGTTTTTAATATAAGAAAAATATACTTTGGGCCCCCGGCGCCCAGTAAGTGCTAATTTAAATATTTTTTCACCTGTTACCATTGCGAAAGTGTACTTAACAACTTCCCAAAGTGTCATGCTTCTACCAAATAGGGAAATAGGAGAATAAGTTATGTACATATTTTATATAGTCTATATAAGAAAAAGAAACATTTTGGGGCCCCGGCTTCCATGGACGTGAATTTTAAAATTCTTTTTCGCCAATTATCGTCGCGAGAGGCTATTCAACAACTTTCCAACGTTTCATGCTTCTACCTATACGGGAAGTTGGAGAATTAGTGATGAGGGAGTTAGTGAGGGGTTTGCCTTTAATTAGTATAGATGATTGGTGGCCAGACCTGTAGTAACTGAGAGCCATTTTGAAAATTTAAACAAATGTTGACAACCGCATTGCAGTACTATCGTTCATGACCTAATCGTCCTGAAAAATGTCTTTAGTGATTTATTTTATTACTATTATATTTATTTAGTTTATTCCAATGTAATGATTAACTCATTTTATTATTATTTTTTTATTTAGTTTATTCCAATGTAATGATTAACTCATTTTATTATTATTTTTTTTTATTTAGTTTATTCCAATGTTATGATTAACTCATTTTATTACTATTATTTTTATTTAGTTTATTCCAATGTAATGATTAACTCATTTTATTATTATTATTTTTATTTAGTTTATTCCAATGTAATGATTAACTCATTTTATTCACGTGTTTTAACCCTAACTGTATGTTGAAGAAAATTTCAGATATAATTAAAAAATATTTGAATATAAAAAAATTAGTGATAGAAATACACTGCATCTAGACTTATAATTATAGTGAACATTAATTTTTATGATTCTGCTGAAATGCCTCTTAATTACCAAGTTCCTTTAAATCTGGCTGGTATCAAGTAGTTTTAGTACGAAGAAATTCTGCCAGATGCTGGCTACTTCTCGATGCTTTGATTTTATGAACTTCAATTTGAAGTACAAAGGTTAATTTTAATTTGTGCTATCACTCACGAAAGTCTGGAATTGTTTGGATCTAATATAGAAATTACTCCTCAATATTCTTGTTTAATAAAGTCCCCATCAGCACATGGTTGTTAAGCACAAGCAATGTTCCAAGCGAAGGCATTACTTTCCTCAGTTAAAGTGACACCTTGTTTGCTGAAAGCAGAGAGTAGTGTAAGCTGCTGAAAAATGTCAGACTTCAACACGGCAACCTTGTCTTTTTGTTAATTCAGATTGCAGCGGATACTTCAACTCGGCAACCTTGTCTTTTTGTTAATTCAGATTGCAGTGGATACTTCAACTCGGCAACCTTGTCTTTTTGTTAATTCAGATTGCAGTGGATACTTCAACTCGGGAACGTTGTCTTTTTGTTAATTCAGATTGCAGTGGATACTTCAACTCGGCAACCTTGTCTTTTTGTTAATTCAGATTGCAGTGGATACTGCTGGCTTTGTAATTTGCTGGCAGCATTTCGGAAAAGAAATAAATTTAACTTGTCCCCTTTATCGTAAACTAGAAATTTACCCGCGCTTTTGCATCGGGAGTGTACTGCTCTCAGAGGTTTAACGCGTAGTTGAAAATATGACAATAATTATATGTTAAGTATGTATGTGTATGCGACGATTTAAGTTCAGCCTTCTGGTTATAATATAACTAAATTTTGTGCTTACTCTTGGGAGTGCAACTTTCAGTTGGTCATAAATATACATATGAAGAATGTAATTCTCTAATTCTGAGACGTTTTCACGTAATATAAAGACCACTATGAAAGTAAACAAACGATTTGAAAAGGGCATTAATTTAATTTAAAATCCTGAAAACAAACATTTCTAACTGCTATAGATCCAACATAGCATGAGATTACATTCGGAATGAAACTGATATATTTAATACGCTAATAGAACTTAAAGGAAGAAAATATAACGAATCAAAAACAAAGCAAATTGAAATACTTTAATACTATTTTTAAAAAAATATTTTACTTCTGCCCCTTTAAAAAAAAACGGCCCTATTTACCGATGGATTCAAAAGTCATATCTTGTGGTTTCACAAAGGGATTCAACTCTTTGAATCCCGTTTTCCGATAAGACATCATATTTTGTAAATTGTATAATTAAGTCCACTTTTTCTCTATCCCGCGCCCTTTTTTCCCCTGTTTATGTTTCTGGAAAATAGATAATTTATTTGCCAAGAATATTCAAGATTTATTTATTTGCTTAAAAAAGGTGTGTGAAACGAAGATAAACATTTTTAGGGGGAAAATGATTTTGGTATCCTGGACAAAAAGGAGTGGACATATGAAATTCCAAGTGATATAAAATTCAAATAAGTTATTATCAGGTTCAAGTTAACTTAAGTAGCGAATGTTTATATTGTAATAATTTAGCTAATATAAGAGAAGGCGATTTTACTCAATATTAATTTTTAGTTCAGAGTTCAGTCGTGCTTAATTTTTTTAGTATGAGTCTGAAATTTACAGACTTTTATTCAAATGGGAAGTTGGACCATTGGAGAGAGGGGGCTTTGTCTTTTATTTGTATAGAAAAGGGACACTAAATGAAGTTAATCAAGAAAAATGAAAAGAAAAATACATTAAGGAAGTATCTATGTCTTTATAAACATGAACCACACTTTGTTATGAAGTTTCCAAAATAATTTAAAGAAACTAAACCAGTCTTATTTAAAAAGCTTGCAATAAAATTTGCGCACCGTTTTTAGTCAATGAAAGTTAATTGAAAGATGTTAGCTTGAAATAAAGTCTTGTAATTAAGTAGACACCAATAATAAATATACTTTTTGTTAGCCTTTACGTTTGTTTTAATATGGAAATGATATCTAATTTTTTAAAATATCTATTTTTCTCTATATAATACGATTTAAAATTAAGACTCTAATGCAAATGGTATAATTTCAAAAATGAAATTAATTATGTTTGGGATCACTTTTCCCGATGATACATCACATTTTGTAAATTATATTTCAAAACACCCACATCAGATTTTGTTTGTGAATAATAAACAAATTATTTACCAAATTTTAAAATAAAATAATCATTCATCGTTTGGTTTATGGGTAACAATGACTAAAAAATGTTTTTTGTGAAATGGCTTTTATCATTCCGGCTACAAAGGAATGACGCTGACATATTCAATTCGCAGCACATCTTAAGTTCATTTGTATTGAGTTTAATTAAACTTCTGTTAATAAATCCGGTAGCCATAGTTTAAATTGTAAATTTATTTAGCTTATGTAAAAACAAAATTACAGTAGTGGTCGCAGGCCTTGATATGTATGTTAAGATCATTGATGCTTAACTTTAATAAGCAAATTTAAAGGATTGTACTAGTAAAATGAGCAAGAAAATTTTAAGTTGCAAAAATATTTATCTACTATTTATATAATATAAATATAGATAGATAGATAGATAGATAGATAGATAGATAGATAGATAGATAGATAGATAGATAGATAGATAGATAGATAGATAGATAAATAGATAGATAGATAGATAGATAGATAGATAGATAGATAGATAGATAGATAGATAGATAGATAGATAGATAGATAGATAGATAGATAGATAGATAGATAGATAGATAGATAGATAGATAGATAGATAGATAGATAGATAGATAGATAGATAGATAGATAGATAGATAGATAGATAGATAGATAGATAGATAGATAGATAGATAGATAGATAGATAGATAGATAGATAGATAGATAGATAGATAGATAGATAGATAGATAGATAGATAGATAGATAGATAGATAGATAGATAGATAGATAGATAGATAGATAGATAGATAGATAGATAGATAGATAGATAGATAGATAGATAGATAGATAGATAGATAGATAGATAGATAGATAGATAGATAGATAGATAGATAGATAGATAGATAGATAGATAGATAGATAGATAGATAGATAGATAGATAGATAGATAGATAGATAGATAGATAGATAGATAGATAGATAGATAGATAGATAGATAGATAGATAGATAGATAGATAGATAGATAGATAGATAGATAGATAGATAGATAGATAGATAGATAGATAGATAGATAGATAGATAGATAGATAGATAGATAGATAGATAGATAGATAGATAGATAGATAGATAGATAGATAGATAGATAGATAGATAGATAGATAGATAGATAGATAGATAGATAGATAGATAGATAGATAGATAGATAGATAGATAGATAGATAGATAGATAGATAGATAGATAGATAGATAGATAGATAGATATATAGATAGATAGATAGATAGATAGATAGATAGATAGATAGATAGATAGATAGATAGATAGATAGATAGATAGATAGATAGATAGATAGATAGATAGATAGATAGATAGATAGATAGATAGATAGATAGATAGATTAAAAATATAATCTTAATTAGGAAAAAAGAACACACTGGAAATTTATTTTTAAAAAGTATAAGTGCTCTAATTTACGATAAAGTTTATTTGATTTGGGCCAATTATGTACACGTAAAATTCCCTCACATAATTATTATATTTTGAAATTAAATTGTTAGTAGTTATAAACAACATAACAAAACTCTTAATTAAAAAATAAATTCCATTCATCGTGTGACGAATGTAATAAAATGGTTGAAACCCATCTATAATATAAAGAAATTATTCTTATTAAAGGTCTAACCAAATGTGAATGTTATTATAATAAAATTACACAGCTCAATCAGTAAACGAAAATGCGCGCACTGTAATTTGACAATAAAAGATTTTAGAAAGCGCACCACCGAATATAAAGTATAGGAAAAAAACAGTGCACCAAAATGAACTCGTTTTGAATGTCCACATGAAGCTGTTCATTATGGAATTGAGATATAATTTTTTTTCTCTTTGTCTCTATATTTTCTGAGTTTTTAATTTACGGCATTCGGGAAAAAGGGACAATTACAAAAACTATATTGAAACCATCTGCAGGTTAAAAGGAACCGTCCTGCCAAATTTGGTCCACTCCCGTCATTTGGTTTTCCGTGGCTGTGTAACATAAAGTCGAAAACTGACATATACAAACATACAAACATACAAAGATACAAACACCAACTGAGCTCTATATATTAGATTGAAAGTCCTTTTCCCATTCTGGTAGAAAATTTTTATTCTCTTCCTTATATTTTCGTTTCCTGCATCTTTTTTCAATATTTGATGTAAACTTTTAAATAATAAGTCACTAACTTTAGTCGGACTAACTGTAATAGTCAATACTTTGAAATGCTTATTTTACCAAACCCGAACCAAAAATTTAATACTTTACGTCATCAACCAGGCAGAAAGTATTCTTTTCCTTCAACTTTTAAATTTTAAATCAAGCCCAATTTTAGTTCGATCCCTTGATTCCGTCATTGTTTTAAAAATCTCTTTTTTTTAAAATCATTATATATTTCAAAGTTCTAAAACCTTAAAGAAAACACAGAAGAGCCGCATGCGGCTCGCTAGCTGCAGTTTGGCCACCGTTGGTATAGATTATAGATGAAACAAAATGCAACTTCTTTTCGTTTCTGCTCACACTCTCTAATCCCTGTCGGAACTGGTACTGCTAGGAGCTGGGCAGTGGCGATAACATCGGGGAACTACTCACTCATCCAGCTTTGGGCCTCCTTCCGGATCTCGTCAAAAGAGCGGCCAGTGTGTAGCCTGGAGTAGGTTTTTATATTCCGGCGTAGGGTGGCTGGTTGCAATCCTTGATTAAGACGTCTCGTAACATGTCAACTGTGGGGATGTCTGGTCGGGCCTACTTCTAACCGCCGCCCGTAGTTATTCCCCGTCTCCCACAGTCCCCGTTGCCGTGTGTGGAAAATGCTGTAAGAGCGGGGGTATCCCGCGCATCCCCACAGTTCTTTACTATTAGGTTCAGAAGTTTTTCCAATACGTCATGACGAGCAAGCCCGTCTAATGCGCCCAGGATCGATTTAACCGCTGAGACTTTGGCTGCAAGAGTAGTCGAACCTCTTAAACAAATTGTTCCGCTACACTGTCTTCAGTAAATCACGGTAGCTTTGGCAGCCTGCTGACATATGCTTGTCGTTAAATTTGTTTAATACTTGCTTCATTAAAAAACACTGTTTTTGGAACTGCTTTCCGTGCATAACGAATCCTACTGAGAACTACAAACTGTAGCCTGTTGGTGACTTTGTATTAAAAAAATTAGATTTAAAATCAACGCATTGTAAGACATAAGGCAATTTTAATCATAATGAAATAACATACAAAGTCTTTCCGTTTCTCGTCACACTCTCTAGTCAAGTCCACACCTTCCCAGTCATGTGTGTTACTGACAACTGTTGTTGCATCTAGTCCCTGATCTCCACGTGCCTGACCTCCACATGCCTTGAACACGAGGATGCGATTAAACGCTCCAGTAACCCCCTGAGAAACCCAGTGCTGGTGTTAAACTCCAGTTAACCTCGGAGGTCAACAAAGCACGAGGCTGCTCTAAAAATGCACCGTAACTTTTCATTACTAATAGCGTATTGTAGCTTTTCAGAACTAAGTGTAAACTGTAGCTTGTCACTACCAACTTTGTACTGTACTTTGTCACCACTAACAGGTAATGTAGCGTGCAAGTGCTAACAGTGTAATTTAGCTTTTCAGTACCAAGAGCGTACTGTAGCTTGTCTCTACTAACTCCGAAGCCTAATCTAAATATCTAACACTCAGTGGTGTAGCTAGGGATTTGTAAGGATTTTGCGGTCCGGGGGCTTGGCCTCCTTGGGAGCTGGGGGCCCTGCATACATGGTCGTGGCGTAATATTTAATGTAAGAAAGAATTCTTTGGGCCCCCCCTAATTGGGGGCCAGGAAGAACTTTCGAATTTATACCACCTCCACTAACTCTACCACTGCTATAAGTTAACTTTAACCTGTCTGGCACGTAGTTGTTAATAAGAAAAGATATCATTAAAATCAGCGAATTTGCAGTACATTGAAATCTGCTTATGTATTCAAACGCTAGCGGCCTGATAGCGAATTCAATAGTGCGCTCGCCTCACAAGCTGAGGGCGAGGGATCTAGCCCACGTTAAAGCCACAATAAAATGTTGATTAATGACTATCGCTTTAAAAAAAAGTCCTCCGCTGACCTGGAGAGGGAAGGGGCGCCGCCAAGGTCTACCAAGACCCGCGAAAATTCTAATGGAATCATTAGAACTCCCTACGACCACGAGGTTATGGGACACACCAAAAAAAAATTAGTTAAAACGCTGACCGGGTAAAACATTCGATTTCTAAAGACCTAAAGACAAAAGCTCCACAATGAAGTCCAAGAATATCCATTTCAAACATCTGGCACACAATAAAAGTTCACAGTAAAATGCCTCGTCATTGTTTTCTAGTTGCGACCCAAGGTGAACCACTCTGTGCAACAATGTCCAATGACGGTGCAAAGCTGTACAAACTCTTTCTAATCAATGACAACAGTAAAGACGTTACTTAAACATTTTGACAATAGCGAATCAACAGATCCACGACACTTTGACCTAAAGATTATGTTAAATGTCATCAATCTAAAATCCAAGAATATATCAATTGCCAATCAAGATTTTGATAAAATCATAATCATTTCCCATTTCCCTTTATTAAATGTATAAAATAATGAATAGAAAGGTTGTTAAAATATATATGCAAGTAAATTACTAACTTGTAGCAAAGGATTGACAAGGAAATAAAAAATAAATTTTTGTAGTTTAATCAAACGCATGTATAGTATTGCAATTTATTTTATTATTACTATTATTTTTAATCTAAATTTAAAGATCTTTTAGAAAAAAAACTTTAGAAAATTTAGAAATCGGCTTCAATTTGTCCTAAGGCGTCCTGTGTTCGTCTCGAGTCTTAACTTCATCTTGTGCTAGAGTAAATCAATGGCGTTATGCATGTCTCCTGAAATATTTTAAACAAATTTTCACATCATAATAATTGAAAGTTCATTTCTACTTTGTTCCAGTTACAAGTATCATTATAACGGAATTTATTCGACTATTATTACTTACGTCCCTTAAGTAGTACACTGAAAAGATATTTAATTCCTACAGCAAAATTCTATAAAGTAATTAAAAGCATTTTTTAAAATGCATTTTGGTAATCTAAATTCCGGAAGTTGGTTAAATTTAAATGCAACTACCACCACACAGTAAAAATTTGTAGCGATTTTGATTTAATTAAAGGCAACTATCACCATACTGTATTACGATGAGTTTGTGGCAATTTTGTATTTAACAAAACATATTTAGAGAACGTGACTTAAAAGAACATAAACAATATAGTAGCCCAAGTCACAGGTTGATTGGAGTATATATCCGTAACGTTATGACGTCATTTTTTAAGCTTATATTTAAATAAATATACAAGGCGCGCATCAGAATGTGTTCAAAATAATTTTAAATTAAAATATTCCCACCATAAATAAATGATATGACGTCATTGTTTTAGCTTATATTTTAATTTTAGAAAAGATATCGATGTAAACAGAGGATTTGAGGATTTATAATTATAAAATACTTTGTGTACATTTCAGCAAGTTTAATATTTTGTATTTATCAAACAAGGATACGTTACTTGGGCTTTTAACAAACAAACAAAAAGTGGGCGCCGTAGGCGCCATACAACCCCTAGTTGTTTAATATTATCTAAACATGTTCAAATAAAAGATATATGCAACTTTTAAAAGTTAAGCTTAAACAAATTTCGGCACAATCATTAATACATTTTAATTTTGCATTTATAATAGGTATTAAAGTAAACTTACAAGAAGAACTTGATGGAAGCTGACATGCACCTAAAGCCTCTGCATACTGTTTTATTATATTGCTTTTTAATGTTGCCAGTTGTTCACCACACCTTACTTTGGTAAACTCTTTGGTGCAGTCAGCACATGTGATCCAAGGTCTGTGTGTTAGAAAATACTGACTTTGAAGAGTATCTTATTTAATGTTTTACAATTAATGGACAATCTTCGTAAGAGCTCTTGCATTGAAAATAAGTAAGTAGTAAGTGTTGGTTTTAAACGAAATTTTTTTTTAAACTCCACCTTTCAGAAGTTTCCTTTTAAGAATGCAAACAAAAAAAACCAACACTTTTATTATTCTTTCCTCCGTTGCAAATACAAGTAACGAATTTTAAATGTTTATCAATAAACCCCTGCTTCAGTACATAATGCCTCCTGCTAAACTTTCATTTTATACAAAAAAGTTTGCTTAAATGTAATGGTATTTTACAAGGAGTTTGAAATTTGCCAAGCCTGGTTATTTAAATAAATGATTTTATAAAATAGGTTGAAGTTATAAGAAAATAGGGAACATAAAGACAGTGTTTAAACATTAAACTGCAGAATAATATATGTACACAACCACAGTAGAATATATGTACACAACCACAGTAGAATATATATTTACAAGCACAGTAGAATATATGCACACAACCACAGTAGAATATATGTACACAACCACAGTAGAATATATGTATACAACCACAGTAACATATGTACACAACCACAGTAGAATATATGTATACAACCACAGTAGAATATATGTACACAACCACAGTGAAACAAAGGCGTCACTAGGGCTGGTGTCACCCGGTGCTGTAGTTCACGACTTACCCCATATTTACATGACGTCACGTGATGTTGGCCAATTTTTACCACCTCCCTGTCATACTTCGTAACAAAAACATAGACACCCACCCTTCCAATATGACGTCACAAATACCCCCCCCCCACAAAAGCCGTATGTTCTAATTTAAAATTAGCATGTTGCAAATTATTTTTGTCATTTAAATATGTTGTTTTGTGTAAGTCTGCACTCGCATATGGTAACACGCGTGAAGCCATTGAAAACGTCATTAAATAAATGGTAGACAATCAAAAATTTAAGTGGAACTTTTATGTAAAGTTGCGCGTTTTTGATGTGACGTCCAATTTTTTAAAAACCTCCTCCCCCTCGTCACACATCGTCACAAATGCGTGACCCCCTCCCCACTAGGCACGTGACGTCATTTTATAGACGGCCCCTAACCCATAGAACTCCCCCGAGTCTTCCTGTGCCAAATAAAGGTTATTTTTAAAAATACATCTTTGTTACCCCTTGTGATAGTGTCAACCGGTGCGGTCAGCCCAAAACTTTAAGTTAAATTTGGCTTACTTTTGTAACTTTTAAAATTAAAGTCAATCATTATTTTAAATTATTTAAGCCGGAAAAGTTATAACGTGACATTTTGAGTCAAAGATAATTCAAGTTATTTCTCACTGTTTTTCTCTCTTTTAACAAAATTAAATAAACGACTTTACGATTCTGTTAAATTAAGTTTCTTACGGTACATTACAGGTGGTACTCGATACAATAGGACGCAATAATCTTCTGTATAGAAGGAGCGTCTGTAAACAGATAAGATAAGATAAGATAAGATACGAAATTGATCCGTTGTTAAGAAACGTCGTAACCCGAATTTAAGTGTAAGTGGGAACATTGAATATATATGTGTATATATATATATATATATATATATATATATATATATATATATATATATATATATATATATATATATATATATACTGTAAAGTACTGTTCATACAATGATATAACAAAATGTAAAAGTTAATCACATATTTTTAAAATATAGAAAACAATTCCTTACCACATGAAAAAAAAAGTTTTAAAAAACAGTAGAGAGAGGGAGAGAGAGAGAGAGACACGATGTAAAAAACCAAAGTAGCGTATGTACCCCAGCCATCGATGACCCCATCCCCGTGTTTAACAGCAAGGTGAGTTCACTCACGCATACACTTAGACTAAAAAGAAAAATAATAAATAGACGTAAAAAAAGATTTTTTTAAAAACACGCTTTTATAAGTGGACTAAAATGGAGAAAATAATGTAAAACTTATAAGTTCAAGTACTTTTTAGTCATATTAAATGGAAGTACTTCAACTTATAATGTTTAAATTATTTTCTTCTTTTAGTCCACTTATAAAAACGTGGTTTTTAAAAATCCTTTTTTTACCTCTTTTTATTATTAAAAAGTTTTGGCCTTTAACGTATTTCATTGTATTTTATAATTTCTGTACTTGGTTAAAAAGAAATTGTCTTCTTTTTTATATATTTTTTCAAATACATAAAATAGTACACTGTAAAATTTTAGATTTGGGTGTCCCCCCCTGATTGTGTCACCCTGGGCGCCCCGCCCACCCCTAGTGACGCCACTGCAGTGGATTATATGTACATCCGTATTTGAACTACCAGACATTATTGTCATGTCGACAGCGTTGCGCATACTTATTGTACCCGCTTTGAGGGCAGCTGCTCCCTGGTGTATTGTGCTATATTAACTATCAAATTGTTATTATCATTGATTTAAGGAATTTCCGCTTTTAGGTTTTAATCAGATGAAAGCATATGAAAAATAAATGTTTTGTTTCCTATAAGCAAAAGACTCGATTTAAGGGGAGGTTTGTGTCAGAATTTGGCAAAAATTACATTTTAAAGTATTTTTAGTTTGTGATTTATTGGTTTCTAAAGCCGTTTTTAAATATAAATTACATAAAAGATTTTATGATAATATATTAGGACATATTTTAAAATAGTATTTTATTATTCCCTTATATATGAGAAATAAATAAAAGTATTGATTATGTTCAATATAATACGCACCGCGCAACACACTAGCATAAACATTTACAGACTGAACGTGACTGAACTCGGTTGCTGAAAACACGGGGATGTGGTAATCGATGGCTGGAGTGAACTCAAGTTACCCGCGGAGGTCAACTTTAGCAGAAGGCTACTTAGATATACATGGAGATAAACTAAAAAATTCATTAATTTAATTCCGGCACATTTGATCGATCTGCAATTTTCTTAGGTGAAAAAAGTGTATGTGCAAAATTTCAGCTCGATAGATTCACGGGAAGTCGGTCATTTTTTACTTTTGTTTTTCCACGCATGCGACCAACCACGACAAGACGGTGAAGCTAATAAAAGGGATTTAAAAAAACAAAACCGTAAAAACAAAGTTTTTGACTATAAATCCCTTATATATGAGACATAACTAAAAGTATTGATTATGTTCAAACGCGACAAACATATACAGACTGAATCTGTCATAATTTCCCTTTGCTTTATAACCCCCGTGGGGGGCGGGTGGGATAGGGGAAAGGTCTAGTCACCGATCGCTGGACCGAGCTCAGAGTGACACGTAAAATGTAAACAAAAGCACGCCGGTACATTGACGGATGGCGTCAACGTGTTTACAGCCTGAAACTGAGTGACTTCCACCTGGTTAAAACACGAGATGTGGTCATCGATTGCTGGCGTGAAGTCAAGTGACCCGTAAAATGTAAACAAAGCGACAGCTACATATAGTTTATTAGAGAAACTAAAAATGCATTAACTTAATTACGATACGTTCGATCGATCTGACATTTTGATACGATGCATTGTTAGGTGAGACGGGTCCATGTGCCAAATGTCAGCTACATCGCATCACGGGAAGTGGGACATTTTTTACTTTTGTTTTTCCGCACCAAGTACGAAGAGAGAGATGACGACAAGATTTCGAAGTTAATATAAGGGTTTTAATAAAACAACCCCGTAAAAGCAAAGTTTTTTACTATAAATCCATTATATATGAGACATAACTAACAGTGATGATTATTTTCAAACGCGACAAACATTTACAGACTGAATCTGTCTTAACTCAACTTTGCTTCATAACCCTGGGTGAGAGAGGGGAAAGGTCTGGTCACCGATCGCTGGACCGAGCTCAATGTGACACGTAAAATGTAAACAAAAGCACGCCGGTACTTCGATGGGTCGCGTCAACGCGTGACTGAACAATCACGTGAAAAAAAATAATAACAAAAAGTGAAACTGAATTACATACCTCGTATAGAGATAAACTAAAAATGCATTAATTTAATTAAGGTACGTTCGATCGATCTGAAATTTTGATACAATGCATTGTTAGGTGACACGGGTCCGTGTGCCAAATTTCCGCTCGATGGCTTCACGGGAAGTGGGTCATTTTTTACTTTTGTTTTTCCGCCCGCCCATGAGATGACGACAGAGACGGCCGTGAAGTTAACATAAGGGATTTAATAAGTGCACGACGAAGCAAAAATTACAGGCGGAGAGTAAAAGTAAAAAAAAATGTAAAAGTGACAATGAGGAAAATATGAGAGGAGCTAGAAAATAATGAGAAAGGTCAGGCTTAAGATACTAGAACATTTTAAGTCCAGTTATTATGTAAAACTAGCAAAATACTCGCGTTATACAGCGGAAAATTAGAATTTCAGTTAGCGCTGAGAACCTGCGTAACACCAATTCCAAAAGCCAATAGATTTCAACCTGAATCATGATGAATATACTTGTTTGCCAATATTAGTCAAGATCGTGTAAAATTAAATGGGGAAAACATTAAGGGCCCCCGTGGAAAATGGGTGCAGGATTTGCATATCTCATAAGGCCTGACGATTTTAATCTAGGTCATTATGGAGATACGCGTCTATATTTATTTAACTGTGTATAATCCAATATGAAATAAAGCTTTAAAATTTGACCAAAAACACATTTTGGGCCCCGGTCCCAAAGGAACAGACGTTAACAGTTCATTACCCTATAGAGTTTTAATTTTTATTTATATCAAAATAGGAAAATTAGTGTTGATTCACTTTTTATATAGCTCATATAAGAAAAAAACTACTTTGTCACTCGTGTCAATATAAATGAAAGTAGGGTGGATTTAGGTGTTTTCGTATAGTACGTAGGTAAGAAATCTATATAGTTGTCACTTTTTTTAAAAATGCATTTTTTTTGGAAGGAACCGGTTCAAAAATGGGCATATGTTCCAAGCGTACACGTATAAATGACGTATTTTAATATATCTAGTGGATTGTAGTGGATGTTGGTGACCCGTCAAAACGGCCCCGGACAAAACGGCCCCGACATAACGTCCCGAGTCAAAAGGGCCCCAGACAAATCGTTAACATTTTTCAACAAAAACTTCATATTTTTTTCATTTTAAGCTTTTGTCGACTTTTCCACCCTTAAAGAAAGTGGTAACATTGTAAAAATATATCTTGTGATGTTATTATATTGTTTCTTGTCAACTAACAGCCACGATTGGTACCATTTCTCTTAAAGGCTATTAAATTCACTATTGTGATATTATTATTGTTTATTATTAGCTAAACCTGACACTGAATAGGTGAGTAAAAATAAGAATTTAATATTTGATTGGACATTTTACTTTTAGTTCATCTATTAGTCCGGGGCCGTTTTGTCCAGGGCCGTTTTGTCGGTGAACCGTGGATGTTATATGTCCCAAATGAGTCTGCATTACCCCCAAGAATTCTCTTTTGAGACCAGATGAGGTAATTTACCCCTGTTCGCCGACCTTTTTCTTACGGGATGTCCGTCAGTAAATTGAAGGATTTTTTAAAAATACATTTTATAAATATTATTTTTTAAATAATTTTTTTCTAAACAAAGACGTTAACCGTGATGATTAATAGTCAATGTTTAATTTTTATGAATTAAATTAAAATGTAATCTAAGGATGTTAACACAGTTCGTTTTCTGAAGGCCGGTTAAACGTTTAAAAAAAAAGGGTTACAATATTACAATGTAGACCTTCACTAAATAAATAATAAATGCTTAAATGACAATAAAAGTGATTTGAAACATACTTATTTTCAAATAGAAAATAAGGGGTGTTTTTTTTTGTTTTTTTTTGGTGGGGGGTCAAAGCTTTGTGGCGTATTTTTAGAGGGGGGTATAACTTTTTGTGACGACGCGTGACGAGGGGGGGGGGTTAAAAATCGGCCAAAATCGCGTGACGTCATTAATGGACGGCCCCTTAGACAAAAATAAAGATTTGAATAACCTAACTTTTTGATAACTGCCTTTCAAAGGAAAATACAGATAAAAATGTATCTCATAACCCATAATGTTGACAAAAAACTGGAGACTATTTTTGTGAATTTTTATTTTTTAAACTAGTGCATCCATAGGAAAATCCCGTTATTCAAACTTTTAATACATAATAAATTATCTTTATTTAAATTTTAAAGCCATAACTATTTATTTTAAAAAGCCGTAGTCCTTCATAATTCGTCGCCCTAAAAAATGATGGTTGTTATGTGAGTTTCCATAGAAAGCAAAGAGATTTGTTTTTAAAAATGCAATTAAAATCTATTGTTATACCATATAAGAGTATTTTATTTAAAAACACTCAAAACGCTAGATAAATTTTTTTAGAATTTTTGACCCACATCTCCCTTTTATTTTAGAAGTTAAGCGGTACATGAAATGAAAGTTTTCTAATCAACATGAAATGTACCGAGATAATCAGGAGCAAAGATGTGGAAATTATGTTTGAATATTTCAGAAAACGCGGTGAATACATAAGGAAACCTGCTGCTAAAATCTAAAGAAAAGAGGCACACAATTAATGAGGTTTTAATGTATTGCTGGTAACTAACACTGGATAAACGTTCTAAAAATACATATATTTCTATGTAGAGAGAGAGAGAGAGAGAGAGAGAGAGAGAGAGAGAAGAGAGAGAGAGAGAGAGTATTTAAGAATGAGATAGAAAGAAAGATTTAGAGAAAGAAGAGAAACATTTGTAAAGATAGAATGAATGCAGAGAATTATAGAAAACAGACTGAGAATGAATGAGAGAGAGAGAGAGAGAGAGAGCAAGAGAGAGAAGGAGAGAGAGATCATACTTGAAAGAATAAGTTGCAGAATGACAGAGATAGAGACGAACCTGGAGAGTTAAATTGTAGATGGGAGAAATAGAGAGAGAGAGAGAGAGAGAGAAAGAGAGAGAGAGAGATAGTGAGATAAAGTGGTAGACTCTCTTCAATCTTGGAATTGTAAGGCATTTTCAAGAGTTGTTTAGAGAAGAAAATAAACTGCAACATATTTTTAGCTATTTCGATTTTCCTTGAGAATATTACATTAGTAATAAGACATTACTGACATAAAAAAAACAACCTGTAAAAAAAAAGTTGTTGACAATAAATCCATTATTTATGAGACATAACTAAAAGTATTGATTATGTTGCCATATAACACGCATCGTGCAACAGACCACTGTAACATCAAGGGCTGGAGTGAACCTCCACTATAGCAGACGGCTTCACAGGCTACATAGAGATAAATAAAGATAAAATAAAAATTCATTAATTTAATTACGTTAAATTAGATCGATCTGAAACTTGATGCAATGCATTGTTAGGTGACACAGGGCTATGTGCAAAATGTCAGCTCGATAGGATCACGGGAAATGGCTAATTTTTTACTTTTGTTTTTCCGGGGGCGGGACCAAGAGATCACGCCAGAAAGACAAGATGGTGAAGTTTTAATATAATGGATTTTAAAATAGAGGTAAAAAGAGATGCTTAAAAACCTCGTTTTTATAAGTGGACTAAAAAGAAGAAAATAATTTAAAACTTATAAGTTCAAGTACTTTGATTTCATATGACCAAAAACGTGGGGCGGGCGCTTATGAGGTTTTACATATGAAGTTCGCTCATTCTCTCACTTATACATCTCTCTTTTGCCTTCTCAATTATAAATCTTTAATTTTTACACCAAACACCCGCCCAACGCTTTTAGTCATATTAAAATCAAAGTATTTGAACTTATAACTTTTAAATTATTTTAATATTTTTAGTCAACTTACAAAAACGTTATTTTTACAAATATTTGTTTTAACCTCTATTTATTTTATTCTTTTTAGTTTAAGTGTAAAATCATAGAGTATATCGAAAATGTTATTTCTTCAAACGCATTGCGTGTTTACAGACTGAAACTGACTGAACGCCCCTTCATGTAAACACGAGGAGTGTTCATCGATGGCTGGAGGGTACTGGCACGTGGTGTCAAAAATAGCAATCGGATGCAGATGCTATATAAAGATAAACTAAAAAATGCATTAATTTAATTATGGTACATTCGATCTATCTGAAATTTTGATACAATGCATTGTCAGGCAAGATCTATCTGTTGTAAAATTTTGAGATCTCTAGTGGTTTAAGTGGTTTAATTTTTACGTTGGCAAATTATTTTAAAAATCCGGACAGAAAAGGACACAAAGTTAATAAAAACGTTGTAATAAAAATAAAGGGATCTTACCCACACATGTCAGATTCCGACACGTCCTCGCCTCGCGCTTTCTTCGCCGCAAGAACAGTTAAAGTTTGAATTAAATTGCTATAACATCGGATTTGTCCCTGTTGAATCTCTGTGCCGTTCTCATTCAAACACCTCGATACTTCATCATCAAAGACAACTGTTAATTATATTGAACATTTCGAGTAATGTTAAATTTATCTCTAACTGAAGTTGATTCCATTTGTTGTTTTTTTCTTCAATTTTTTTAAAAGTTGCCTGTTGGACAATGTCTGTCTTAAAAATAGTTAATGAAGACAACACAATCTTCAATTACATGCCTGTATTACTATTTGTTAAGTATACAGCTATGAAATTACCTTCCCTCCCTTCTGCGGAGCACGTAACTTGAGCAAACACTACTTCCATTTTGCTCATGGATATTTCATTATTATTGGTGCAATTTGAGATCCCATCCTCTATGCATTGCTTGAATTCCGCAAGACGACTGAAGAACAATTGAATAATTTTATGTGGGCTGTTTCTAAATGTTCAATGTGCAGCCGTGTTTCAAAAATAACAAGAAATTTTACGAATTTATGGAGAAAAGTAAAAAGTCAATCACAACCCACCCGCAGGATCCATCGTAGTTTTCTCTATCAAATAGTTGACCTGTGACATTTTCAGCAATCACACACGTCTTTAATTCATCGCACCCGTCGACTGGGTTACATTCTGAGAGAACTGAGACCGAAAAAAATGATATTACATTACATTTACACGTGAATATTTTCAAAGTTAGTCTGAAAAAAATTTAAAATTCATATAAAGGAAACGGTTAAAGGAAAATAGAAAGGTATGCTTCAGAAAGTATTACATAGAAATGCCTGCACATTATATATTTATGAATAAGGTAAATTAAAGTGAAATTCCCTTTTGAGACCATGCTGGCCAATGACGCGAGTGAGGGAGCGTCCACAAGTTTTTATAGCCACGACATACGAGGGGATTGTGTGGCTATCACAATGTCCAGCCGCCCAGCGTAACTAATGTAAGGTAACAATTCCATTGCCAAACAAAAATCGGTATTGGTTTATGAATGATCTCTAGCTCCCTTGACTTTAATAAATGATTTTAATCAAAGGCCCTCTAATGACAGTGGCTTAAAACGGGATTGTGCGTAAAGGTGTACTGTACGCAGGTAAAATGTGATTATCTTATCTTATATGTTACAGAAGCTCCTTCTATACAGAAGATTATTGTACACGTCACAAAGCAGAATAAATACTTTGATCTTTGCGTGCGTGCGTGTGTGTGTATGAGTGGGTTAACCTAAGAATTCAAACAAAGGCATACAAACATTCCTCACATTTTCCCTTTTTTTCCCTCGCGTTCGCAATTCCTTGTTTTACGTGTTATTTCAAACACTAATACATTTTCTAAAAATGTATTTATTAAGCCTCTTCGGGAGTTAGATACCACTATCCGTTTAATTTTTAAAAAATATCAATATTCATTGATGGAAGTTAATCTGATTCAGCTTTAAGCTAGGTATTTGAGAATATTGTTAATAAACCTGTAACTGTAGACTAATAAATAAAATACAAAATACACAAACAAATTGTGCAATGAAAACAATAAATTTGAGCTTTATTTTTAGACTGATACGACAGTAAACGTTTCGGCTAATGCCTTCATCAGTACAACATAAAATACATTCTTACAATACTTACATAAGTAATAATAATATTCTTAAAAATATTGTATTTTAAAATATTTATGTTAAATAAAAAGAAAGGAAAAACAAAAACAAACATGGACACAGGATATAGGAAAAAGGGGGAAGTATCCAAAGTTACAGTAAAAACCACAACGGGAACAAGATTATGCAGTTAAGTAAAATTATGAATTTGGTTAATTCCATATGGAGCCAACGTACCAAATCTTTTTATGAGTCTATTTTCCATGTGGACTCTATCATGGGTATTGGTTGCATATAAAATACCAGTTAATAATAATAATAATAAATTGATTATTTATATAGCGTTGTATCCCAGTAAGGAACTGGGCTCACAGCGCTTTACATGAAAGAAATAACATACTTATAAGTATTAAATTAACATTCATATCACAACAAACACACACAATTACAATACATTATACATAAGCTACGTTAATCATTTACAAGAAATGTTGTTTCATCAATTTTAAAAATAAATTTTGAAAAGATGTGTCTTAAGTGCAGTCTTGAAGGACTTGGTTGTTTGAATACCACGTATGTGTAATGGTAGAGAATTCCATTGTTTGGCTGCACAAAAAGAGAACGACCTTTCACCAAACGTTTTGGTGCGTGTCGTAGGAACAGAGAGAACGCGTGTGTCTGCAGAAGATCTTAGCTTGCGAGTGGGTGAGTAGACCGACAAAAGTTCAGTAAGATACGATGGGCTTGAGTCCGAAAAGAAATTGTGACAGAGAACGGCCAGTTTGTAATCAATACGGGCTTGTATAGGCAGCCAATGAAGTGAGCGAAGAAGTGGAGTAACATGGTCATGTTTTTTTGCATTGAGCACCAGTCTGGCAGCTGAATTTTGAACTTTCTGTAGTCTTTCAATGCATTGTTTTGGCACACCTGACAGAAGAGAATTGCAGTAATCCATACGAGCCAGTACAAGAGCACAGACTAGTGTTTTTGTGGCACTAACTGTTAAGTAATGACGGATTGAGCTGATCTGACGAATGGCAGTGTAGGCAGAGCGACAGATGTGATTGATGAAGTTGTTAATAGACATGTTGTCAGAAATAATGTAGCCAAGATTCCTAGTCGATGTTGTGAACAGAATATCCGAACTGGCTACGTGAATTGACTTCGGAAGAGACAAAGTACTGCGTGATTTATTGTTGCAAAATAGAAGTGCTTCAGTCTTGTCATCATTCAGCTTGAGTTTGCTTAACGTCATCCAAGACTTCACTTCACCAATGCACTCCTGCAACAATTGGACACCGGAGTCCATATTAGAGGGATCAGTGTGAATATATAGTTGAGTATCATCTGCAAATGATTGGCTTTTAACTGAATGCTTTTCAAGCAGTAGAAGTAGCGGTCTTGTATACAGTACAAAAAGTACCGGACCCAAAACAGAACCCTGAGGCACACCATAAAGCAAGTCAGCTTTGTGAGAGATACAACCATCTACTGATACTACCTGTGATCTGTTAGATAAGTATGATTGAAACCAAGCCAGAACTGAGCCAGAAATTCCAAAATAACTTTGCAGGGTTTTCAGCAGTATTTGATGGTCAACAGTGTCAAAGGCTGCACTAAGATCTAAGAGGACCAATATAGAAATTTTCCCACTGTCCAATACTGCAATATCTGATATGCCGTTATGGTCAACACTGTTAAAATGTTTAGAAACAGGACATTGAGCCTGTTTATTTATATTATACAGGTGTTCTCTAAACCGATCTCCAAGACGACGACCAGTCTCACCCACGTAAATTTTATTACACCTCTTGCAAAGAATTGCATAAATCACGTTGCGACTTGTGCAAGTGAATCCATCTTTTATTAAGAATTTTTCAAGAGGGAAAGAAATGTTGTTAATTTCCATCACATATGGACAAGTATTGCAACGGTTACGGTTGCAACCTTTTGTTCCAATATGTGCTTTCATTGTGGGGAGGTGACTTCTTACAAGAATATCTCTGAGGCTTCTATCTCTCCGGAATGCAAAAAGAGGAGGTTTTTTGAAGACCTGCTGAGTTAGAGGGTCAGCCATAAGGATTGCAGTCCCATTCTATATGATGTATTAACTGTAGACTAAATCAGTTTAACAAAATCTTTCAAGAAAATAATTATCCGGACTGAATTGCAGATTGATTTGGTGCTAGTTAAAAAGATTTTTTAAAATTAGGGCTGCGGAAATTAACGATTAATTTCTAGATTAATCGTTAAAAAATTTTAACGATTAAATTATATTTTACGATGATTACCTATCACTTACAAATGATTGAAAGTCAAAAAGTAAAAAAAAATTAATAATAATAAATAGCGGCCGATAAATAATAAATTTCCTGACTATTACACGAACATTTTGGTTTTAAACTATTGACTGACGGGAATGTTCAAAATGTTGATAACGTTTGCCTACCATGTTTCTAACACTTCGCGTACTTATCAAACCAAATGAAACGCGTATTGAGGCTTAAACTAATGGCAGTAATGGAGTCTGACTCAGAGACAGAAAATGACGACAGCTCTTCTGATGAATTACTGCGTTACAAAATGGAGATGAAAGTTTCTGAATCCATTAACCCTCTACAATGGTGGAAACTTAATGACACCGATATCCGATAATGTCATTCCTTGCCAAGACCGTTTTGTGTACACCAGTTACCTCAATTCCTTGTGCATGATTGTTCATCTCGGCTGGTTATATTGTCAATTAGACCCGCTCATGACTTGAACCAAATAATGTCAACACACTTGTCTTTTTGCGTAGTTGGTTAAAAGATGACATATAAAGGAGACATTCCAGTGTTGTTTGGATTTTCAACGTGGATGTTTAATAAGTATTACTTATGACATCATAAATTCAAATTTTTGGCTTTAATCGAATTAACGATTAATTAATCGTTAATTTTTCAAAAGTTAACGATTAAATTTAAATTAATCGCTAACAGCCCTCAAAAAATATTTCATATATTTAGGGCAAAAAACGCTTGATAAAATCATTATTACAAGCATTTGTTACATTATTCATTATATCACGGATCAGAAATGGAACATCGGATGTTACGGGCACTTGAAAGGTGGATTAGTTGTTGCTAGAAGTCATTGAAATTGGAACATGAAAGTTTAAACAAACATTAAAACACCATCATTTATGAATCGGTTACTTATTTCTACACAATCTAAAGTAAAATTATTTGAATATTCGAAAGATAACATATTATATTATATTATGTTATATATATATATATTATATTATACTTGGGGTTGTTTTAAAAGCCCAAGTAAGTTATCCTTATCCGAAATATTAAACTTCCTGAAATGTACACACATTATTTTATAATTGTAATTCCTCAGATCACCTTTTTACGTAGTTCCCTTTTCAAAATTAACAATATAATAGCCCAAGTCACAGGTTGGAAGTATCCGTAACGTTATGACGTCATTGTTTGAGCGTATATTTAGATTCATGGTGTGCATAATAAAACAGAAAACACACAAACAAACTTGTGCAATGAAAATAATAAATTTAAGCTTTATTTTAAACTATCTTATCTTATCTTATCTGTTTACAGACGCTCCTTCTATACAGAAGATTATTGCGTCCTACGCTTATCTATGGTTTGTGTTTAGTCCTGCATTTTTATTAGAGATTTAAATGCTGATAAAGTGTTGGTTTTCCTGGATTCTTCAGGCAACCCATTCCACGCCCGAATTCCGGACGGGAAGAAGGAAAACTTGTATGTGTTTGTTCTTGCATACGGAATAAGAAAGGTGTTTTTATCCTTATGTCTATCTGAGGGTTGTATTAAGTTATCTTTGTGTTGTATTTCTAAATTAGAAATTAATTGCTTCATGTATGATTACTACTTTGCTCTTGGTTCTTCTATCCTCTAGTGTTTCAAGGTTTAATGATTTAACTAATGGTGTTATTCTTGTCAGTTTCGAATATTCTCCAGTAATGAATCTGGCAGCTCTTTTTTGAATTTGTTCTAGTTTATCAATGTTTTCTTTGGTGGATGGGTCCCATACAGAAGATGCATATTCTAGTACAGGTCTCACCAAAGTGAGGTAGCATTTTAGTTTTATATCTCTATTACATTTGTTAAAGTTTCTTTTTATAAAGCCTAAGGTTTAAACTAAAACGACCAAAGACGTTTCGGCTAATGCCGTCATCAGTACAATAACATAAAATAGCTACTTACATAAGTAATATTTAAATTCTTAAGACATATATCATCAAATAATTTAAAATATTTATGTAAAATAAAAAGAAAGAAAAAAAAACAAACAAGAACACAGGATATGTTCATACTAAAATGTGCAAAATAATTATAAATTAGAGACTCGCCGTAAAAAAATTTATATATGATGTCATTGTTTTAGCTCATATTTTATGAATTATAACATACTTTGTGTACATTTCGGGAAGTTTAATATTTCGTATTTAGTTAGTTGGGTGCTTGAAATAAGCGGGCGCCTTAGGCGCCCTATAAAAAGTGAGCGCAGTAGGCGCCACGGCGCCCCAGCCCAACCTAGTAAAAATATAAGCTAAAACGTCATAGCGTTACGGATGCAATGATCCATCCAGTGGGTCAGAGACTTGGGCTTTGATATTATTTATTATGTTAATACTCATTGTGCAAGTTTCACTTTCAATTAAACTACGAAACCTCGTGATCAGATGAATTAAATTTTGGTATGAAAAGATAAAGAATGATTTCAGGCATATTTGAAAGCATAAGATTTATCTGAAAGAAACAAATCATTTTATACATCTAAGACCTATTTCTCGTGACATTTGTTTTTACGGGAGACTTGCGCTAATGTGTGGACGGAGCGCCTTGTCATTTATTGTATTTGTATGTGACTACAAGGCTCTTCAAATTTACATTACATTTAGATAAACTCGAGGATAACAAGAAACAACAAGTATTGTTAAGGGTGTTTTATAGTGGGAAATTAAAAGGAATTATCATAGAAAATTAGCAAAAAAATCGTTGGTAAAATTTATTTTACATTTCAACAACAATAAAGGGGACTTTAAAATTATGGTTTTCAAAACATAATTCTAAGCTAAATAATGTTGTTTATTCACGTTTATCCAGCACCTTGCTAAATCCTGTACATGTAACAAAGCAGATAGAAGCTATGTGAGACACGGGTATTTATTGTAAATTAACGTCCTCTGATATAGTCATTTAAATAAACAAAATTAAGTATACATTTCATTTTATATAACAGTACAGACGTAGAAAAGATAAATGATAAAGTATAGCATAAATATAAATTACATTTAAAAATAGATCGAAGAAAGGTGAAGATTATATAAACCAAAATCAATCCATTTAAATAAATTTGTTGGAAAGATATTATTTTAAAAGAAAGCTAATGGAAACGGTGGCTGGATAGCGAAGTCAATAGTGCGCTCGCCTCACAAGCTTATGGGCGTGTGATCTAGCCCACGTTAAAGCCACAATAAAAATATTGATGAATGACTATCGCTAAAAAGTCCTCTACTGACCTGGAGAGGAGATGGCCGCCACCAAGGTCTACCAAGCCCCGAGAAAGTTAAAATGGAAACATTAGAAACCTCTACGACCACGAGGTTATGGGGCCAAAATAAAATGGAAACGGAATAGCAATCGTTTGATAAATACTTGAAACATAAATGCCCGTTTGGAAATTAAATATTCTACTTCAAATTTGAGGCATTCCTACCAAATAACATGACAAGAAGATCAGGACTTTCAACATGTCTTTTCTTATCTTAACTGTTGAAGAAGCTTTTTCTATAAAGAAGATTTTTGCGGTCTCCTGATTGTGGAAATGTTATTTTATATGGGGGAGGTACATCACTTTCTGAAAGGGCGCATTTGATCGGTGGTTCTCAAAATTTATTTCAATTTCAATAATTAAAAACACATTTTTGGATCTAGTCTCAAAAGTAAAATGTTTCTGTTGCTATAATTCTTTTAAAGCCTTTCTGAGTTATGTTTTTTTTTAAATTTCTGAACATTAGATTAATTACACCATGAGTAGCACAGCAATGAATATTTTACAAACCTGTAAAGAAATATTGAATTATTATACACTTTGGATATTTGTGTGTGTGTTATTTTTAGCATTGGGCAGAAGTTCCATACAGTAGCGATTTGTTAAGAAAATATATTAATATTATTATTTTCTACAGTTTGAAATGTTTGTGTAGTTCTATTTCGATTCTGTATATATATTCTATAAATTCTACACGGGAAGTTGGAGAATTAGAGATGAAAAAGTCGGGCAGTCAGTGAGGGCTTTGTCTTTTATTAGCATAGAAGAATTAGATGAAATACACTTTAAATTGTTTTTAAGCGTTTTGCAAGTCCTTTGAAAATGTTCAAAGAAATACTGATAAGCAAACAAGATGCCATACAGGACAGATATCAGCTGATGTCAGAAACTAGAGATAAAATACTCTACAGTATTGAAACAGCAAAACAAAGACCAATCAAGCAAAGTACAAGACATAGAGAAATCAAAAATTAAACACAGATATTTAAGAACATTTAGCCTGAACAACAAGTCTTAGTATTGTTACCAAACGCAAAGAATGAAATCAAATGGGAAGGTCCATACAACATTGAAGAGAAACTTAGTGATGTCACATATAGTGTCAATATAAAAGGACATGTGAAAAAATTACACATTGATAAAATGAGAGCATATGGTGACAATAAAGAAGAAAAGCAAACAGTAAATATCATCAGCAAAGAAAATGATGAAATGACAGTACAATGAAAAAGAAAAGCCCTGACAGTGAAAGAAGATTATCTGACATACCAGATAATATGAAACACAGAGTGATGAACATTTTTCAAAAATACAAGGTGTCATCACAAAAGAAACAGGAAACACAAAAACTGTGACTCATAAGATACAACTGTCAGAACATGAACCTATTAAGACTAAGGTATACTCTATTCCCATGGCATATAGAGACACAGTAAAACAAGAAATTGCGTACCTACTCAAAGAAAACAAAATAAGAAAAGCAGTTGAAGCTAACTATACCTCACAAACTGTCATAGTCAAAAAGAAGAATGGAAAGATTCGACTATGCTGTTGTTACAGACAATTGAATAATATTACAAAATTGGACCATGAACCTATTGGAGACCCAAGAGACATTATAGACGACAGAATTGGTAATTCCAGAATATTCACTACATTTGGCTTAAACAGAGGTTTTAGGCAGATAAATATGGATCCTAATTCTGTCAAATATACGACATTTATAGCTATGGATGAAGTATATGAATGGTTAGTGATGCCATTTGGATTAGTCAACGGTACAGCCACGTTTAGTAGATATATGAAAGTGATGTTACAAGGCATTCCAAATGTGGTACATTACGTAGACGACATATGTATCCACACAAAATTGGGAAACACATATCCATACACTTGAAGCTGTACTGGATAGACGCAAGAAACATAATGTTACAATCTCACCAGAAAAGATTAACATTGGAAAAAAATATATTGATTTTCGGGCATATAGAATAGGAGGAGGTAAAGTCACTCCTACTGCAAAGAATGAAAACAAGATCTTTAACCTGTCAGTCCCAAAATCTAAGAAACAAGTTCAAGCCCTGCTGGGATTATGTTACTTTTACAGACCTTTCATTTCAAATTATGCAGAAATTGTTCACCCACTAACAGAAATTTAAAAAAACACAGATATTCGAAAATTTAAGTTTTTATGAGATTGCCTCAACGCATTGGAGAACATTCAGGAAGAAACCCATCTTGGTTACACCTCAATAGGACAAACCTTTCGTTGTTTCTACTGATGCATCGTCTATTGCATTGGGAGCTTGTCTCATGCAAGAACATGATGGTATTCTTCAACCTATACAATATATGAGCAGAAATGTGACAAAAACAGAACGTAACTACAGCACCATAGGGAGATAATGTTTAGCCATAGTGTGGGCTCTACAAAAACTTCAAAAATACCTTCTAGGTAGAACATTCACTCTTCGAACAGATCACAAACAACTTTTGGCATTCAACAAGAAGAAAATAAGCAATGCAAAAGTAAATAGATGGGCTATGCTATTAGCCGACAACAAATTTGACATTAAACCTGATAAAGGAAAGGACAATTAGGTTGCAAACATATTAAGTAGAATGACAACAAATACAGACATTCTGTGAATTCCTAAATGATAAAACCAGAGACTCTATTAATATTAGTATTTTTATTCACTGAACAATAGACAAGGAGCAGTGTTGAATTCCACTGGACAATATATTTAATTTTAATTTTATGAGTATTTATTGTTAAAAGTATTTTACGTACGCAATTTTAGTTGTGTTACAAGTTCAGTTTCATTTTTTCAGTACAGGTAGACTGTTGAAGTCCTACAGATTTTTTTCTCTTGATTTTCATGTCTAGATATTGTGTGTAAAGTAATGATTGTCCATTGATGATGAATAATTGAATGTAGATTAATTTGATTATATTAAGACCAAAAATGTTGTATTTAATAAACATTTTTTTTGAAGGATGGGGGGTAATGTCACGTGAGAATCACGAGATTAGTGACAGAGAGGTCACATGGGTGAAAGCGGCGATAAGGAGTTCGGAGAGTAATGGCGAATGTGTGGCTGATGTCTCCACGTTGTTAAACATCAAAGTTATATTTATGTACATAGTGTGCATGTGTGCATATTTAAGTTATTTTATTGACATTAATTCTTCAGAGGATTATAGCATGAAAGATTTTGTATTGTGATAACGCCTACAAAACACATTTATAAGTAATTCGTCACAAGACGTTACAATTTTGTTGCGGACCGCTTCGTTTGTGATGTGCGCTGTGTAGGAGATGTTCAGCATCTTTCTGAAACATATCATCTTAAGCGCATTTATTCTTCTTTGGACGTCTGCAGTGAGCGCTCAAGCCTCACAACCACACAAGAAGACCGACATATTCAGAGAGCGCACTAGTCGAATCTTTGATCTCATGGAGAGCTTCTTGCTTTGCCAGATGTGTTTTAGTTTGCTCAGTGCTGCCGTTGTTTGGGCCAATCTGGCAAGAATTTGTGGCTCTGAGCCTTCGTCGAATATTATGGCCCCTAGATATTTAAAGCTGGAGACCTCTTCGACTTTTTGCCCATTTATCATAATTTCGTTTGTTAATTTTCTATTTGCCATGACTTTGGTCTTTTCTGCATTAATTTCCATGCCGTACGCCTTTGTTGTTTTCTCTAGTTTTGCAAGGAATTCTTTTACTGCACTGCCTCAAATAGATTAGTCACGCAATCGTAGTTAGTATATAAAGGTGAAATCATAGTCACAGTGTAATAGGCATAGAAAGGGACTCTTGATCAAAATTTTCAGAAGATTTCTGAGAGAACCAATCGGAGCCCCATATTTCGAAGAGACCTAATCAGGGCCTCGCATTTTGAAGAGACTCAATCAGAGCCCCACATTTCGAAGAGACCCAATCATAGCCGCACATTTCAAAGAGACCCAATCAGAGCCCCACATTTCGAAGAGACCCAATCAGAGCCACACATTTCGAAGAGACCTAATCAGAGCCCCGCATTTCGAAGAGACCCAATCAAAGGACCACATTAATTTCGAAGAGATAAAATCAGAGCCTCGCATTTCGAAGAGACGAGAGCCCCACATTTCGAAGAGACCCAATCAGAGCCGCACAATTCGAAGAGACCCAATCAGAGCCCCACATTTCAAAGAGACCTAATCAGAGCCTCGCATTTCGAAGAGGCCAAATCAGAGCCGCCCATTTCGAAGAGACCCAATCAGAGCCCCATATTTCGAAGAGACCTAATCAAAGCCCGTATTTCGAAGAGATCCAATCAGAGCCCCGCATCTCGAAGAGACCCAATCAGAGCCTCGCATTTCGAAGAGACCCAATCAGAGCCCTACATTTTGAAGAGACCCAATCAAAGCCCCGCATTTCAAAGAGACCCAATCAAAGCCCCGCATTCATCAAACTGATGCATTTCAACGGGTTAACAGCAATAAACAAGAACTCAATCGTGTAGTTTCAACTACGGGTTTTAATTTAGGCTTTTTTGTTTTGCAAACCGATTATCAGTTATGTCAATCCGATTTTACACTGATTATCGTTTTGCCGCTGACTTCATAGAAATTAGGGGTGTACCGGACGTCGGCTCCGTCTCCGACAAATCCGGAATCCGGCATATAAAATTAAATTCGATAATCTGTTCGAGAAATTTAAAACCTATTATCGCTTTCAAAATCGATAATCGGATTTCCGTTTATCGTTTAACAACCCTAGTATCAATCCTTTCTCACATTCTCTTTTTGTGCCCCCAAACAACGGATAACTCTACCATTACACATTCGCAGTATTCCAGATACAAAGGCCTTCAAGACTTCACTTAAAACGCATCTTTTCAAACTTTTAATTTAATAACAATCAAACATTTCTTTAAATGATAAACGTAGCTGATGTACATTGTAACGTTGTTATATGTCGTAGTCATGTTAGTAATGTTGTATGTACTACACGGCACTTATTATATGTGTGTAACTATTTTTATGTGAAGCGCTGTGAACTCAGCTACTTGTTTGGGTACAGTGCCACATAAAGTATCAAATTATTATTATTATTATTATTATTATTTATGAAAGATAAGCTACCAGACACAAACTGAAAGTGTATTTACGCATGTAGCCTACGTATGAACTGTACATGGCTACGAGGTGCGTTGCTAAAACGTTGTACGTTCAATTTTAGCACATTATCTCCCTTCGCTCATCATTCGGCTATTTTTAAAGTTTTAATTTATAAATTATATTTGTCTAAACCAAATCCTATTGTCTTTTATACTATTTTTAAATTAAAAATTAATGACATTACGCTAATGAATATCGACGCAGAATGTAATTACTATCTAAAACAATGAGTTGTCCATTCCCATCAAGGATTCAAAATATTTTTTTAAGAATAAAAATGAGAGCAAATTCATATCAAGTGAAATACAATTGCGATTCATTTCATGTGTTATGACATTATTACAGCTTTTTATTCTGACCGTATCTTTCGTTTTCCGTTCATATTTCAAAAGAGTCTTCTAACATTTTATGATTTAATTCGTTTGAGAACCTAAGTATTACTAAATATTAATAGTATCCTATCCATAATTATCTTGCTCATGGGACACATTGACTGCAGACAGTGCACGTATACAGACATACTCCTTGAAGATGCTAAAATTTTTTGATAACTTTCATTGTTTTCATAAGCTTCTGTGATGAGTCTGTCTATTTATAAAATTTACGATTGTAATTTTTTGTTCGGACGTCAAGTAATATTTTAGAGAAGAACAAAAAAATATGAACTTGTTTTGTTTCAGTCATTATTTGTAATTGATTATAAAGGCATATAAAAAACGAAAACAAAATTGTACTCGCTGTTCTTAACAGAGACGTCTTTTTGATCATCTCAACAGTTTTCTTACGTCGATTGTTACTGCTATAACATATGTTTTGATTAGTCAATTATTTATCGGGTGATGTTAAGGAAAATTTCCCCGGATAATCGAATAACACAATTTGAATTCATCTTCTTGTTATTCGGAGAAGGCAGTGCTCTTCTCGATATTGCGTTAGTTCTAATGTATCCAATGTCAAAGATCAAAAGCATTGACGTACAAGGAGGGACAGACGCCGACGTAAGAGTGAGAATTTGCAAAGCAAGAACAGCATTTAAACAGCTTAAAAAGTTTGGAGCTGCAACAACTTGACCCTTCAGACCAAGGTCAGAATATTCAACACCACAGTAAATCCCGTCTTGCTATACGGAGCAGAAACATGGCGAACATCAGCAGCCGTTTCAAAGAGGCTTAAAACATTTACAAACACATGTCTCCGGACAATTCTCCGAATCCTCTGGCCTAACGTCATCACCAACGAGGACCCATGGCAACGCACACAACAACAGCCAGTGGAAGAGCTAATACGCCAGCGCGGATGGAGATGGATTGGCCACACTCTCAGAAAGCCTACATCCAGCATTGTGAGACAAGCCCTCACATGGAACCCCCAAGGCAAGAGGAAAAGAGGTCGTCCCAAAATGTCCTGGAGCAGGGAACTGGAGGCAGACACCAGAATGAGCGGGCACAGCTGGGGACAGATTGAGAGACTGGCGAAGGACCGGGATGCCTGGAGAGACTTTGTTCATGGCCTATGCCCCAGATGGGACGAAGGGCGATGAGGACTTTCAACCCCTGATCAATTTCAAGAAGAAAGCGTCTTAGCACAAATCTTGCCCTTATTTTCGACAAAGTTGCATGTTATGGCCGCACTCGAGATCTTTAACAACCGACGCGTATATATACAACGTAAATTGATGGAAACTGTTACTTCAAGGCCATAAGCTACATTCTGACAAACAAATCCTCTTCAGAGATAAAGTAACTCAAGACATGAACACTGGCATTGCAAAACAACTACCATGCCTACTTGAATAAAAATGTGGAATGGGTTGCCTGAGGTAACCAGGAAAACCAACACTCTATCAATATTAAAAACTTTAATAAAAATGCAAGACAATATATAAAATCCAGGGATAAGTGTAAGACGCAATAATCTTATGTATAGAAGGAGCGTCTCTAAATAATAAGATAAGATAAGGATAAAATATCCAAAGTGTTAGTACGCGTTTGAAAAGCAAGAAATATAACTACGTTTGAATTATTTTTAAAAATAATTCCTGTAGTGCTTGATTAAGTTTATGATAAATGCATGGGGAAAAAAAGAAAAACGCCAATCAACATACAATATTTGCAATGTATGTCACGTCCGTCCCGTCCTGTCTGTGACGCTACAAATTTAGAAAGCAGCGCAACAAATTACTGCGTCAAAAATTCGAACGTCCCGTATAAAATTGTTCAATATTAAAATTAAGTAATAAAATAAACGAAAGTTCTGTATTAAATTATTTTTTATTCTGATGTGTATTTTTTCAAAATAGATATATTTCACCTGAATGTATTTATTTTGAAAAATTCCGTCATTTTTGACGGGTAATACACTAGTTCCATATATATTTATACAGACTATAAATTTTGATCTAGAATCGTCGAAATAATATACGTTTTCATATATAACGACAGCATCATTTTCAAATAAAAGGCCATGCTCCTTTCATTCATGGTAAAACATTTCATGATTATAATTTTATTTTAATGTTAACAATTTTGCTACTTTAGAATATAGTTTAACTATAGTTTAACTGCTCTGACAGAGCTAAAACATCAATAAAAACTCTTAAAAGCCATTTTTATTTTTTTTACTATATATTCTCTTGTTGTCAAAGGGGTATATTCTGGCCTGAGGGGGTACATTCCCGGGTATATTCTGGCCTGAGGATGTACATTCCCGGGTATATTCTGGCCTGAGGGGGCACATTCCCGGGTATATTCTGATCAGGGGTTTAATCTGACCTGTTACACCGGTACCGCTCAGGGGCGTTGCTAGTAAGTTGAGGGGGGGAACGAAACGGTCGCTTTGGAATAACCCGACCCTCAACGGGTACTGTGCTTTTCATAATCGGCATTGCATCTCATGCTCTGCCTAGGATCCGTACAGTGACTGCGATCATATTTGACGAGCACGTAACTACTAACATATCGGACTTCGGCATTGCCTGCCAGGAGTTGTCGGTTTCAGGTTGCGGTCAGCTCCGCAACCCTACTCGTCTGTCGAGCCACGTAGAGGTCAACCCCTTTTCGACATGATATCGAAGCTTTCAAATAATTTTGAATATATTTCAAACTGAAGTTAATTCTACATTTAAACATTTTAAAAAGCTGCATGTTGCATGATGTCTTTCATGAAATTATTGATGAATACAATAAGATTTTCAATTACAAATATTAACTAATTTTTTAAGTATACATCTATGAAATTACCTTCCCCTCCCTTCTTTGGTACACATAACTTCAGCAGTCACCACTTCCATCTTGCTATTTACCTTTTCACCATAATTATCGCAAAGTGAAATTCCATTCTCTACGCATTGCTTGAGTTCCGAAAGACGACTGAAGTAATTTTGAAAAATTTCAGGGGGCTGTTTCTGAATGTTACTTTTATTCACAATCATGTTTTCAAAAATAACAAGACATTTACGAGTTTAGAGAGGAGATTAAAAACTCAATTCCTAAGCACCCGCAGGATCTTTCGTGGTTTTCTTTATCAAATGTGAGACCTGAGACATTTTCACAATTAGAACACCTTTTCAATTGTTCGCACCCGTCGACTGGGCTACAGTCTGAGAGAACTGAGACCAAAATAATGATATTACATTACATTTCAAAGTTAGTTTGACAAAATTTAAAAGGTAATTTAAAGATATTTTTAAAAGAAAATAGAAAGTTATTCATCAGAAAGTTTAACCTAAAAATGCCTGCACATTTTATGTTCGGAAAAAAGTAAAATAAATTAATGTAATAAAGTAAATTAAATTAAAATTCCCTTTTTTCCGACCCTGCTGACCTATGGAGCAAGTGAAGCAACGTTCGCAAGTTCCTATAGCCACGTCATACGAGGAGATTGTGTGGCTAGCACAATGCCCAGCCGCCTTGCCTTTACCATAACTAATGTAAGGTAAGCATTTGGAGCTGGGTGGACACAGGGATTCCCTTAGTCACGGGACCAAGCCCCTGCCTTCACAATGATTCTAAGCCGGTGACAACCGAGAGCGCTGCCGCTTGACCACCGCGCCCCTGGTATAGGAATACTTTACAACTTAAATATAAATTTTGAAAAATGATTTTTATTTTTTTGTCCAGTAAAAAATGGGGACTGAAGGAAAAGATCTGTTGGAGGTAAAATGGACATTAAAAACCAACCAATCTTACTATAAGTCATTGAATTGTTTTTACATTCTTGGAAAATCACATGCCTGACTTTTTTGAGAGCCGGAGGAATAAAAATCTATCTAAGTTAAAACAATTTAAAATAACTTATTTTTAGCATTTTCAAAAACGAATTTTTCCACCGGTATGAATAACATATTTTTTTTTGTATAGCAGTTATCGTAAATTCTATACAATAAATAAGGTTAATATATAATACGTTGATTTCGAAACCTAAATCAGGCTTTTTTTTAAAAAATTAGTTTCAATTTCTTACATAAAATCGATGTTGTTACATTTGTGATTTAACATTCAGTTGACTGTAATAAATAACTTTAATTCAAGGCCGCTAATAAAATTAGCATTAATCATTAATTTAATTAAAATTAAAATAAAGCAATTAATTCTAATTTAGAAATACAACACAAAGATAACTTGATACAACCCTCAGATAGACATTAGGATAAAAACACCTTTCTTATTCCGTGTGCAAGAACAAATACATACAAATTTTCATTCTTCCCGTCCGGAATTCGGGCGTGGAATGGGTTGCCTGAAGAATCCAGGAAAGCCAACACTTTATCAACGTTTAAATTTCTGCTAAAAATGCAGGACTAGACATAAACCATAGATAAGCTTAGGACGCAATAATCTTCTGTATAGAAGGAGCGTCTGTAAACAGATAAGATAAGATAAGATAAGATAAGATAATCAGGTATGTGGTGGGTAAAGGTGTTGGGTTCAAAGGTAAGATGTGTTTAAATACGTTTTATGTTTGCATGATTGTATTTATTGGAGGGATAACATCAGAGTTCAAACAAAGGCATACAGATACTCTTCATCTTTACCAATATATTAATATATATATATATATATATATATATATATATATATATATATATATATATATATATATATTTATGTTTACAGAAGGGAAAAGAAGAAATATAAGCACAATTACTTTTAAAAAATTGTGCTTTTATTTTCTTTACATAATTATTATTGTTTCCTTGGTATAATATGTATTATATAATGTAAGTTTAATTTTAATAGTTGCGATAAGTTGTACTGTCGAAGGCATAATCCGAAACACCTACTTGACATTTAACTTATATGACTATAATGTTTTTGTTTGTTTTTTTAATTATAATAAATTTGAATGAACTTAGGATAAGAATAAAAAAAACATATTGCTAAAAAATAATTATATGAGATTATCCCTTAAATTAAGCATAATTCATATTTTCAATACATCATTTAACAATAAACTGATTTTAATTATAATATTTTAAAAATAAAATCAGAAGTTACAAGTATTGTTTTTTGTTTATTCCTGTTCGTCCATCACAGCACCCTGTTAAATCCTGTATGCGTCACCAGGCAGATGAAAGTCATGTGAGTCACATATATTTATTTTAAATTACGGTTTCTGATTTTTTAAACTGTGGGTGAGACTGCAATCAGGGTAATCCTATATAATAAAAGGCTTATTTCTGTCCTGTCATCTATAGCGATTGGTCTCTCAAATACACATGACTCCTACAGCCAATCATATCAAGTTTACGTGGACGTTCAAAACGAGTTATTTTTGGTGCAGTATTTCTTCTAAGAGTTTATTTTGAGTTATGCGCGCTGGGATTTATAGCAAAAAGCTATGTTTTTACGAGTTATTTATTTTAACTATAATGAATAGTATTTTTGACACGATGCACATGTAAAGCCGGTCGAGACGGCTGTTGGATGGGAGTTACAACATGCCACCGAACGGTGGCCGAACGTCCTTGGACGGGCTTTGTTGCTCGTAGTAACAGATTAGTTGATAGATAATATGCAGAGAGGGTATGAGTGAGCCTGACGAGACGTAACAAAACATTGAATTAATTTCTTTATATCAGTTTTATTTGTGTACTTTTTGTTCGTTGATGAAGGCTCTTTGCCGAAACGATCGCTGTTTCTGATTTAGTCATTTAATTGTGTATGTTTGAATATAAAATGCATTTACTTATCAGTATAGACGTAACTATTATGTAAATTATATAGTTTAACATAACTAAATACAAAGATTATTTGAGGAATGGAGTAGACCGTGTGATCATAGAACAATCCATTAAAATAAATTCGTTGCGGAAAGTTCTTTTTCCAAGAAACTTAATGGCAACGGCATTTAAACTGTCAAATATATACTTGAAACATAAATGCCCGTTTGTAATTTAAATATGCTACCACAAATTTGAGGCATACGTACCAAACAACGCGACAGAAACTGCCAAGAAGATCAGGACTTTCAACATGTCTTTTGTTATCTGTTGCAGACGCTCGTGCTATGACGAAGATTTTTGCGGTCTCCCGGTGGTGAAAGTTGTGGAGATCCATGACGTTCACCAGCTTTTATGGAGGACTTCGGTTTCTGAAACTGCTCTTTTTTTGATGGTTCTCAAAAATTATTTTCAAGTTCACCAATTTAAAAAATAAATAAAATAAATAGATCGGGAAAAGCGTAACAGTAAAAATATATTTTCTTTTTTTATGTGATTTACTACCAGAGTTTTTTTTTAATTTCGTACAGATGATACATACATGTAGATATATTAATTTCTAAAAAGCTAATAAGAGTTAACGTGATACAGAAATATTTTGTCAAAATCTGTAAAAGATCTTAAGACGTTTATTTTTATTTCTACTTAAGAGGCTTTTGTATAACAATGTATAACCAATTCAATACTAGCCATAATTTCAGTTATAGAACGAAGAAGAAAATAATATTTTTTACACCTAACGACCAATGCTCCATCTAAGGTTCGTTTGTCAGTGTGCAAAGTAAAAAAAAGACAAACTCTTGTGCCAAGTGAAAAACTAATGTGTAAAGTTAAAGAAGATCTTATTTTTGTGCAAAATAGTATACCCTAAAACATAATTTTTATATTATACTTGCCGTGCGGTAATTTAAAAAACACTTCACGGCGTTGGTCAAATATTAGTGGGGCCGCACAGCCACGCCTAGTAAAGGAAACATTGTTGACGACTCTTTTCAACCGGCTTTGAACCATCCAAGTCCAGGTAATTGTTGAACCATCCAAGTCCAGGTAATTGTTGAACCATTCAAGTCCAGGTAATTGTTGAACCATTCAAGTCCAGGTAATTGTTGAACCATCCAAGTCCACGTAATTGTTGAACCATTCAAGTCCAGGTAATTGTTGAACCATTCAAGTCCAGGTAATTGTTGAACCATCCAAGTCCACGTAATTGTTGAACCATTCAAGTCCAGGTAATTGTTGAACCATTCAAGTCCAGGTAATTGTCCCCGAAACACGTGCAGGGCTTGAAAGTAGAATTAATTACAAGGAGTTAGATCCTCCTCTTTGTGTTTTTATATCGTTTCTCCTGTTTGATTTGTTCTACATGGTGCAGGGCCAGCGTTCTTTCGTTTGTTTCGACGTAATAAAGTCTGTGAACGTTTTGTATTGATCTTTGGAGTTTATGTCGACAAGCGCTTTTCATACAACAGGCGTTACAAGAAAATAAAACCACAGGAACATAAATGAAACGAGCATTTTGAATTATCACTATGTGGCTAACAAATAAACAGTGTAGACGAACACATCAAAAAGCCATCTACATAAAACACAAGAAAACAGGTTAGAGAATGCTAAGATTGCCGCAACGTTTGCTAACACGTGTAATGGCGTATTTCATTTTTAATAGTATGGACAAAACTGGCAGAATCTATTAATAGAAATATCCAGTGATAAATTTGATAAAAGTTACGAGCCAACGTGTAAATGTACGTTTAAAGAGAAGGAAGTATCGTCAATTTAACTCAGTTTATTGGACTTGAACTAGAAAAAATAAAGTTTCGTATTTTTTACTATTTTAACAATTCTGAGAAGTTATTGACTCATTTGTATTAACGCTTTAAAACATTGTTCCCGTTAAAATGTTGTCTAAACATAGTACATAACAGAATGATTTATGACTTTTTTCTGGTCTTAGAAATGACAAGCCCTATGTAAAAGCCGTACTAAAACATAAAAATTTACTTCTATGACCTATTCTTGATTTAACTCAAATCACATTCTTGCATATCGATCCTAAACACTTTTACAAGTCAGTGCAAACAGACTGTAGACCACATCTCATACAGTTTCAGTCTCACTACCTCTCTTACTGTCTCAGTCTCACTACATCTCATACAGTCTCAGTCTCACTACCTCTCTTACTGTCTCAGTCTCACTACCTCTCATACAGTCTCAGTCTCACAACCTCTCTTACTGTGTCAGTCTCACTACCTCTCTTACTGTCTCAGTCTCACTACCTCTCTTACTGTCTCAGTCACACTACCTCTCTTACTGTCTCAGTCACACTACCTCTCGTACAGTCTCAGTCTCACTACCTCTCTAACTGTGACAGTCTCACTACCTCTCATACAGTCTCAGTCTCACTACCTCTCATATAGTCTCAGTCTCACTTCCTCTCTTACTGTGTCAGTCTCACTACCTCTCATACAGTCTCAGTCTCACTACCTCTCTTACTGTCTCAGTCTCACTACCTCTCTTACTGTCTCAGTCACACTACCTCTCATACAGTCTCAGTCTCACTACCTCTCTTACTGTCTCAGTCTCACTACCTCTCATACAATCTCAGTCTCACTACCTCTCTTACTGTCTCAGTCACACTACCTCTCTTACTGTCTCATTCTCACTACCTCTCTTACTGTCTCAGTCTCACTACCTCTCTAACTGTGACAGTCTCACTACCTCTCATACAGTCTCAGTCTCACTACCTCTCAATTAGTCTCAGTCTCACTATCCTCTCTTACTGTGTCAGTCTCACTAACTCTCATACAGTCTCAGTCTCACTACCTCTCTTGCTGTCTCAGTCTCACTACCTCTCTTGCTGTCACAGTCTCACTACCTCTCTTACTGTCTCAGTCTCACTACCTCTCTTACTGTCTCAGTCTCACTACCTCTCTTGCTGTCTCAGTCTCACTACATCTCTTACTGTGTCAGTCTCACTACCTCTCTTGCTGTCACAGTCTCACTACCTCTCTTAATGTCTCAGTCTCACTACCTCTCTTACTGTCTCAGTCTCACTACCTCTCTTGCTGTCTCAGTCTCACTACATCTCTTACTGTGTCAGTCTCACTACCTCTCTTACTGTCTCAGTCTCACTACCTCTCTTGCTATCTCAGTCTCACTACCTCTCTTACTGTCTCAGTCTCACAACCTCTCTTACTGTCTCAGTCTCAGTACCTCTCTTGCTGTCTCAGTCTCACTACATCTCTTACTGTGTCAGTCTCACTAGCTCTCTTACTGTCTCAGTCTCACTACCTCTCTTACTGTCTCAGTCTCACTACCTCTCTTACTGTCTCAGTCTCAGTACCTCTCTTGCTGTCTCAGTCTCACTATATCTCTTACTGTGTCAGTCTCACTAGCTCTCTTACTGTCTCAGTCTCACTACCTCTCTTACTGTCTCAGTCTCACTACCTCTCTTACTGTCTCAGTCTCAGTACTTCTCTTGCTATCTCAGGCTCAGTTTCCCTACATTTCTTGTTGTCTCAGTCTTACTATCTCAGTATGTCTCAGTACCTCTAATACTGTCTAAGTCACACAACCCATCATACTTCCACAGATTTCTACCTTTCTCCCTGTATCAATCTAACTACCTCTCTTAATGTCTCAGTCTCACTACCTCTCTTGCTATCTAAGTATCACTATCTAAGTCTCAGTCTCACTACCTCGCATACTGTCTCAGTCTCACTACCTCTCTTGCTATCTAAGTATCACTATCTCAGTATCTATATCTCTAAAAATGTATAATGTCTAACTACCTCTCTTACTGTCTCAGCCTTACTACCTCTCATACTGTCTCAACCTTATAACCACTCTTAATGTCTCAGTCTCACTACCTCTCATACTGTCTTAGCATTTCTATCTCTCTTACAGTCTAAGTTTTACTACCTCTCTAACAGTCTCAGCCTTACTACCTCTCTAACAGTCTCAGCCTTACTACCTCTCTAACAGTCTCAGCCTTACTACCTCTCATACAGTCTCAGTCTCACTACCTCTCTTACTGTCTCAGTCTCACTACCTCTCTTACTGTCTCAGTCACACTACCTCTCATACAGTCTCAGTCTCACTACCTCTCTTACTGTCTCAGTCTCACTACCTCTCATACAGTCTCAGTCTCACTACCTCTCTTACTGTCTCAGTCCCACTACCTCTCTTACTGTCTCAGTCTCACTACCTCTCTTACTGTCTCAGTCTCACTACCTCTCTGTGTCAGTCAATCTCACTACATCTCATACAGTCTCAGTGTCAGTATCTCTCTTGCTGTCTCAGTCTCACTACCTCTCTTGCTGTCTCAGTCTCACTACCTCTCTTGCTGTCACAGTCTCACTACCTCTCTTACTGTCTCAGTCTCACTACCTCTCTTACTGTCTCAGTCTCACTACCTCTCTTGCAGTCTCAGTCTCACTACATCTCTTACTGTGTCAGTCTCACTACCTCTCTTGCTGTCACAGTCTCACTACCTCTCTTAATGTCTCAGTCTCACTACCTCTCTTACTGTCTCAGTCTCACTACCTCTCTTGCTTTCTCAGTCTCACTACATCTCTTACTGTGTCAGTCTCACTACCTCTCTTACTGTCTCAGTCTCACTACCTCTCTTACTGTCTAGTCTCACTACCTCTCTTGCTATCTCAGTCTCACTACCTCTCTTACTGTCTCAGTCTCACAACCTCTCTTACTGTCTCAGTCTCAGTACCTCTCTTGGTGTCTCAGTCTCACTACATATCTTACTGTGTCAGTCTCACTAGCTCTCTTACTGTCTCAGTCTCACTACCTCTCTTACTGTCTCAGTCTCACTACCTCTCTTACTGTCTCAGTCTCACTACCTCTCTTGCTGTCTCAGTCTCACTATATCTCTTACTGTGTCAGTCTCACTAGCTCTCTTACTATCTCAGTCTCACTACCTCTCTTACTGTCTCAGTCTCACTACCTCTCTTACTGTCTCAGTCTCAGTACCTCTCTTGCTGTCTCAGTCTCACTATATCTCTTACTGTGTCAGTCTCACTAGCTCTCTTACTGTCTCAGTCTCACTACCTCTCTTACTGTCTCAGCCTTATAACCACTCTTAATGTCTCAGTCTCACTACCTCTCATACTGTCTTAGCATTTCTATCTCTCTTACAGTCTAAGTTTTACTACCTCTCTAACAGTCTCAGCCTTACTACCTCTCTAACAGTCTCAGTCTTACTACCTCTCTTACTGTCTCAGTCTCACTACCTCTGTAACTGTCTCAGTCTTACTATCTTTCTTACTGTCTCAGTCTCACTACCTCTCTTACTGTTTCAGTCTCACTACCTCTGTAACTGTTTCAGTCTTACTATCTTTCTTACTGTCTCAGTCTCACGACCTTTCTTACTGTTTCAGTCTCACTACCTCTGTTACTGTCTCAGCCTTACTACCTCTCAAACTGTCTTAGTCGCACTACCTCTGTAATTGTCTCAGTCTTAATACCTCTCTTACTGTCTCAGTCCCACTACCTCTGTACTGTCTCAGTCTCACTACCTCTCATACTGTCTCAGCCTTACTACCTTTTATACGGTCTCAGCCCTACTACCTCTTGTACTGCCTCAGTCTCACTACCTCTCTTACTGTCTCAGTCTCACAACCTCTCTAACTGTCGGAGTCTTACTACCTATCTTACTATCTCAGACTCACTACATCACTAATTGTCTCAGTCTCACTACCTCTCTTACTGCCTCAGTCACACTACATCTGTTGTTATCTCAGTCTCACTACCTCTCTAACTGCCTCAATCCCACTACATCTTTTTTATCACAGTCTCACTACCTCTCATACTGTCTCAGTCTCACTACCTCTGTTACTGCCTCAGACACACTACATCTTTTGTTATCTCAGTCTCACTAGCTCTCTTACTGTCTCAGTCTCACTACCTCTCTTACTGCCTCAGTCTCACTACCTCTCTTACTGCCTCAGTCACACTACATCTGTTGTTATCTTAGTCTCACTACCTCTCTAACTGCCTCAGTCTCACTACCTCTCTTAATGCCTCAGTCACACTACATCTGTTGTTATCTCAGTCTCACTACCTCTCTTACTGCCTCAGTCTCACTACCTCTCTTACTGACTCAGTCACACTACATCTGTTGTTATCTCAGTCTCACTACCTCTCTTACTGCCTCAGTCTCACTACCTCTCTTACTGCCTCAGTCACACTACATCTGTTGTTATCTCAGTCTCACTACCTCTGTTACTGCCTCAGTCACACTACATCTGTTGTTATCTCAGTCTTACTACCTCTCTTACTGCCTCAGTCTCACTACCTCTCTTACTGCCTCAGTCACACTACTTCTGTAACTGTCTCAGTCTAACACAAATACATTCATATAGATAAGTAGATTTGATATATTTTCAGACTGAATTTAAAAATGAAATTTTAACATTTACAAGCAACATGAGCAAATTGGAGTATGATTTTACATTTATAATCTTTTTTAATTGATAATTTTCTATTACTTTTTTTTCCCGATCGTAGCAGTTTCGTTATTTACAGAATTTATAGATTTTAACATTGTTTTTAAAAAAATTAGATAAAGACTACTGGTCTTTTCATTATTTTTTTTTAAATTGTAGGACTTCGGAGATTAAATAAGACAATGCTATCAAAAATTTTAAGCGATTTTATCTTATCTTATCTTATCTGTTTACAGACGCTCCTTCTATACAGAAGATTATTGCGTCCTACGCTTTTCTATGGTTTGTGTTTAGTCCTGCATTTGTATTAGAGATTTAAATGCTGATAAAGTGTTGGTTTTCCTGGATTCTTCAGGCAACCCATTCCACGCCCGAATTCCGGACGGGAAGAAGGAAAACTTGTATGTGTTTGTTCTTGCATACGGAATAAGAAAGGTGTTTTTATCCTTATGTCTATCTGAGGGTTGTATTAAGTTATCTTTGTTTTGTATTTCTAAATTAGAATTAATTGCTTTATGTATGATTACTACTTTGCTTTTGGTTCTTCTAGCCTCTAGTGTTTCAAGGTTTAATGATTTAACTAATGGTGTTACTCTTGTCAGTTTCGAATATTCTCCAGTAATGAATCTGTCAGCTCTTTTTTGAATTTGTTCTAGTTTATCAATGTTTTTTTTGGTGGATGGGTCCCATACAGAAGATGCATATTCTAGTACAGGTCTCACCAAAGGGAGGTAGCATTTTAGTTTTATATCTTTATTACATTTGTTAAAGTTTCTTTTTATAAAGCCTAAGGTTTTGTTTGATTTTTTAATAACTTCATTGACATGGGGATACCATAATAGTTTTTCATTTATTAAGACTCATAAGTATTTTGCATCTTTAGTTTGGGTCAGTTCTTTTCCATGAATGTAATATTTTGAATTTATTTGTTTCTTTTTCTTTGTTACCCTTAACAGTTGACACTTTTCTGGGTGGAAAGACATACTCCAGTTAGTTTCTCATTTTATCAATTCTTCTAAGTCTTTTTGTAAACTTTTGCTGTCTTGTTCTGATTTAATTGTTCTATAGATTATACAATCATCAGCAAATAACCTAACTTTTGTACCTGTTGAGATGTTGTTGGGTAAATCATTTATATAAATTAAAAAGAGTAAGGGACCTAGCACAGTTCCTTGTGGAACTCCTGAGTTAACCTTTATTGGTGCAGATTTAGATCCATTAATTATTACAGTTTGTTCCCTGCCCAAAAGGAAGTCTTGGATCCAGTGATGTAAGGAACCTGAGATTCCAAAGTAGTTAAGTTTTTTAAGTAAACTAAGGTGGTTAACTTTGTCAAATGCTTTTGAGAAGTCTAGTAATATTGTATCTATTTGATCATTTTTGTCTAAGCCTTTTGATAGTTCATCTATTAAACCTATTAATTGTGTTTCACATGATCTGGTTTTTCTAAAGCCGTAGTGATGTGGGCATAGGGCAGTATATTTGTCAAGGTGCTTACTATTCTACTATATATTATGTGTTCTAGTAATTTACAGGTGATACTAGTAAGTGATACAGGCCTGTAATTACCAGGGTCTGATTTATCCCTTTCTTAAAGAGTGGAGTTACGTTAGCTAATTTCCAATCCTGGGGCACTTTACCCTGGTTTAGAGAGGCTTGAAAGAGAACTACAAGGATTGCTTAGTTCTTTTAATAACCTTGCAGGCAAATCATCTGGGCCAGTAGCTTTGTTTATTTCTTAATTAGTTTGATGTTGTTATTAGTGTGTATAAAGAGTTTGTTAATTTCTTTATTGGTTTGATGTTGTTATTAGTGTGTATAAAGAGTTTGTTAATTTCTTTATTAGTTTGATGTTGTTATTAGTGTGTATAAAGAGTTTGTTAATTGTTTTATTAGTTTGGTGTTGATCTGTGACACAGTTGTTACAATTTATGTACGAACTATTAAATGAAGTCCCCCGTAATCCAAAGTACAGCGCTTGTATAAATTTCTTGTATGAATGTTAGTTGGCGGCTAAGAAATTTCACATATTCCAGGTTGGTGTTTGGTGGTCTATAATGCTCCCTACAATAAGTGGTGCTGAGTTCGGTGTAATAATTTTACCAAAAAATATTTTTAAAAAGTTTCTTTTTCTTCTTTCATGAAGAAATCTGCTTAACTCCTTATAATTTTTACATTTAACTAACTTTATAGATTTAGTATTTGTTCATTCTCAATGCTTTTAAATTTTAAAAAAATCAGAGATCTTTATTTTTTTTAAAAAGCATATCTCAACAAGAGTTTAGAGCAGGGGTCTACAAACCTTTCTACCGGAGGGCCGCATTAACTGTCAAACACCAGTTTGGGGGGCCGACTACACACAGTTACGTGGTAAACTACAGGTAAAAATAGTATCTTTTTTGGAGATCAAAAGTTCTCCGGATGCTGGATGTGAGGGCCTCGCGGGCCGCATCTGGCCCGTGGGCCGTAGTTTGGAGTCCCCTGGTTTAGGGCTTTGAGTTCGGGAAGTTTTCAACGTGACAGACTTTTTTTTTCATAGTGATTTTTATTATAAAGATCACTAGGTCAGAATGTAATGTTTGTTAGATTAATAAGATACAGACAAATCTAACACTAAAGCTCCATGCTAGCTACACACCTCTTACAGAAACACACTGGATTTTTCGATAGCTTTCATTTTATTTTATTTTTTTCAAAACAAATTTTAAAAATAAAACTTGAACTTTACCATTTTATCAACAATGACTTTTATTACCAAAATTAAACAAAAAAAGTTTATAAAAAGGTTTCGATAAAAGCTTGGGCGTTGACATTTTTTAAAGAAAAAAATCAAATTTCAAATTCATTAGGTAATTTGAATTGCTTTATCAATCAGGACTATTTGGACTTAAAAGAAATTGTCTTTTGTGTGTCCCATAACCTCGTGGTCGTAGGGGGTTCTTATAATTCAATTAGAACTTTCTCGGGGCTTGGTAGAATTGGCGGCACCCATCTCCTCTCCAGGTCAGAGGAGGACTTTTTAGCGATAATCTTTCAACATTTTATTGTGGCTTTAACGTGGGCTGGATCCCACGCCCAACAGCTCGGGAGGTGAGCGCACTATTGATTTCACTATCCAGCCGCCAGATGTAAATTAATCTTTCAATTAAAATCCTTAAACCTTGAAACACTAGAGGATAGAAGAACCAAGAGTAAAGTAGTAATCACACATAAAGCAATTAATTCTAATTTAGAAATACAGCACAAAGATAACTTAATACAACCCTCAGATAGACATAATGATAAAAACACCTTTCTTATTCCGTATGCAAGAACAAACACATACAAATTTTTGTTCTTTCCGTCCGGAATTCGGGCGTGGAATGGGTTGCCTGAAGAAACAAGGAAAACCAATACTTCATCAACATTTAAATCTCTAATAAAAATGCAGGATTAAACACAAACCAGAGATAAGCGTAGGACGCAATAATCTTCTGTATAGAAGGAGCGTCTGTAACAGATTAGATAAGATAAGAGAAAACTAAGAGTGATTTTTCAATCGCGATCTATTTCAGGAATTTCAAAACAACATCTGGTTCACAATCCTTTCTCCTGCTTTACAATTTAGTAGATTCGTTTCATTTCAACGTGACAGTGTTAAGTGGTAATAAACATTTGCTTGCTAAATGTTCAGACCTACATTACCTCTGTACAAAGGAATGCATCTCAGTTGATTATAGGAACGTGTAACAGCTGCGGCGAGAGCCACTGTTTTGGGTTACGAAATTAATTTATTTTATCTGGCCTTGGTATTTTAAAAGTCATTGCCATCCTTCTACCTCGCGAGACGATGGGGCATCACTGTTGGTCTGGACAAAGTAATTCATCTCAGTTGAGTATTGTAGCGTGTAACAGATGCAATGAGAGCCATTGTTTTGGGTTAAGCCATTAATTTATTTTATTCATTTTGTCTTGGCTTGGTTTTCTAAAAATATTCGGCATCCTTCCATCTCCCACGACGATGTTGTATCACCGTTGGGTTGGGTTTGGTTGGGTTTGGTTGGGTTTGGTTGGGTTTGGTTGCATTTCCTCGTGTGGCTGTGCAGTCCTATCCTTGAGTGACAGTCTTTCCAACAGTTTTTGCACACGAGTTCTGTGCTTCCAAATGCTTGGCCTTTCTCCTTACTCTTCTGTCTGTGGAACCCTTCCATCCTTCGCTCCTCGGCTACTATGACGCCCTCTTGGACAACTGTGCGCCACGTAGATCGGACTTCTGCATTAAATTTCAAGTCACGTGTGCATCACTATGTTCTGGACAAAGCAATGCATCTCATTTGAGTATTGGAACGTGGTACAGCTGCGCTGAGAGCCATTGTTTTTGGTTAAGCAATTAAATTATTTTTTAAAAATTAATTTTCTCTTGGCTTGGTATCCTAAACATATTCGTCATCCTTACATCTCACGAGACGATGGGGCATCACTGTTTGTTGTTCTGGATAATGTAATACATCTCAGATGTGTATAGGAAAGTGTAACAGCAGGACTGAGAGCCTTTGTTTGGGTTAAGCAATTAATTTGTTTTATTCATTTTGTCTGGACTTGGTATCCTACAAATACAACTAAGCCGTTGGTAGACGTGGACTTCATGGGTCGAGAATTTGTTTATCTCAACTGACCACAGGTTCCCAAACTTTTTCGAGTGGCGACCCCTTGTTATGAGAGTCAACTATCCCACTACCCCGACATAATTTAAAAATTTGAATCCAATATTTAACAAAAACTATTGGACATCGATTTTAGATATATTTTATTGTACTTTGTTTAATAATATATATATTTACGCTCAATTATGTAGCCTAACGCTAAGGGACATCACTCTGCTTCTTTTTAATTTTGCGTTGCAAGCAGTGCTGATTGACTCAAATAGTTATTTTTTGGTGCAGTAATTTGGTGCGCTGCTTTCTAAAATTAGTTAAAAAATCGTGTGGTGATTAGCACTGTAAAATTTATTATATAAATACTTTGTTTAATTTTCAGGAATATTTCGTATTTATCATACAAGGATAAGTTACTTGGGCTTTTGACCAAAAAATAAAGTGGGCGCCTTAGGCGCTCACAACCTCAATTTAAAATTACTTTGTGTACATTTAAGGTAGTTTAATATTACGTATCTATCATACAAGGACAAGTTTGTTGGGCTTTTGAAAAATAAAAGTGGGCGCCGCAGCACAACCTATGTTATATACATACTTTGTGTACATTTCAGGAATATTTCGTATTTATCATACAAGGATAAGTTACTTGGGCTTTTGACATAAAAAATAAAATTAAAATAAAAAAAAACTATTATAATATACTTTGTGTACATTTAAGAAATTTTAATTTTACGTATTTATCATACAAGGACAAGTTAGTTGGGCTTTTGAAAAAGGTGGGCGCCGCAGGCACCTTTAAAAAAGGGGGCGCCGCAGGCGCCACGGCGCCGCAGCACAAACTAGTAAATAATATAATTTGCAAATGTCACGTAGTGTCAGTCTGTCCGTGACGCTACTAATTTTAGAAAGCAGCGCACCAAATTACTGCACCAATGCATCAAAAGGTGTGCAAATTAAATATGCGCTGTAAAAAAATATTATATGACGTCATTATTTTCGCTGATATTTTAACTTTGGAAAAGGGATCAATGTAATAAACAGCCCCCTAAAAACAACGTTTTTGACTATAAATCCCTTATATATATCCCTTAAAGTATTGATTATGTTCCAACGCGACAAACATTTACAGCCTGAAACTGCGTGAATTCCACCTGGTTAAAACACGAGATGTTGTCACCGATGGCTGGCGTGAAGTCAAGTGACCCGTAAAATGTAAACAATAGCGATTGCTACATATAGTTTTATATAGATAAACTAAAAATGCATTAATTTAATAATGCTACGTGTGATTTATCTGAAACTTTGATACGATGCATTGTTAGGTGCCACGGGTCTGTGTGCCAAATTTCAGCTCGATGGCTTTACGGAAAGTGGGTCATTTTTTACTTTTGTTTTTCCCGCCCGCCCGACGACGAACGACAGACAGAGAGAGAGGGCGGTGAAGTTAAGATTAGGGATTTAATAAAACAAACCCGAAAAAATAAAAGTTTTTGACAATAAATCCCTTATATCTGAGACATAACTAAAAGTATTGATTATGTTCAAACGCAACAAATATTTACAGACTGAATCTGTCTTAACTCCCAACAATTAATGACTAATGACAACATAAAACAGACTTCATATCTCTAGGCAGACGCTTAACCTGGTTTTTCGCGCCCTTGGCTAATTCATTTTTGGCACCCTTGAGAAATAGGGAAAATACTAAATTATACATAATAAATTTTTGATTATTGAAGGATTAGCCCTCGGCCCCCTTGTCAACTGCCCCGATGCCAAGTCGTTGTTACGCCTCTGTCCCTAGATTCGAATCAAACATAATTCTACACTAGTAAAATACTGATATCTTGTAACGAAGGATAAACAACGAAAAAATGGACAATTTTTATAACTTTAATCGTACACATGAATATTAATGCCATTATATTTTTTTTATTGTTATTGAATCAAAATATAACCTTTTTTTGTGTAAATTTAGAGTTTGAAAAATTAGAAATTTGCTTGAATTTGTCCTAAAGCATCTTATGTTCGCCTCGAGTCTTAACCTCATCTTGTGCTGGAGTAAATCCATGGCGTCGTGCATGTCTACTGAAATATTTGGAACAAAGTTTCACATCATGATAATTAATAAGAAAAACCCGTAAAAAACCAAGTTTTTAACTATAAATCCTTTATGTGCGAGAAGTAACTAAAAGAATGTTCATTATAATACGCAGCGCCAGACCATCCAGAAATACAAAATTGCAGTTGTGTCGTAAAACATGTTTAATATAATGCGCACCGATCAGGAATATGTTTATAAAAAGAGTTGTCAATAAAATACGCACCTTATTGCGCGACAGAAAGGTCGTTCAATATAATACGCACCGCGACGCTCTATCTCAAAAAAATAGCATGATACATAGGAATAAATAAAATAATCTAAAAAATCAATAATTTAATTACGGTCCATGCGATCGATCTGAAATTTTGATACATTGTTTTTATTATCGGTACGAAACTGCCTGCAAAATTTCAGCTCGCTAGCTTGCGAGCAAGTGGGTTAAAAATCGATCAAAATTGTGGCGACAAGGGTGGGTGAGCGGACGGCCGCAGACACCACGAGTTAATATAAAGGATTTAAAAAAGATCATCTCGACTTCGTGTCACTTATAAGTAGCATTATAAACGGACCCATTTATCAACTAGTATTACTTCGCCCATTAAGTAGTTCACTGAAACAAAGTTCTTCTTTCAATGAAACGATAACCACTCAATATAACATGGGAGGAAATTTTGTATTAAATAAATGAACTTATAAGAACGTGAATTTACACGCACAACATTTAACTTCATCTAAACACATTTAAATCAAAGATATATGAAAATATTAAAATTCATAGTGTTTCCAGCATACTCTCTAATGCATTTTAAGTTTTCTATACTTATAGGTAGGCGGCTGGATAGCGAAGTCAGTAGTGAGCTCGCCTCAAAATGTTGAGAAGGATCTAGCCCACGCAAAGCCACAATCTAAATGATACGCCAAGAAAGTCCTCCGCTGACCCCTGGAGGAGTAAGCTCCAATGAAAACATTAGGGATCCCCTACGACCTTCGGGTTATGGGACTTACTTATGACTTATACAACTTATACTTGATGCAAACTTACCATAAAATCACGATTGAACTGGACAGTGACCTCTAGCCTCTGCAGTCCGATGTGCTATTCTACCTTGTATATTTCCCGCTCTTTCACCACAGTTTACTCTGTATACGTCTGCGAGGCAGTTAGCATTTATTCTGTAAATGCTGTGTGTTCAAAAAAATATTGAGTTTGGAGAAAATCTTACTTAATGTTTACCAAGTACTGGACAATCTTTGGTATGCAGAAATTGTATTGAAAATAAGTGAACAGGTGTTTAAAACGAAAACTAGATTTCAAGTAATGTACAAACTTTGACATGCAGAAGTTGTATTGATAATAGGTAAATTCGCTTAAAACGAGAATATATATTATATTAAATTATATATATATATATATATATATATATATATATATATATATATATATATATATATATATATATATATATATTAATATATATAATATATTTATATATATAAATATATATATATATATTTTATATATATATATTATATATATATAATAGGGCTGTTAACGAATAATTTAAATTTAATCGTTAACTTTAATTCGTCCAAGAGCATTCTCATTTAGCTCAAGAGACTCGAGGTTTTGGGGAGTCAAGTTTACACGGTTTAAAGTGATATTATCACCAGGTTTGATGATTTGAGAAAGATGGCGTCGACTATGCATCCGTTTTCAATACATTCAGGAGGAACTTCAAAGATCACTTCTGGAAATCCGGGCTCTTGAAGTTTTCTATTTTCCAAGGTCTAACAGCCAATCGGAGAATCGTCGGTGTTTTAGCAGTACGTTGCTGTCATTAGCCCTCATGTTTTGGTCCAACTTTAGCACATGGACATTTGACTAACATTTACTATTCTTTCTGCATGAAGACAGTATTTCAGTTCTATTTCGGTGTGGAACAACCGGGAGAATTTGTCGAGAGTCTCATCCAAAAAGAAACATGGCACCACAAATGGTTTCTTTGACGGGACTTTAAGGGTCTTCAGACATAGTCAAAAGCTGGGAGAGAGAGGAGGGAGAGGAGGAGAGAGAAGGAGAGGGGGAGAGAGGGGAGAGAGAGGTGGAGAGACGGGGAGAGAGAGGGAGAGAAAGAGAGGGAAAAGGATAGAGTGTTAAAGAGAAAAAGAGAGAGAAAATATAATGTTAAAGAAAGAGATAGAGAACGAGAGAATGTTAAAAAGATAGAGGGAGAGAGAAGGAGAGCGAGACCGGTGGAATAAAAAGGAGAGAGAGAGGAAGAAAGAGAGACAGAAGGAGAGAGAGAGAGAAGTAGAGTGTTAAAGAGAAAAAGATAGAGAGAGAGAGAGAGAAATAGAACATTTTAATGAGAAAGAGTGAGAAAAATATTAAAGAGATAGAAAGAGATAGAAAGAGAGTATTAAAGAGATAGAAAGAAAGAGAAAGAGAGTATTAAAGAGAGAGAAAGAGAATATTTAATATATAGAAAGAAAGAGAAAGAGTGTGTGTGGCATCGCATTATTAAAAATCGACATTCCATTCAATCGCGGAGTTCCAAGGCGTTTTAAAGAGTTGTTTTAAAAATATAATAATACCGATCAATTGATCATTTATATAGCGATGCACCCTATGAAGAAACTGGGCTAACGGCGCTTTACATAAACATAATAACATACACATTAGGGATTAATGCATTCAATGAGCATTGATATCCTGACAAACCACATAAATGACAGTACGATGCACATAATCCTAGTTTGTCGTTATCCGAAATGTTGTTTAATTAATTTTGAGAAGTAACGTTTTTAGAGATGTGTCTTTTAATTCATTATTAAAAGAAGAAAAAACGGACATAATACAAAAACCCGTAAAAAAAAAGTTTTTGACTATAAGTCCTTTATGTACGAGACGTAACTAAAAGAATGTTCATTATAATACGCAGCGTAAGACCATCCAAAAATACAAAATTGTAGTTATGTCTCGTAAAGCATGTTTAATATAATGCGCACCGATCAGGACAATGTTTATAAAAAGTGTTGTAAATAAAATACGCACCTTATTGCGCGACAGGAAAGGTCGTTCAATATAATACGCACCGCGACACTCTATCTCAAAAATTTAACATGATACATAGAGATAAATAAAATAATCTAAAAAGTCAATAATTTATTTACAGTACATGCGATCGATCTGAAAATTTGACACATACTTTTTATCATCGACACAAAACTGCCTGCTAAATTTCAGTTCGCTAGCTTACGAGGAAGTGGGTTAAAATGTGATCCAAAGTTTTGGCGACAAGCAAACAAGGGCGCAAGCAACCAGACACCACGAGTTAATATAAAGGATTTAATAAATAGAACCCGTAAAAAACCAAGCTTTTGACTATAAATCCTTTATGTATGAGACGTAACTAAAAGAATGTTCATTATAATACGCAGCGCAAAACCATCCAAAAATACAAATTTGTAGTTGTGTCGTAAAACATGTTTAATATAATGCGCACCAATCGGGAATATGTTTATAAAAGGTGTTGTCAATAAAATACGCACCTTATTGCGCGACAGGAAAGGTCGTTCAATATAATGCGCACCGCGACACTCTATCTCAAAAATTTAACATGATACATAGAGATAAATAAAATAATCTAAAAATTCAATAATTTAATTACATTAAATGCGATCGATCTGAAAATTTGATACATACTTTTTATCATAGACACAAAACTGCCTGCTAAATTTCAGCTCGCTAGCTTACGAGGAAATGGGTTAAAATTTGATCCAAAGTGTTGGCGACAAGCAAACAAGGGCGCAAGCAACCAGACACCACGAGTTAATATAAAGGATTTAATAAATAGAACCCGTAAAAAAACCAAGCTTTTGACTATAAATCCTTTATGTATGAGACGTAACTAAAAGAATGTTCATTATAATACGCAGCGCAAAACCATCCAAAAATACAAATTTGTAGTTGTGTCGTAAAACATGTTTAATATAATGCGCACCGATCAGGAATATGTTTATAAAAGGTGTTGTAAATAAAATACGCACCTTATTGCGCGACAGGAAAGGTCGTTCAATATAATGCGCACCGCGACACTCTATCTCAAAAATTTAACATGATACATAGAGATAAATAAAATAATCTAAAAATTCAATAATTTAATTACATTAAATGCGATCGATCTGAAAATTTGATACATACTTTTTATCATAGACACAAAACTGCCTGCTAAATTTCAGCTCGCTAGCTTACGAGGAAGTGGGTTAAAATTTGATCCAAAGTTTTGGCGACAAGCAAACAAGGGCGCAAGCAACCAGACACCACGAGTTAATATAAAGGATTTAATAAATAGAACCCGTAAAAAACCAAGCTTTTGACTATAAATCCTTTATGTATGAGACGTAACTAAAAGAATGTTCATTATAATACGCAGCGCAAAACCATCCAAAAATACAAATTTGTAGTTGTGTCGTAAAACATGTTTAATATAATGCGCACCGATCAGGAATATGCTTATAAAAGGTGTTGTAAATAAAATACGCACCTTATTGCGCGACAGGAAAGGTCGTTCAATATAATGCGCACCGCGACACTCTATCTCAAAAATTTAACATGATACATAGAGATAAATAAAATAATCTAAAAAGTCAATAATTTATTTACAGTACATGCGATCGATCTGAAAATTTGATACATACATTTTATCATCGACACAAAACTGCCTGCTAAATTTCAGCTCGCTAGCTTACGAGGAAGTGGGTTAAAATTTGATCCAAAGTTTTGGCGACAAGCAAACAAGGTCGCAAGCAACCAGACACCACGAGTTAATATAAAGGATTTAAAAAGAAACGGTTCTCACCCGCATAATTCGGTTTGTGTTACCTCACCAACCATCAACATGAGAAATTCATAATTTCCAATACCAGTGTTGTGACACACAACTGCTCCATCCATTATCTCATTGCTTTTGTTTCTCAAACACTCCGTTGTGTTGTCATCGAAGCAAACTGTGGATTTTATCGAACCTTTCAAGTAATTTAAAATATATCTTATCTTATCTTATCTGTTTCAGACGCTCCTTCTATACAGGAAGATTACTGCGCCCTACGCTTATCCATATAGATCTCAAACTGAAGTTAATTCAACATTTAAACATTTATGTGTGTGAATGTGTGTGTGTGTGTGTTTGTGTGTGTGTGTGTGTGTGTGTGTGTTTGTATGTGTGTGTGTGTGAGAGAGAGAGAGAGAGAGAGAGAGAGAGTGTGTGTGTGTGTGTGTTAAAAGCCGCATGCAGGACGATGTTTATGATGAAAAAGTAGATGAATACAATAAGATTTTCAATTACCGTATATACTCGTTCTAAAGCCGACCTTTTTTTTTGTACAAAATCTAGGGGGAAATGTGAGGGGAGGGTCGGCTTATGAACGAACGAGCTATAGAACGAGTATATACGGTTTATATCAACATACATAATTCCGTTTGTCTGTATGGATGTAATGCTGTTAGGTGGCGCTGCGATCGATTTCGTTTTATAGCTATCTCTTTTCTATAACATCTTGATTTCAAATTTTAAAGAAAACCGTTACGGTTGAAAGTATGATTTGCTTGAATAATTTAATGTAAGTCTAAATCTGTATGTATATATAACACTCTTAGGTAGCGTCGCTATTCATGAAAATTTAAACGTGTTAGTTAAAAATACCGATCATCATGGAGATTTGCTAAAGAAATCGATAATATTAACAAGAAACATTATTATTAAAGAATTTTGAACTAAATAAAAAATTATTCCTTTTTTGAATCTTTTGGTTTTTTAAAATTCTTAAACAAATATTAATTTTTACTACAGTATTTTTATATATTAACTCAAACCAAAAAAGATTCCGTCATTTTTGATGGGTTATCTCTAGTATATTAAATGTTTGTTGAGTATACAGCTATGACATTACATTCCCTCCCTTCAGTGGAACACATAACTTCAGCAATTGCCAAGGCCTCTTTTTTCGTCTCTACTTCACGAGCATCACTGCAATTTCCAGTCCAAGCCACTACGCAGTCTCTGAATTGAACAAGTTGACTGAAGAAAATTTGAAAAAAATATTAGCGGGCTGTTTCTAAATGTTCATGTAATTAACATTCATATTTCAGAAATAACAAGAAATCCACGGAATGTTTTAGGAAATTAAAAACTCAATAACTACGCACCTGCAGGATTCATCGTAGTTTTCTGTAACATATTCGTGACCCGAGACATTTTGAGCAAACGAACACTGTCGCAATTGCTCGCACCCGTCGACTGGGCTACGTTCTGAGACCAAAACAAATAACATTACATTGCATTTCCACGTGAAAATGTTCAAAGTTATTCTGACAATTTTCAAAATATTTTAAAGATAAGTTTAAAATAAAAATAGAAAGTTATTCATCAGAACGTTTTACATAGAAATTCCTGCACATTATATATTTGGTATAAATTAAATTTAAGTAAAATTTGATTTTTCAGACCATGCCGGCCTATGGAGCAAGTGAAGCAGCATTCACACGTTTCTATAGCGACGGCATACGACGAGGGGGTTGTGTGGCTAGCACAATGACCAGCCGCCTTTAGTTTATTTACCCCAACTGATGTAAGGTCACCATTCGTATCTGGGTGGACATAGGGACACCCTTGGTCACGGGAACATGCATCTGCCTTGACAGAGATTTACAGGGATTCGAACCCGAGACATCCGAGTTCGCTGCCCCTCGACCACCGTGCCCGTAGTATAGGAATATTTGACAAATAAAATTTTAATTAACCAAGTGATCTTTTATTTCTGTACAATAAAAAAAATGGCAACTGGAGGAAAACATCTGTTGGAGGTAAGTGGACATTTAAAAAACAACCACATATTTATGAGTCATGGAATTGTTGAAACATTCTTTCAAAATCACAGGCCTTACTCCGTTGAGAGCAGAAAGAAAGAGAGGCTATTTAAATTAATAATGATAAAAGTTAAAAGAAGTTAAAATAGCTTATTTTTATAATTTTCAAATATATATATATATATATATATTTATATATATATATATATATATATATATATATATATATATATATATATATATATATATATATATATATATATATATGTTACGGCCAAAGCCCGAAGTCCAGCCACTTCGCGAAATGACCAGCCAATTCGCGAAGTGGCCGGCGTGTCTGGCCAAAGCCCGAAGTACTTACAACTAACAATTGTAATTCGGGCTTTGGCCGGCCAATTCGCGAAGTGATGGGTTTCCTTGGCCAAAGCCCGAAGTGGTAAGGAATAATGCCCGGTTAGCGGCACATCAATCGCTTCTGTTGTGTTGGCATGTACGGGGTAGGAAAAGGGTGTCACGCTGTGACGATATTATTGCGTTAGTCTTTCCTTTTCGGAGAAGGTCCAGACATTGTGACTAGTTCTAATTTTTCTGACACAGATTTCAGTCAGGGCCGGACTTAGGGAATTGGAGGCCCTAGGGGAAGTGAATTTGGTGGCCCTAAATGTAATAGAAAAATAAATAATAATTAAGGAAAGATTCTTGTGGGAGGCCCCCACTAATGATGAGACTAATCGGAGGCCCTAGGCGGCTGCCTAGTTTGCTTATGCTTAAAGCCGGCCCTATTTCAGTGTGAGTACTGTTTTGCTCGTATTTATAACGTCCCAATCAACGTTTCCATTTGAAAAGATAAGTCATAGGGCACGTATTACATGTGTCGTGGGGTGTAATAACACAATACTAAGTATACTGAGGCTATTAACTTATCATTAATTGTTAGCTACGGCACGTTGTTCTGTACTGGAAAGTGCTAAATCAGCAGATGAACAAATCCATGCCGATTCGATCACAGCACGTTTCGAGCCTTTTGTTTTAACACCTTAAAATTGTTTTATTTATTATTTTGTTTTGTAAATGATTTTTTATTTTAATTTTTGGTATAAAAAATAATGTAATATACTATAATTATCTATTAAAAAATAAAAAAAAGTATGGAATAGTTATTTTTAACGTTGAATTTATGATAGGTTGATTGAAAAAAGTTTATACACTGACAACCTGTTAATATTCAATGCGAATTCATGATTGTGGTATGTGTGCCATTTTCTGAGGTAGAAAGTCGTTCCAATCCTATCCAACATCACCCCCCATCTCGATCCGATGTAATCGGACAATAAAAAGGCCATGTGGTCAGATAAAGGTAGGCACATTCTCTCTGCCCACTCCCTTTCTTTACCTTGCCCATAAGTGTTGCCAACACACGGGGTCATGTGGTCGTTACTTAGTCTAGCCCTCGTAACATGTAATTATGTAACATGTGCCAGCCAACGAACAGTCCCTGGTTTCGCTATCGTTTGTAATTAACAATCAATTTTAAGTATGCAATCTTAATAGTCAACCTTCAATCTGCGCATGACTTCTTTCTTCGGGCTTTGGCCAATCGACGCTAGCCATTTCGCGAACTGGCCGGCCAAAAGCCCGAATTTCAGGCTTTGGCCGGCTAACATTGGCCACTTCGCGAATTGGCCGGCCATTTCGCGAACTGGCCGATTTAGGGCTTTGGCCGTAACATATATATAAATTAGGGCAGTATGAATTAAAAATTTGCCTCATTTTTTTGTATAGCAGTAATATTAAAAAGTGTGTCTATAGCATAATATTAATAATATAACATGTTGAATTCGCAATCCAGCTCAGGCTTATGTTTCATTATTTTATTACATTTCTTACTTAAAATCGATATTGTTGTATATATGTGACTTAACATTCACTTGACTTTAATAAATAATTTTCATTCAAGTCCGCTAATGAAAGTAGCATCAAACGGGGATTACTCGTAAAGGTGTGGGGTAAACATGTGAGATGACATTAAATACGTTTTCCCTGTGTGTGTGTATGTATGGGAGGACTAACATCAGAGTTCAAACAAAGGCATAAAAATAATCTTCATCTTTACTAATAAATATATATATATATATAAACACATAGAAGAAAAGCAGAAAGATTAACATCATTACATACAAAAAGTGTGTTTTTGTTATCTTTACTTAATTGTGATTATTTTCATGGTATACTATGTATTATATAATATAAATTTAATGTTAATACTTATATTAAGTTTTTTGTACTGATGAAGGCATTATCCCAAACGTCTACTTGTGTATAGGTCTGTCGATAAAGCTTTAAGTTACTATTTTGATCAACTAATTGATTTGTTTATCATGAATCATAATTTCTAATTTTTAACGCAATTACCCCTTGGGAATAGCGTATATATATTTGAAACGTTCGGCCTGTCTTATCGAGCTTTGAACAGCAACTCCTCCTGAACCATACCAGATAGAGGGATCGGATCTATTGCAAATATGTTAAGGAGGTCCCAAGGATGTGCACGGGCCAAAACAAAATTACCGAAAAGCTTTACTGGATTTCATAGAAAATAAAAACAAACCGAAAAAAATATCAGTTTTTTGTCAATTTCTCACCAACTATAATATCTATCAGGCTTAAACAAACCCCAAACAATAGCTAATAATATTTAGAACAATGTTGGAGAAGGAATTTTTGAAAAATATTTTTTTGTTCGACTCCCGTAATTTTAGCAGCAATTTTTGATAGCAGTTGCATTGTTTAGTTTCAGAATTATTGATTTGAAATGATTTTTAAAGTAATCTAGAATGATAGTTAATGAGGTTTTCCCGCTTTGTGAATGCTAATGTTAGACTGTTGCGTGGTGCGCATTATATTGACACATTCTTGGTGTGACTCTAGAAATGATTTCCCTTGACAAAAAAAATCGAAAATTCTTTGTTGGAAATTGCGTTTAAATACTCAGATCAAAAGCAATTTTTCAACATGCTCTAATGTTCCTGATCTTTGTTTTGTAATCGATTTAAGACCATTTGTCCATTTAATATTGTCTTTGTTTTGTCACAATCATAGAAATCGTCCTTCTTGTCATGCTTCAATTAGGCCGGGTACCCGTTGCCGTGTGATTACCCGGGTAATAAAATTCCACCCGGGTACCCGTGAAAATGTGGCTTCTATGTCTATATTAACCGTAGGCCAAACTTCGGCTCCCATGCGGCTTTTTGTGTTTACATTGTGGCTTGCGAAACAATTTATCAAATGAAATTTTTTGTTTCAAATATATGCTGTGAAGTACTTCTAAGGAGAAATATCTGTCAACGGGAAATATCTGTCAACGGGAAATAAAATACGGTCCCAATAAATACAATGTATTTTGATATATATTTTTTTCTCTCAACCTGAAACAGAAATCGCAAAACACACTAAAAAAAAAGTTCTTTATAAGAATCGTATAACGAAAACAAAAGTCCTCTGCCAAAAAAATAATGATGGACTGCTTAGAGATGAAAGACGCTGTGTTTGTTAATAAAAAAAAACTCTTGCTTTGACTAACTTTGCTTTGAAATACGCCGATTGATACTAGCTAATATTGTTTATTTACCCCCTCTCCTCCCTTCACTCCTATAACCCACACCCCTTACATCCGCCTTACTTCTTGTGTTCATTAACACGTGGTGACCTAGAAAAACTGATGCTAATAATTCGTACAAGGTCGTCAGTATTTAAATTTCATAAATTGAATAGTTACTAACAGTGTAGGATGGGCAGACGTCGGCTGTGAGGATGGACTGCACAGAGATGAAAGATGCCGTGTTTGTTTTTTGTTCATTCAAACACCCTTGCTTTGAAACTTACTTTGCTTTGAAATAGCCGACCGTGGGTCACCGATTGATACTATCTATCTAATGGCGTTTTTTCTACTCTCCCCCCCTCTCCTCTCTTCCCTCCTATAACCCAGTGCTTCTCAAAAATTTTTGTATTGCGGACCGGCAGGAATGTTTTCCATTGCATCTGGAACCGGTGCACTATTTTCCCTGTACTTACATGGTAGCGAAATGAATTATATTTCCTTTTATTTTATTTCCTTTTATTTCTTTCATTTATTTGCTTATTGTCAAAAAGGACAAATTCTATAGGGTTGGTATTATTGATAGCAATTGGAGGATTATAATTATATTGTTCTCTCCTTTCTTGATAACTTGCGCGGACCCCCACTTTGAGAAGCACTGCTATAACCCACACCCTTGCATTCGCTTGTGTTTCTTGTGTTCATTGACACGTGTTTGCCTAGCCCAAAAATTGATATTAATAATACATCCAAAGTTAATAAGATGGGTTAGATGTCGTATGGAATCAGGCTAATCAAGTTGACAGCGACACGGCAAAATGCAACCATTGTAATTAAATTGTGTATGTGAAGGGTGGCAACCCAACGCGATAAAACGACATGTGAACGTTATTCATATAATTGATATTGATAAACAAACCGCCGATCCACCCAATATCAGAAATATTTTGGTGTCAACAAAAGCAGTACCACTGACCAAAGCACGATCACTTGAGATTTACCACAGTATTGCGTCCTTCATCGCCATTAGCATCGACTACCGACGCCAAGTGGATATTAACATTAAAGGTATGAAACTGAATGTTACGTCATTGCCGTAGACATTTTGTTAGCATGTTCAGTTTATTGTCATTTATGAGTATGACGAATGCATTTACAGCAGGAATTGAATAAAAGTTTTTAGTGCATTATAGTTAATTATAGTGCATTAGTAATAGTATGTTACTGTAACTGGAAGCAAGCCGTTGGCTACTACTACTGTTTGAAATGAGGTGCATGGATGGTGGCTAGGTTGCATTGTATTGTATAGCGATCATGACGGGGAAAATTATGCGACGTTTAAGTTTAGAACGGGTAACCCGGGTACCCGTTCGAAATTTTCACGGGTACCCGGGCAGCTTTTTTCAACAAAATTGACAGCCCTAGCTTCAATTAAGTCCCGCGACATTCACGTTAATTTCATCTTATATAACAATCTCTTTTTTCCAACTCAATGGTGATCCTAACCATTTTTTATCGTCGCTTGGCTCATGTCATTAACTTGCTTGTGAGTTTACTTTTAGAAAAAATACGAGAAAAACATAAAATCACGTGACAATTTAGGGTCTTTACGGTAATCGTTTACTGTGTGGTAGCAACTGCTACTAACACACTTCGCACGGTGTGCTGTGAACGCACGGTGTGCTGTGATCACTACTTGCTAGGCATGCGCGATGTGTCGTTTTGACTCATAGGAGCCGTCCACAGATAACGTCACGCACCTAGGGGGCAGGGGGGGATCAAACATTTGTGATGAGGGGGGAGGGGTTTTAGAGCTGTGGCGTCACATCAAAGCGCGCAACTTTAAATAAAAGTTCCGAGTAAATATTTGATTGCTTACAATTTGTTTAATAACGTTTTAAATGGCTTCGCGCGTGATACGAAATTAGAGTGCAGCCTGACATTAAACTAATTATACATACTTAAATGACAATAAAGTGATTTGAAACATGCTCATTTTCAAAAAGGAAATACGGCTCTTATGATGAGGAGGGGCGAAACTTTGTGACGTCATATTTGAGGGGGGAGCAACTTTTTGTGACGACAAGTAACGATTTTTTTTTGGGGGGGAAGGGGTGGAATCGGCCAAAGTCACGTTACGTCATTTTATGGACGACCCCATAAAAATAGGTCGTATTCCAAACAAAGGTCGAATACCAAGCAAAAGGTTTCGCGTCCAAACAGGAAGTATACCAATTTGGACTAATACCAAAGCAACGTATACCGAGGTACTACTGTATATTTAAATTATCTTAGACATTCTTTAACAAAACTTAACATAAAAATAATGGCACAGGATATTATTTGCATAACGGTATGCTAGAGCAGAATAATATTGTGGCCAATTATCATATTCCGCAAACAAAATTACGTATTTATGACAGAAATCGTGGTAAACCATGCTTATACGTATTACCAAAAATACACAAGCTGGGAAACCCTGGCAGGCCAATAGACTCAACCTGTTAAGATTATGGTGGGAAATTAAAAGGAATGATCATCGAAAGTAAGCAGCACAAAAAAATCGTTGGTACAGTTTATTTTACATTACACAAACAAAAATAGAGGTGACTTTAAAAGTCTTGTTTGAAATATAATTTGAAGCCAATAATGTCGTTTATTGAAGTTTTTCAAAATAATTTCTAAATCCTGTACACTTGATTTATCTTATCTATACAGACGCTCATTGTATACAGAAGATTATTGCGTCCACAGACCATACCGGTCTTTTGGCAAGTGACGCAGTGCTCACAGGCCACGGCTATGATGGTTCCTCGCATTACCCAGCCGCCTTTGTTTCTCTAACTAGTGTCAGGTACCCATTTAGGGCTGGGTGGACTCGGGGACGCCCTTGACCACGGGAACATATCCTTTCCTCCAAATGGATTCGAACCCGTTACCACCGTGCCCCTTTACAAAGCAGATGGAAGTTATGTGCGACACAGATTTTTATTTTAAATTGCGGTTTCTGATTTAGTCATTCAAATATACACAATTAAATATACATTTCATTTTATCAAGCCGTATAGAGGTAAAAAACAAAAATTAAACAGTATAACATAAATATAAAGTACATTTAAAAATAAACTAAAGATAAAAATAGATCTTATAAACCTAATGTAATCAATTCAAATAAATTCTTTAAAGAAAAGTTGTTTTTTTTTAAAAGCTTATGGAAACGGCACAGCTATTACCAGATTAAAACTTGAAACATAATTGCCCGTTTGGAAATTAAATATTCTTCTTCAAATTTGAGGAATACCTACCAAACAACATGACAGAAACTGCCAAGAAGATCAGGACTTTCAACATGTCTCTTCTTATCTAGCCGCTGACGACGCTCGTTCTATAAAGAAGATTTGTTGCGATCTTCTGGTTGTGAAAATGGTAAAGATTCATGAGGCTCACCAGATGTTATAGGGGGGACATTGCTTTCTGAAAGAGCGCATTTGTTCGCTGGTTCTAAAAATGTGTTTTGAACTTCAATGATTTAAAACAAAATTTAAAAAAACTTGCAAAAAACGTGGGTTGTGAATTGCGTACAATTAAAATGTATCTCTTGCTATAATTCTCTAATTGCCTTATTGAGTTATGTTCTTTATTTCCGATTATAGAATGATTACTTCGAAGAAGCACAGCAATGCACAATTTAAAAACATAGAAAGACTATTTGAATTAATATATATCTTATTAATTTTTTCTTCCTATTTGTCACACATTTTCCATTAACTGTTTTAGACTTAGCCTTTTAATGAATAACTTACTCGGCATCCTTCCGTCTCGCGAGACGATGGTGCATCTTCGTTGAGTTGGGTTGCATTTCCTCAAGTGGCTGTGCAGTCCTCTCCTTGTGTGACAGTCTTTCCCACAGCTTTTACACACGGGTTCTGTGATTCCATATGTTTTCGCCTTTCTCCTCGGTCTGCTGTCTGTAGCCTCGTCCATCCTTTGCTCCTCTGCTACTATGGCGCCCTCTTTGACAACTTTGCGCCACGTAGGTCGGTCTTCTGCCTTACACTCCCAGTCGGCTGTGCGTATTCTGGCTGCTTTCATGTCCCTTTGGCAGACATCTTTAAATCGCAGACGTGGGCGACATGTCTTCCTCTTTCCCGATGCCAGTTCTCCATATAGGAGATCTTTGGGGATGCGGCCAGGTCTCATTCTTTTAACATGTCCTAGCCATCTCAGGCGTCTTTCATGTCCTAGCCATCTCAGGCGTCTTTCATGTCCTAGCCATCTCAGGCGTCTTTCATGTGCTAGCCATCTCAGGCGTCTTTCATGTCCTAGCCATATCAGGCGTCTTTCATGTCCTAGCCATCTCAGGCGTCTTTCACGTAGGACTGAGAACATGCTTTGGGTATTGGCACGCATTAGGACCTCAGTATTAGGCACTTATTTTCATCTCAAGTGGAAGCTATTAAGTTTGCGCTCGTGGGATGTATAAGTGGTCCATGTCCCGCTCCCGTATACCAGTGTACTAATGACGCACAGTTTGGTTACTTCTGTTAACTTGGTGTTTTGCCAGACCCGTTTGTTTAATTTAGCCATTGTGGCAGCTGTCTTGCCAATTCTACTGTTTATTTCCTCTTCAATATACATTGTATTGGAAACTTGGAACCCAAGTAGGTGAAGCTGTCCACAACCTCCAAGGTTTCGTTTTCGATATTGATGGTAGGAGGAGGTTGTGTGTCTTGGGCCATGATGTTTGTCTTTTTCAAACTGATTTGCAGCCCAAATTCTTTGCTCGTGCTGGAGAAGCTTGACACAAGTTGTTGCAACCCAGTTTCTGTATGCGCTGTTAATGCCGCATCATCCGCAAAGAGTAGCTCACCAATTAGCTATCTGTCGTTTTGGTCTTGGCTCGGAGGCGGGCAGTGTTGAAAAGTCCTCCATCAGCTCTGTTGTGTAGCCAGATACCATCACTGCTATCATTGAATGCGTATCGAAGCAGTACAAAGAAGAATATTGCGAACAGTGTTTGTGCAAGTAGACAACCTTGTTTTACCCCGCTGCTGACTGGGAAGGCTTCTGACGTAGCTCCATCGAACCGCACTATACCCTGCATATTTTCATGAAACTGTCTGATGATGGCCAGTAGGTGTGGTGGACATCTGATTTTTACCAGGATTTGTTTGGAATAGCCCGTTGCGACTGACGAAATCAAAGGCTTTCGTTAGGTCCACAAAGGCAATGTATAGTGGCATCTGTTGCTCTCTACATTTTTCCTGGAGCTTCTAGAATAACTTACTATTTCTTAATAAACAAAATGACCAGGACAGAAGTCATATAAAATTTCTTTTACAGTGTTAATTAAAATTTGTGTGTAGTTTGTGTACGCATATATATATATATATATATATATATATATATATGGATATTACAATTAATTTGTTCTATCTTTATCTCTATAATTAACGATATTTAAATTTACGAATCTCAGACAGAAAGGATAATTTATAAATTGGGACCACGTTTTTGTTGGATCCCATTTCCCTATAATACATTATACAAGAACGACCCGTGAAGTAGCATACGCCGCAGACTTGCTTATCATAGACAGTGCAAAGAACGGTTGGGGGGTGGGGGTTGAGAGTACGGACACAAACAGCAGCACGAAGTAATGAAAAAATAGCGAGTAAACTTGTAGACATGCGCAATGATGTTGTTGTTACCCACCCCCACCACCCCCCTCTTTATTACTACAATCCCTTAAACATAATTTTGATTGGCCGACCCTATCGACGGTTAGCCATGTTTAGAGTTGTTAATTGCGTGAAGTGAAAACTGATTATTGATTATGTAACTCCGATTTAAAATCGATTATCCTTTTATAGCTGACTTCACAGAAATTAGGGGTGTATCGCATTTCGCCTGTGAACCCGGCAAATCTGGAATCCGGTCATATTTACAAATCCGGCAGAAATTTGCTTCATAAATCCAGCCAAATCCGGTATGGCGGGTTTGCGATAAAATATATATTAATTATAGCTCCAGCAAATCTGGAATCCAGCAATTTTGACAAAACTGTCTTCGGCTTCGGCCGGATTTCACTTCGTAAATCCGGCCGAATCAAATTCGATTATCGGTTTGGGGAAATTTAAAACCGATTGTCACGTTCAAATCCAAGTATCGTTTAACAGCCTTAGTCATGTTAGAAAAAGGGGGGGGGGAGAACGGGCAGAAACAAACATTAAAAAAAAATTAAATTAAAAAAATTATTCCCTTTGGGGTTTGATCCCAGGACTTAAAGCGTGCAAGGTAGACGTGATAATCACTACACTACGAATCACATGTTATTCTGTGAAGGAAAAACTCAACTTTTCATCCCACCACACTTGCCAACCGTGATTTTTCGATACCAGCGAGGGTCATTCGTCATGCTAATTTGCACATGGTCGTTTATGAGATATATATATATATATATATATATATATATATATATATATATATATATATATATATATATATATATATATATATATATATACTAGGGGCAAGTACCCGGCTTCTCCCGGGTTTAACAACAACAGCAACAACAACAAAAACAGCAACAACGACAAAAACAACAACAGAAACAGCAACAAAACAACAAAAACAAAATAACAACAAAAACAACAAAATCAACAACAAAATCAACAACAAAATCAACAACAAAATCAACAACTACAACAACAACAGCAACAACAACATAGCAACAACAACAAAACAACAACTACAACAGCAACAACAACAAAGCAACAACAACATGAAGGACATTGACGTCGCAGGGCAAGGGATGTGGACAACAACAACAACAGCAAAAACAACACAAAAGCAACAACAGCAACAACAACAAAAACAACACAAAAGCAACAACAGCAACAACAACAGCAACAACAACAAAAACAACAACAGCAACAACAACAAAAACAAAACAACAACAAAAACATCAACAACAAAACAATAACAAAGCAACAACAAAACAACAACTACAACAACAACAGCAACAACAACAAAGCAACAACAACAAAACAACAACAAAAGCAACAACAACAAAGCAACAACAACAAAAAAATTATTTTATGGCGATAATCGCCTTCTTGTTAATCTCGACACCAAAATGTTTATTAATTTGCGTCATTATTTTACGTCTTAATTTTCAATAATTTTTATTTTATATAGCTCATATAGGGAAAAACTACATTTTGGGCCCCCGGGCCCCAGTATCTTATATATAAGGAACGAAACCTGTTTAATAACCTTTCCGGTATAATTTTGTGTACGTGTACCAAATTTCACGTTATTTGGTTATCTGGATCTTGAGTTATTAGGGAACAGACAGACAACAAAAGCGGCTTATATATATAGATATATATATATATATACTAGGGGCAAGTACCCGGCTTCTCCCGGGTTTAACAACAGCAGCAACAACAACAAAAACAACAACAGCAACAAAACAACAAAAACAAACAACAAAAACAAAACAACAACTACAACAACAAAGCAACAACAACAAAACAACAACTACAACAACAACAGCAACAACAACAGCAACAACAACAAAACCAACAACAGAAACAGCAACAGCAACAAAACAACAAAAACAAAACAACAACAAAAAAACAACAAAATCAACAACAAAACAACAATAAAACAACTACAACAACAACAGCAACAACAACAAAGCAACAACAACAGCAACAACAACAGCAACAACAACAGCAACAACAACAAAAACAACAACAGCAACAACTACAAAAACAAAACATCAACAAAAAAATCAACAACAAAACAACGACAAAACAACAACAAAACAACAACTACAACAACAGCAACAACAGCAACAACAAAAAAGCAACAACAACAAAACAACAACTACAACAACAAAAGCAACAACAACAAAAAAATTATTTTATGGCGATAATCGCCTTCTTGTTAATCTCGACACCAAAATGTTTATTAATTTGCGTCATTATTTTACGTCTTAATTTTCAATAATTTTTATTTTATATAGCTCATATAGGGAAAAACTACATTTTGGGCCCCCGGGCCCCAGTATCTTATATATATGGAACGAAACCTGTTTAATAACCTTTCCGGTATAATTTTGTGTACGTGTACCAAATTTCACGTTATTTGGTTGTCTGGATCTTGAGTTATTAGGGAACAGACAGACAACCAGACAGACAACAAATGCGTCTTATATATATAGATATATATATATATATATATATATATATATATATATATATAGAGAGAGAGAGAGAGAGAGAGAGAGAGAGAGAAAGAGAGAGAGAGAGATTTGGTTAATTCTAATCCCCCCCCCCAGTATTTGCTTCTAGATGATTTTGCAATTATAAGCCGCGGTTTTTTTTCTAAAGATTTAATTATATATTTATAAAAGCATTTGGAACAATAACATACAATTGTTTTTAAACATGTTTTACCCCGGTTACAAAGTAATTTAACACGTTATTTTGAATTAATTCGATACAGAATTTCAAATGTTAAATTAAGAATTTTGACGAACATAGAAACTAAATTCAAAATTGTATTCCCACATTTACTAAATAAACATCATTGACAGTTTTTTAGAAAGATCTCTACCACCCTGGTCACTCAAATAGCATATATATTTACGACACGGCATCGTAACACAATAATACAATATTTGTAACAGCGTCTGTTGACAAAAAACGTATGGCAGTTCTCCTTCAAAAGGACAATAGCTACTTATCCCATAGCGGCAATAAACTAAATTATAAATTTTATAAATGAAATTTAGTTTATAAAATAATTCAAAGAAACAAAACCAGACGTATTAAAATGGCTCCAAGAAAATCTGTGAATTGTATTTAAACAATAAAGGTTATAAAATGCAGGACGCTTAAAATAAAGTCTTGTCAAAAACTCTACTTTTTGAAAGTCTTTATAGGTACTTCAATATGGACATGATATATTATTTTTAAATATTTGTCTCTATATTATAGGATTAAAATTTATGGCTTTTACTTTTATGCCATTGGTATAACTTCAAAAAAAATGCAAATCTGTTTTGGATCCCGTTTTCCGATAAGGCATCGTATTTTGTAAATTATATTCCAATCCCATACACCAATTTTTTTTTCCTGAAAATAAACAAATTATATAACAAATATAAAAAAACATCATCGGTCTGCTTATAGAAAAGGGATGTGTAACAATGTCTACAAATTGATTTTTAAAAATGGCATTTCTTATTCCGGCTAAAAAGGAGTGATCATTACATTATTAATTCGCAGCTAGAAATGTACCCGCGCTTTTGTAGCGGGAGTGTACTGCCTCAAAAGTTTTATTACATAGTTGAAAATATGCCAATAATTATTTGTTAAGTGTTTATCTGTATGCGACGATTTTTGTTAGATATTCTGGTTATAATATAACTTAATTGTGTGCTTAGCTTACTCTTAAGAAAGCAACTTACAGTCGGTCAGAATATACACATGAAAAATGTAGTTCTCTAATTATTTGACAATTTTACGTATTAAAAGAGCGCAATGAACCTAAACAAACAAGTCAATAGGGCATTAATTCAATTTAAAAAACTGCATAGAAAAATACCTCATAGCTATAGATCCATCGTAGCAAGGAATTGCATTTTGAATAAAACACAGGTATTTTTGAATATGCTGATAGAACTTTAAAAAAATTTTAATGAATAAATCAAAATTCCGAATATTAAAAAATACATTAGGTCTGTTTTTATAAATAATTTGTTCCATTTTGACCCTTTCAGAAAAAATGGTCATATTTACTAATGAATTCCCCTACCTAATATGTTGCTGTTTGACCAAGGGGTGCAGTTCTTTGTTTATTCCCGTAAGAAATATTTTTCAAATTTTTCAAATTCCATCACGCAGCCCACTTTTATTTTTTCATCCTCCGCCCTCATTTTACCCGTATTTTTTTATAGATGAAAATCATTTAAAGGATAAGAGATTTACTATATTCAGAATCTACTTGTAAGATTGCTTTGTCAATAGCTATATATTCAAGGAATTTCAAAACACCTGATTCACATAACTTTCGCCTGTTTTACAAAATGAATAGATTTGTTTCATTTCAAAGCGTCAGTTTTATGCGATAATTTTATTTATTTAAAAACCCGGCGGAAAAAAATAAGTTTTTTTAATATAAATTCATTTTCGGCATTCAAGGCATCAATCAATCAAGCAAGCAGACCCCACTAGATAATATAAATGATTTCATTTTAATAAAAACATTGGCTTGTTCAGTGTGCAGACTATCATTACTTCTGGACAGAGCAATGCATCTCAGTTGGGTTTATTTTACGTGCAGCAGCTGCATTTAGAGCCATTGTTGTTTTTTTGTTTGTTAATCAATTAATTAATATTACTCATTTTGTCTGGGCTTGGTATCCTAAACATCTTCGGCAGCTTCCCGTTGAACGAATCAATGGTGAATCGCTGATGTGGATAAAATGAAACATCTCAGATGTGTATATAGGAGCGTTTAACAGGTGCAATAAGAGCCATTGTTTTGAGTTAAGCAATTAATTTATTTTATTGATTTCCTCTGGGCTTGTTATCCTAAAATACAAGTAATCAGCTGATATTTGTGGACTTCGTGGGTCGAGAATTTGTTTAATTCATTAGACCAAAGGTTCCCGAACTTTTTTTCGATTTGCGACCCCTTGTTATGAAAGCCATGTAACACGCGATCCCCGACATAACTGTATAAAATTTAATCCAGTAAATAATAAAAGCTAAGGAAATCAATTTTTATGTATTTTATTGTACTTTGCTTAATAATTAATTTATTGCAAAATTTTAAAGTTCATGTTACTAACCAGTCTAAAAATTCTCGGCGAGTTTTTATTAACATCAACCACAATATTAACTTAATTTATTTTTCGTGATGACATATTAACACACAAATGGAGTTGCTCGAAATGAAAGCAAATGACATTTCGGTATGAATAATAGATACAGCACCAGAATAATAGATACAGCATCAGAATAATAGATACAGCACCAGAATAATAGATACAGGACCAGAATAATAGATACAGCATCAGAATAATAGATACAGCACCAGAATAATAGATACAGCACCAGAATAATAGATACAGCACCAGAATAATAGATACAGCACCAGAATAATAGATACAGCACCAGAATAATAGATACAGCACCAGAATAATAGATACAGCACCAGAATAATAGATACAGCACCAGAATAATAGATACAGCACCAGAATAATAGATACAGCATCAAAATAATAGATACAGCACCAGAATAATAGATACAGCACCAGAATAATAGATACAGCATCAGAATAATAGATACAGCACCAGAATAATAGATAAAGCATTAGAATAATAGATACAGCATCAGAATAATAGATACAGCATCAGAATAATAGATACAGCACCAGAATAATAGATACAGCATCAGAATAATAGATACAGCATCAGAATAATAGATACAGCATCAGAATAATAGATACAGCACCAGAATAATAGATACAGCACCAGAATAAGAGATACAGCATCAGAATAATAGATACAGCATCAGAATAATAGATACAGCACCAGAATAATAGATACAGCACCAGAATAATAGATACAGCACCAGAATAAGAGATACAGCATCAGAATAAGAGATACAGCATCAGAATAATAGATACAGCATCAGAATAATAGATACAGCACCAGAATAATAGATACAGCACCAGAATAAGAGATACAGCATCAGAATAATAGATACAGCATCAGAATAATAGATACAGCACCAGAATAATAGATACAGCACCAGAATAAGAGATACAGCATCAGAATAAGAGATACAGCATCAGAATAATAGATACAGCATCAGAATAATAGATACAGCACCAGAATAATAGATACAGCACCAGAATTTTTTATGCAGTTTAAACGCCGAAGAACCATTCCGCAAATCCAAAAATTTCACCTTGTAATTTGTCGTGACCAGGGCCGGATTTCTGCCTATGCCTACAAGGCCCTGGAATAGGGCCCAGCCAGCGTAGGGGCACCGGTGGTGGAATCTTTGCATAAGCTCAAAAACGATTTACTTTAACCAAGAGAAAAAATCTTGAATTAAGAAAATTTGAGGAAAACCGAAATTGTCTTGAACAAATTAACAACAAATTGAAACATTAAAAAAAAATAGTACAAATGATTAAACAAAGTTATATTGTTTAATGATGCTCTCTTTTAAATTTGTAATAGAAATTATCGATGTCACGATGTCTGACTTCAATTAAAATCTAAGCGGGTTCAAGAAAAGAAAACGGAATAAAGAAAAATATAAAAAAAAAGAAAAAGAGCTTCTTAGAAATGTTCCTAAGTTACATTTTACCTAACACATTTTTCGTCTGGTCTACGTCTAGACCTAGTTCTGGCTCTAGTTCCTATCCTATCCTATCTATACAGACGCTCCTTCTATGCAGAAGATAGTTGCGTCCACAGACCATTACAGATGATCTGTTGGCAAGTGATGCAGCGTTCACAGGCCACGGCTTTGTGGGTTCCACGCATTACCCAGCCGCCTAACTACATGTAGTGTTAGGTACCCATTCGGAGCGGGGTGACTCAGGGACGCCCTAGGCCCCAGGAACAAACCCTTGCCTTCACACGGATTCGAACCCGTGACCATCGGTGCGACAGTCCAGTGCGCTGCCACTCGACCACCGCGTCCCCCGACCACCGCAACTCCAACAAACAACTAGCTACCTGAAAAAATTATTTCTGAAAAACCCATAACAGCTACAAAAAGCAATTATTTATTCTTTAAGTGATGAGCTTGCTGAGTGGATCTTGCTGTTTTTCACCTTTTGTAAGATGATTGGGAAATTTGGGTCACTAGCTTATGAAGGGTGCAACGACTTGCAAAACGCAGTTCAAAGAATGAAGGAACATAAGAATTCTGACGAATACAGGTCGGCACTTGCGACACTATTATCTGGGAAGAACGATGATGGTAGAGTTCAAACAGTTTTGTTCTTGAAACAGAAGACGAAATAAAGTACTAGCATGAGGTTTTGAGGCGCATTGTGGCTGTTGTGAGGACACTTCTACACGCGGATAGCCGCTTAGAGGTCCCCATGATAGCTTTAGATTTTGAAGGGGAAAAAACAGCGGGAACTAAGTTATGACCCTAGAACGTTTGGCTGCGTTCGATCCTTTTCTGGACTTACACATGATAAAACCCCACGGTAACAAAGGAAGTGGC